>JAMZRA010000004.1:997748-1416170 GCA_024499935.1 Tyrophagus putrescentiae
TCAAAGTTATTTTTTCAACAAAGAAAGCTTTTGCTATTTTCAATAAATCTATTTTTTTCACCTTTCGTCTGAGCTCACATGTCCTATGTACTGCAATGGAGATATTGTTTTTTATGCTTATAGCAGCCAAGTTCTTGGAACTTTTGCCATGTTCATCCGACAACCGCTAGATGGCAGCAGGGGTTCCACAAAAGTTTATTTTCCTAGTTTTCTGAACACGAGGAAAATAAAATTCACGGGCGATTTTTTGACGCCACTTTCAAGATGGCGACGCTGGTGGCGTTCCTAGCGGTCAACATCGGAAACTTTATTAATTTTTAATTAACTTTAAAATTAAAAATGACCTTGTTCCCGTTGTCCTAGAGCAACAATTCTTTCGGATTTAGAGTCCTCTCGTCGAGTACTGCCAGAATCTGCAATAAAACGAGAAGGTTAGATTTTAATTAATTCGGCCAAATCTGTAAGGCTATAGCCTTGCAGATTTTGAAAATCTAACCAAAAAATCTGACACCCTCGTTTTATGGCCTCATTCGACGCAAAACACTTAGTAAAGTATCTTCGCACAAGCAGAACTTTGATAGCTCGAGTACTTCCCGAGATATCCGCATTTAAAATTCCCGTTTCGGTATCTCGCATTGCATCTACGACGGACACCCCTGACAGCTGTCAGCAGACTGCCTGCCTCGGCCGCCGCTAACACCGGCGCTACAGTCGCCTCATTTGCCGTACAGACACCGACGAGGGCGGTCATGCCGCCGCCACCGCTGCTGTTGCTGATAGCGCCCGTGCGCGCTCTTTGTTTTGGTGGTGAAGATCATCATCTAGTTTGCGGATTTTGACAAACTAAAATTTTACAGATATGCATAGGCTCTATCTATATTATTAAAATTAATTTCTTTAAAAAAATTTAATTTTAAATTAAAAAAAATTTTGAAAGTCATGACCTTGTGCGCCCCCTGGTGGACGAACCAGATTTGCTAGGGTTAAACGGCTTAGGCCGTTTTGTTCCTCTGACCCTAAGCTTTCCAACGATACCAAATTTAGCAATGGCACAAAAAATTTTGGTAAATATGTTCACCGTGAAAGGCAACAAAAACTGCTGGGGCTCTCCGCACTCTAAAGCAGCAGCAGCAGAGTGGGATGATCTTCTCGGTTGATAAGGAACAGCACTGCTGCTAATTCGAGAGAGTTATTTGCAGGGCAGATAACAGCAGCAGCAGCAGCAGCAGCTGAAAATGATGCGGTGATGGTGCCTGTTGTTTTCACGTCGTCGAGGCCGTCTGCTCAAGTTTATCAACGGCAACGGCTGCTGCTGCAAAACACTAGGCAAGAGTAAGCAAAGTAACAAAATATTGACATAGAAAATACATCGGCCAGCGGTGATGATAATTGAGACAGTGGTGATGGTGGTGGTGGTCATCAATGGTGCTTAAATTTCCCATTGGTTATTGGAGATTATCAAGTAGAAGGAGGGAGTATGAAAGCAACTTCAGATTTTAGAGTTCGATTTCAAGATCGCATTTTATCTCCACAGTGAACTTCTTTCATCAGTCGAAAAACTGATAAAGTGCAGAGTGCAGATTACTTTTTCTTCTAAAACAGCATAATTTTTGGTCACTACCACCACCACAAACCTAGCCTAGCCACAAGCTAGCCAATTAGTCAAGCTAAAACTCTCTCACACACACAATTTTTTCTTCAAAGTAATCTGCCAAACGAGAACTCTTCTTTGTAAAAACACACAATAAATCGTCTCAGTCGACTAATGGTCTTTCAGTTCCATCCAAGGCCATGAGGGCAGCTTGGCAACAGCGATCAGAGCGGAAAACTTGCCACTTGGCACGTTCACTTTACCCTCTCACCAGGTGGTAATTCTGTGCTTTTATTTCTTTTGTTTGACATTGTTTTTTAATGTTTCATTTTGAAATCATGATAAAAGTACATTTTAACACAATAAAATATAAAAGTAAATAGCACTGATTATTTAATTTGTATGTTTTAAAAAAGTGAAACATTTTTAAAATGAAAATGAAAAACACCAAAGCACCAATACTCTACTTGTCTTTCAACAAATCACCCACAACATTCATCATTGCTGCTGACTGTTTGCAAAAAAATTGCTCTTTTTCAAAAAGCGCTTTAAGTATGTCCATTGAGGAGGCGCTGCTGGAAATGAACTCCATGGATTTAGTTTTTAGGATAGATGCGTTGTACGTGTCGGCGATCAGCAGCATGTTGAACATGCAGTCTGTTGTGATATGAGCACCAAGTTCATATTCGCAGACAGTCTTCAGCTCCTCGAGTTGGAACCGATCCGCAATTATCATCATCTCAGTGGCGTTGGTTTTGTCAGTGAATTTGGGAAGATTTGAAGTGTAGATGTAGTCCAGCAGCCCGGCAAACAAGTCGGCATCAATGTCCTCAATTGGTGCACTGTTGGTGGTTTTTTCTTGAAACTGTTGTGAAAACAAGGCTTTGAAGTAGGGAGATCGGGAGTGCAAAATCGCTTTGTGGACAGGAAACTTTCGCTGACCAATGATGAACTCAAAATCAGAATATTCTCCACTTTGAAGGAGTTTCCCAAGATCATCAAATGCCGTTTTTGCCCTGTCCAAAATTTGAATTGGGCAAGATGAAGAAACTTTGCCAGAAAATGTTTCTAGTTCTAGAGTTAACTAAAAATTTAAAAATGTAGATATTATATTACATAAAGATTTGAATGTTTACCTCACAACAAATAGTCAAAGTATCCTTGGGCAATAAACCATTTTTTTCGTCTTTAACGTTTAGTTTTTCTAAAGTGAATATACTGGCAGAGTTATAATTTCCTACATTTAAAGCAAAATTTTTATCTGAAAATACAAAAATTGCATTTAATACATTTTACAGTTTGGTAATCTTATTAATTAAATACCTTGTTTCTCCCATTTGTCACCCTCTTTTGTCAACAGCCAACATGAAGTCTTGCAAACAACTCTCATTGATGATTTCAAAACAAGTAAAACACTAAATTTGGTTTCATAAGAAAGATAAAAACGTAAACTGAAAACAGGTGTTTTACGGCCAGGTGGAGCAAAATATTCTGAATAAAAATCATCGCCTCGGATACTGAATTTATCAAATGATCCTTGGTAGTCAAAACGGACGATCTCATAGCTGTGATTGGCAATAACCTTTGGAGTAAGAGGATTGTTTGCCATTTGACAATTAAAACTTAGAAAAAACTAAAAGCACATGTGCTCAATTCACTGACTGAACAACCGATACTACGTTGATGGGCAATACTTTAGCACTGAATCATTTTTTTTGCATGCGTCCTTTTTTGTAGAGTGAATAATTTACATTTACAACCGACAAGTCAAACTAAAGCTCTCACAATTTTTTCTTTTAAGCAGTCTGCCAAACAAGCACTCTTTTTCTATAAACACAGGAAATTGCCGCAGTCACTACTAGTCATCGTCGACTAATGGTCTCTCAATCTCAACCAATGTTTTGAGGGCAACCTAGAAACTGCAATTGAGAACAAAAAATTTGTCTTTTGGCACGTTCTCTTTACCCTCTCAACAAGTGGTGATTTTGTGCATTTATTTCACTTTCTTGACATGTTCAATAATATTTCATTTGCCGTCATAAATTTGGACTCAACACAGTTAAAGAGTAAAAGTAAATAACATTGGTTAAAGTTTTGATTACTTTTTAAAACAAACTTTGCATTTAAATATCAAATAACTAACAAATAAATCACAATAGTTATCACAAATATTAGTTAAGCAAACAGATAACTTTTTTATTACTTTGTCTCATTTAGCAATTCACTCACCACATTCATTATTGTTTTTGATTGCTTACTTCCAAAAACTTTGTTCTCAAAAAGAGCCTGAAGAATGTCTTTTGAAGTAGCTTTACTGGAAATAAACTCAATTGTTTTCTTTTTTAAAATCGAGGCATTATAGGTGTCAGCGACCATTAGCAAATTAAACATTGATTCTGTTGTCATTTTTTCGCTGAGCTCATTTTCGCAAATTGTTTTTAGTGAATCAAGTTGATACTTATCTGCAAAAACCAAAACCTCTATTGTTTTAGCTTCGTTTGTAAATTCCGGAATTTTGGATGTGTACATGTACTCCAACAGTTCAGCAAACAAGTCTGCCTCAATTTCTTTAATGGGCACACTGTTTGTGGTGTTTTCTTCAAAACCTTGTGAAAATATGGCTTTAAAATAAGGTGATCGAGAGTGCAATATTGCCTTGTGAACAGGAAACTTTCGTTTTCCAATAGTAAATTTAAAATCAGAAAAATCACCACTTTTAAAAAGCCGTTCTAAATCTTCAATTATTAGCACTTTTTCATCTAATTTTCTAATTGGGCGAGCAATTGTAGTTTTTTCAGATATTGATTCCAATTCTAGAGTAAACTAAATTTTTTTGTTACAAAACTTTTTACAAAATAATATTACTTATACTTACTTCACAATAAAATGTAAGAATATTTTCAAAAAGTAATCCATTTTTTTCTTCAATAATTGTCGATCGAGACTCTGTATATATTTGCGCATTTTGATCTTTATTCAGAGAAAACTCTTTTTCTATAAATTTAAATTTATTTTAAAATATATAGTGATATTAAAAAACAAATACAAAATAAAATTGTGTTTAATAATACAATCAACTGCACTCAAGATTTTTTAAAATAATTTGTAAATACCTTGATTTTTCCATATATCACCGTTTTTTGTCAGCAACCAGCTTGTAGTTTTGCCTCTAAGTCTTTTTGATGATTTTGTAAATAAATAAACTAAAAAATCGTTGTTTTGTGGTAATAAATTTAAGTATAAAAATGTTTCTTGATTTCCAGGTGGAGCGAATTCTTTAGTAACAAAAGATTCAGTTCGAGAAGTAAATTTATTTAGTGACACTTCATAGTCAAAACGAACCGTCTCAATGTTGCTACTAACAAGAATTTTTGAAATAAACTGATCATTTGCCATTGTAAAACAAATTGATGTAAATCGAAACAGTATCTAGAACTTTGTGCAGCTCCAATCACAAATAAAAGCTAGCTAAAAATAAGCTAAAACCATTTAGAACCTCCGTTTTTATGCATGGGGCAAAGGTTCAAAATGTTTTAAAACACGTCAATATAACAATATTACCACAACAATTATCAACACTTTTTGTTTTGCAAATTACACTCAAAAACAAGCAGTAAAATAAGTAAAAAATCTAAATAAATTACATTTTTTAGATAGTTGTCTTGGTGACGTTATCCTGTTCGATATACAATCCAAATACCACAGTGTAACAAAGATGTTATGCAGTCAACATATGCAAACAAAGCTTTATTCTTAGTTGATAAAAAAATCACAAAAAATGAAATCCTCTTTACAGTTTGACTTTCATCTTCCGCTTGATGGAGTCGAACCAGTCTCTACTGCGACTACCGTTACCACCACTGGAACGTTGAGTATTATTGCTCTTCTCCGGAGCTTGAGAAGCTTGAGCACCTTTTGCCCGATTGGCGTTCTCATCAACCACCGACCGCCGACTGACACCACCACCACCAACAGCCGAGGTAATCAGATGCTTCTGATCGTCATCGTCGTCGCCGATCACCGTCAGACTGGAGAGCGTCGAGGCGGTGGTGCTCATCGGCCCACAGCCACTATCCTGCCAAGGATCATGTTGCGGCGGCGAGGGCAGTGACGCGTGAAGATCAATGACTGAAGAGGCGGTGGAAGAGGAAGCGGAGGAGGAGGAAGACAGCTCGACGATGTTTGGCGTTGAAGACGACGACGAGGAAGGTGATCGAGAGTAGGAGGAGGAAGAGGAAAAGGGAGAGGCTATCGAGGTCCTCGAATCGGCGTACGTGATCAGAGGTTGAGCAGTGGGGAGGTGATGTGGGAGTTGTTGTTGTTGGAGTTGCTGCTGCTGCTGCTGCTCCTGACTGGTGTCCTGAATGGAGCGCACCAGCCGGCTCATCGACCACTCGGGAATCTTTCCCTGACTTGAGGAGGAGGAGGAGGAAGTGAAGGAGGTCATGTCGATCTTGGTCAGAAGTCGAATGATGGAGGGTATGCTGCACTGTTTGTAAATGACGGGAATCAGCACCCGACTGCGCTTCTCGATGGCCAGCCCGGTGGCGAACTGCGCCTGGAACTTGCAGTCCGGCGAGAGGAGAAACTCGGGCGAGAGGATGACGATCACCCGGCGGCACTGCGACTCAATTAGCTGCGCAAAGGTCTCGTAGACCCAGGCGCCGCCGAGGAGGTCGCGGTCGCGGAGGAAGAGGCGGAAGCCAATGGCCGGCGACTCGAGGTGCGCCGTCAGGCGGCGGACAAAGTCGAGGTCGCTGTCGGCGTAGCAGACGTAGGCGTCGTACCAGATGGTTCGCTCGGTCGCCTCTCCTTTTGAGGAGGAGCTCTCCAGTGAGGCGTCGTAGTGGAGAAGTTGGTCTGAGGGGAAAGTTAGAAACACCATTTAGAAAAGGAGGATTCGATTTCTCGCCATCTTCACTTTCTACTCACCCGTCTTCACCCCGGCCGCCCGCCGCCCCTCCAGGTGCTCCAGGTCGTCCACCAGGCCGGGCACCAGGTCGTCGAGGACGTCGAAGCGGCCGATGTTGGCGATCAGCTGCAGGAGGGCGCCGACGCTGCCCAGCTCGCTGGCCACCAGCCCGTAGCTGAGCAGCGTTCCAAAGGGGTCGATCATCCGTTCCAGCTTGGCGATCTCCGCGTAGGGCAGCTTCAGCTGCTGGACGACGCCGCGAAAGTCCCGACAGAGGCCGTTCTCCGCGACGATAATCTGCTCGACGTTCAGCGCCCCGGACAGCTGCTGGCGGCGATTCAGTGGCAGCTCGGTGATGGGCAGAGAGAAGAGACGACGGTCCAGAGGATAGTCAATGTTTTTGGTGGTGATGGACATGGTGATTGTGGACCGGGTGGTGGTGACAGCAAACAGTGTCTTGAAGAGCGCTGATCATTTCATGGTGGTGGTGCGTACTTTGAAGAGCGTAAACACTGAAACACTGAAATACACAGGCGAATATCACTGCTGGACACAACAGCACAACACAGACACTCAATCGAGGTCAGCGAGAGTGTGGGCGCTGAGTGCCACCGAGCTGCACCACTGAAGACTGGACAGAACCTTTTAAAACATCGATTAAGAAGAGTTTTAGGTACATTTTTGGCAAAATGATCACCAGATTCGCTGTCTTAAAGTCTACCGATGGAAAAACACCAAAAGTTAAAAAGGGGCAAAATTGAAATACCCGCGCTTTGCAGACTCTGCAGTGCAGAGTTCCCGCCGCCCAACACAGCTGAAAGAAAGAGTGAGCGGGGGCGCAGAACACGTGATCGCCGATTCGTAGAGTACGGCATCACATGTGTGTTTGCCTTTTTCTTCGGCAAAACAAACCGAAGACTTTGATTTGCCAAACTCAAAAGAAGATCTGGTGATTTCCAAACATGGCCTTTCTTAGTCGAACCTCGGTGCTGCGATCAGGTAAGATGCGGAAGATTATTATTGACGGGAAAGATTGATCTAACCTTCCACTCACCTTTTCCTTCTTCTTCACCAGCCGTCATCGGCGCCGTTCAGCGTGCTTCATTGCAGTCCAGCGGAACGCCGCTTCAAGAGTCAGCTAAGAAGTTGGCCCTTGTTGGTGGTCATCTTCATCTTCATCATCATCAACAGCAGCAACAGCAGCGATTCTGCTCTTCTCAGAGGGCGGAAGAGGCGGAGAGCAAAAGTACAAGCTCAACAGAGGACCTGGTAAGATTCAAAAACAATTGAAACTAACCAGAATATCTAAATCTCTCCTTTCATGTAAATCTAGCCCGACCCTACAATGGAGAACCCGTTTCTGAAGGAGAAGCGCTGCTGCATTCTCTGCCGGCACGACATTCAGGTTGACTACAAGGTAGGCTTGAGAGATGGGGAAAGACTTATCAAGGATTCTAAACACCTTTCTTATCACTGCACAGAACGTCCGCCTGCTGACGCAGTTCGTCTCGCCGTACACCGGGCGAATGTACGACAAGCACATCACCGGCCTCTGCGAGGCGCAGCACCGGGCGGTGCGCAGCGAGATTCAGCGGTCGCAGCGCTTCGGCCTGATGTCCCGCCACTACCGCGACCCGAAGTACGCCAACGATCCGCGGCTCTTTGATCCGACCCGGCCGACGAGGGCCAATCCCTACTAGAAGAACAGTTTGGCTCATCCATTACCGCAGTAGTAGTAGTAGTAGTAGTGCCTCAGTAATCAATCAATCCTGTACAAATCCTGTCCCTTTCACCTAATAACACAAACCCTCAGTCCCCGAGAAAGTTTTTTTGGTGGTGTTTTTTCAGATCAAGATTTGAGAACTCGACCACCACTTTCATCATTCTACAAATGAAGCTCAAGAAGCTCGAATATTCCTCAAACGCCTTCTTTTCTTCTTTTTGCCGGCAACAATCAACGGGCAAAAAGAAGAGAAACAGCAGCGCAACACCAAAAGAAAAGAAAGAACAAAAACAACAACAACTGCCACTGCACTTCTTCTTGCACAGCGTTCCAAAAGCAGGCAAATGTCAAGGGCGCCTCCGCTGCTGCTGCTGTTCCAAAAGAGAGTGCGTTGTGCGCTCTTGCGTAAGCGATCGGATAACATGGAGAAGGAGAAGGAGAAGAAGAAGTGGAAAAGTATACAACGGCAGCAGCAGCAGCAGCAGCAACAGAAATGACGACGATTGCAGCAATGACGGCGAAACAGATCTCTTGTGGTGTCCGTCGATTGAGCTTACTTCAGAAGATTTCGGCATCGGCGGCTTCGGCTGCTGCTGTGTTGCCGCTTTTGTTTTGAGGCCACGGTAACTCACGTTGAAGAAGAAGGAGAAAGAGAAGGAGAGTGGCTGATGTCTTCGCACTAGGTCAGTAGCACGTACTGCGGTGCTGCTGCTGCTAATCGTGGAACAGTGGCAAAAAATAAACACACCGAAGTTTTGAGCTCGCTTTTAGCAACAACTCGATGATGTGACAAGTTGAGTGCAAGTTTATTTAGAGTACTTGGTTGGTAAGAGCTTTTTTGTTTTTTGAAAGCTTTTTTACTAATGGCTTTCCTATCACTGCCTTAGATATTCCTCTACTAACAAACTTCTTAACAATTACAGAAATCAAGAATAGGTGCGCCGGTGTCCGCATCATCATCATCATCACCGCTATCACTAACATCATCATCTACAAGACCACATCTGTTTTAAGTGCAAAGCTACAACAGCAGCAGCAGCAGTAGTCATCAATTCGCTAATTAATTGAAAACTCGCTCTCCCAGTAAAGAGATAAAATGGTCGATAAGCGAGAGAAGGAGAAGTAGAAGGAGGAGGATTGCACAACCGAAGATAGAAACGCTGCTGCCGCCGCCGCCGCCGCCGCCCGTCGAACACCTCGGCCATGACTTTGCACTCTGCTCAGCACTGTTCTGTCCAATGTCAGTGCCAATGTCCATCCTCGGACGCCGTTTTAGTCTGTCTGTGTGTGTGTGTTTTGTTCCCACTGAGCACCACACTGAATGGGAAGGGAATCTCACAGCTCAGTGTTCAATGTCACTGGATGCTTAGAACAGCAACGGCGGCTTCTAAAATGCTACTGATGCCGAGGCATTAACCTCAATAGAAAGAGAGAAGAGATGCTGCCGCGGGAGAGATATCAGAGAATGGACAGCAGCAGCTATCAGTGAGCCAAGCCAAGCCTTCTCTCTCTGCAAAGTCAGTAGGTTATCTCGGATAGTAGTAGTGTTCAGGTGCAGCCGAAGACTCCTCAACGATTTCGAAAAAAGATGACATCTCTCTCTCTCTCACCAACATTCTCTTCTTCTTTGACGGACTTTGGCGATGATGCAACACAGGTGGTGGAAGGGAGAAAGTGACACTTGACTGATGGCGGCGGCGGCATCTCCACAAAGAAGTGACAAGTGACCAAATATTTGACCAGTGGTCTGCCACCATCTTCGCCGTTGTCACTTCTTCCCTTCTTCCCACCACCACCACCACCACCAGTGAACCATAAATTATCACCTTTTTGAGAGTTTGAAACGGGCGTCTGGTGTCCCCACTTTCTAAAATCTCTTTCTTCGTCTTCTCAGTCTGAGGACTTTGTGACTACGTGAGTCGGTGCACGAGTCCACCATTGCCGACATTTCCATTGACCGGCGGTCTGTCAGTCATCGCCTGCTTTCTTTCTTTCTTTCAGTTGTTTGCGCTGTCTGTGATTTTTTCTGTCATTGAGCAAGAGTGTAGCTCTAGTGGTGGTGGTGGTGAAAGTAGCGCAAACTTTGCTCTGCTCAGCAGTCACTCTCCTCTGCACCTAGTCGTACTTGACTCTTTTTCAATCAGAGAGAGCGAGCAGGCGAAAAACTTCGAAGAGCTTTAAATGGACGCAGAAGTGTACGTGTTTCGAAATCATCGTTTTCGGCATCAACTCACAGATCGGTGTCCGTGAACAGCAGCAGTGGCAGTGGCAGCAGCTGAGTCAAATTGAGTTCAAACACGAGAGAGTGCTGCCGTTTTCGATGGTGCAAACTAAAATTAACCTTGTGAGAGAGTGAGAGAAAGAGAAAGTCTGAAGATAGACAACAACACACTCTCTCTTTCTCTTTCTCTGAGACGATTTCAGTGAAAGTGACAGTTTGAAGAGAGAGAAAGAGAGAGAGAGAGAAATGAAAGAGAAATCAACAGGTGAGCGCATGCGTTTTTCTTGAAGGATGCGGCGGCAGCGGCAAATGCTAAGCCGGCATCAGCAACAGTGGAGCTGTCTTCGAAGTTGGGTTTGTCGATTCAAGACCTCTCTCTCTCTCTCTCTCTCTCTCTCATTTTCTTCTGTTCCAAAATGAACGATAACAGAGCCACAAACTGAGACAGGTGAGGGCCATGGTCTCTCTCACTCTCAAATTGAAAAAGAGAGAGAGAGAGACACGTTCTTTCGCCACATTCTTGAGAAGCTCCTTTTTTCAGAAGCCGTTTTTGCTTCGAAGAACTGCCCGCTCCCTCCTCTCTGCCCATTGCTCACTGAAAATTACCGCCCCAAAAAACTGCCTTTTCTTGCCTTGGCTGCTGCTGCTGCTGAAGTTCACGTTGAAGTTTGTTTTCTTCTCCAATACATCTTGAAGGTGTTCGAAGTTGTGGCCACACTTGACGACAACATTAGTACAGTTTTGTTCGAAGTGACTGTTTGGAAGATTGCTGCAACACTGTCTCAAAACGTCTCAGAGAAGGTCTGAGAAGAACTGAGGCGGTTCCCAAATGGAGAGGGAGAGTGTAGCTGAACAAGACAAGACAAGAAACAACAAAATGTTTGTTCTACCAATTGAGAGACAGAAAGATCAGAGAAAGCAGCCGACAGCTTTTGTTGGTTTGCCGCCTTCTTCTTCTTCTTCTTTTGGGAACTTGCAGCTGAAGTGGCCTTCCTCTCTGGCCGTGGTGGACAGACATTGACCGTGGCCAAGAACTTCAGCATCAACATCAACACATCAAGCAGCATCAGCATCATCAACAACATCAACAACAACTTATCATCATCGTCGAAGACAAAATGGTGGTGATGGGTGTAGTGGTGGTCGCCACTACTCCAAACTCTTCGTCGTCACTATAAAATCGCCCCACCATCGACGGTGATAGATCTTTCATTGCCGCCAATGTATCTGACTGTCCAAGTGTGTGTGTGCATGTCCAGCAAACCGCAACACTTTATTCACACTCACTTGTTTGCCTCAACATCGATCTTTGGTAGTTTTTTAGTCCCTTTCAAACGAGCTGACAGTGACAGTGAAGTTGTCAAGTCGACTGTGCTTGAAGTTTAATCACTGAAGCTGAAGTTCGCCAGAAGTCGCTCGACCGGAAAGTCACAGACAGACAGACAGAGCGCCCGAGACAGCTGAAACAAAGACTACAGAAAAACAGCAACAGCAGCAGCTCTTGACATTGCGCCCCGGTGACAAAGACGAGACAATTTTCGCTGCTGCCAAATCATTTGTCTCTGACAAATCACTTTCTCACTTTCCCCTTCTCTCTCTCTCCTTCTCCCGCAGACCCAAAACGCTTACGGGTTTGCTTGGCTAATTTGTGTCTCTCTCAAGCCTTCTCAAGTCGCCAGCGTCAGTGTGAAACGATGTTTCAGGTAAGTAGCACGCTTTTGTTGTCGAGATCGGTGATTCGGTGTTGCCTAGTGGCCTAGTAGTGTGTAACTTAGTTTGTGGAGGTGGTTAAATCGAAACTCTAGTCCCTTTCCCGAAATCTAAACACTTCATCAACCAAACAAAAAAACAAGCTTTTTTTATAACACTTGCTGTCTTCGTCTTCTTCTTCTTCTTCTTCTACGACATCCTCCTCCTTCTCCTATGGAAAACTCCTAAACTTCCATCACCACCTTCCATATATCATCCCCGCCAGCACCTAAAACGGTTCCTCTTATCCATAACCACCACAACTTCTTCCTTCCCCTCCATCACCTTCCTCTCCTCCCTCCTCACACTCCTCCTCCCGACCCTGCTCCTCCTAAGCGCCCAGTTTAGCCCCTCCAACCAGTCCATCGGCTACTTTGAGTCCTACGGCTGGCCGTCGTACGGCATCGTGAAGCCCTTCTGGCTGCAGCCCTTCTCCTCCTACCCGACGGAGCAGACGAGCGGCTACTCCCGCTCGGCGAAGACCATCTCCGCCGGCGTCGTCCGCAACCGGCCCGGCATGAACCGCAAGTCGATGGGCCTCTTCAGAAGGCGAAGGAGGTGATGAGAGATCAGAATGAATGAACTTTTTTAGTGGTAACGGTGAACCACCACCTGTGAGTTATTGAATAACACCCGTTACCCTCTTTTTTCGCCCCAAAGATGAAGTCCCATCATCAAGTGAACTCCTCTCACACCAGTCTGCCCCAGGCAGACAAAGACTACTTTTCCATTTCACCTTCCTCCCATTTTCTTATTTATTGTCCCCATCAACTGTTGTTTATATCAACAAAATAAATTCACCGTGATCTTTCCTTAGCCTTTGCTTTGCTTTGCTGTTGAGTGCCAGGAGGTGACATCTTCCCATTTGAATGAATGACATCCTCTTCTCTCCTACCTACCTACAGTGAATATCCGGCAGGACCTCGGCGATGCGCCGGTCGCCCAGCCGGTCGACCACCGCCCGAGCCGAGGCGTCCACGGAGCGCCCAATAGAGGCCACCGTCGCCCCCAGGAAGAGCACCGTCAGGCCGAGCAGCAGCCGCCGCTGGACGGGCATCAGGCGGTGGTCGGCGGCGAGGAGGACGTCGAGCAGGGCGACGTAGGCGGCGAAGAGGGCGACGGAGTGCTGCAGCAGGGCCACCAGGAGGATGGCGAGGCCCCGAAGGGAGAGCAGGACCTGGCGGACGGTGAGCCGCTTCTCGATGAAGATCACCCGCGGAAGGGGCCCGACAGCGCGGGCAGGCCCTCGTTTGGAAGGTGAGCACCTCGGAGCGCAGCTCGGCGAAGGTCCAGAGGTTGGTGCAGTCGCAGAAGCGGTTGCTGCGGTCGGTTCGAGCCGGGTCGGCCACCTTGAGCGGCTGTTTGGAGCTTCGGACGTTTCGGTTGCGGTGGTAGGATGCTCGTTCGGGAGGATTCGGGCAAGCCACCACCACCGCTGGGTTCGATTTCGACTTTGACTTTGACCTCTTCGTTTGTTGAGCAGGTGTTGGCAGTGCTGCGGCTGTTTTCAGTGTTTCCGGTTTCTTTGCTTCTTCTTCTTGGAAGAGCCGCCGGTGCTGGAGCGAATGGAGACCACCGAGCTGCTGGAGTTCCTCTTTGAGCGGGGGCTGGTGGGCGTCCTCGAGGCGACGGTAAACTTGAGCGTCGTCGGCGTGGAAAAGGCGGGCGAGTTTTGCTGCTGCTGCTCCTGGAACACTGGCTGCGGTGTAATGGAGGAGGGGGAGGACATGATGACGAGCTAAAGAGTGGTGTGTTTGATGGGGTGATCTGTCGAAGTAGTTTAGTGACACGGGAGTTTAAGTTTTGTTGTCAGCAGCAAAAGAAGACGAAGTTTCGATTTAGAACTTCACGCCGTGACACGTACTTTGCGAAAAAGCTGTAAGCTTCGTGTTTAGAAGAAAAACAAAAACTTTTTTTGCGTCACTGCGCTGGTTTGTTTTGAAACACAAAAATCATTTTTTCTTTTCTTTCTGTGATCTCTTTCTCTTTGATTATTCTTTCTGTCAATCTCAAGTCTCTTCTCATTCTCTAAATTGCGTGCAACCTTCTTAACTTTTAAATAATCTTTTTTACTCAGCTGGCAAGATGATGGTAAGTACCTGGGGGATTAACTGAAGTTTTAACTAACTTAAGTAACTGTTGAACTTTACAAACACTTTGCAGATTCTCCGCGGAGCAAACCATCGTCTGACAGCTCTTCAGCTGCTGGTCAAGCGACAGACTTTGGTGGCAGTTCGTCAGCTCAGTACATCACCTTCATCACCACACCATCACCATCATCACCATCACCAAAAGTACCAGTTTATAAAGAAACGCCGCTGTCACAGGTGAAGACGTCCAGCATCGCCGCCGCCGACAGCTACGACATCGTGATCAACGGCGGCGGCATCGTCGGCTTCTCCTTTCTGGCCGCCATCAAATCGCTGCCACACCTCTCCCAGAAGCGCGTCCTCCTCATTGAGCAGCAGAACGAGCCAAAGTTCAAGAGCTCCACTGAAGCTGAGGAGGATCCGCTTTCCGAAAATCGAACCTTCAGCAATCGAGTCTCCTCGCTGACGGCCGCCTCGAAGCGCCTCTTCGAGGAGCTCGACGTCTGGCACTCCTCGCTGGAGCCCTTTGCCAAGCGAGTGGAGGGCATGCACGTCTGGACGGACCACTACCAGAATGCGGTCCACTTTGAGGACAGTAGTGGTGGTGGCGGCCAGGAGGCAACCTGTTACATGTGGAGAACAATCGGATGATCCGCTCGCTGGTGGAGCGAATTCGCGCCGACCAGGCGGAGGTTGCCTACAGCACCAGCGTCCAGGAGATTGAGCAGGTGAAGAAGGAGGTGGACGACGACAGCTCATTTCGCAGCGAAGCGACCTCCATCCTCCTTCGACTTTCACCCACTTCAAGCTTTGAAAAGTCCTCTTCGAGCGTCCTGCAGACCAAGCTGCTGATCGGCTGCGACGGCTTCAAGTCGCTCGTCCGCTCCCGCTCCACGCTGCCCTACTACGCCGCCGAGCTGGCGCAGATGGGCATCGTGGGCACTCTTCAGCTGGAGTCGCCCTTCACCGACAACTCGGTCGCCTTTCAGCGCTTCCTCGCCGACCAGCTGGTCATAGCCTTGCTGCCCCTCTCCCCGCGCCACGCCAGCTTCGTCCTCTCCGTGCAGAGCAAGGACCTGGACGGGTGGATGAGCCTGGCGGATGAGGACTTTGTCCACCGGCTGAACAGCGAGATCAGCCGGGAGGTGCGCACCGGGCCGGTGGACCGCTTCGCCGCGGAGCTCTCCAAGGTAAGTGTCGGAACTGATTTTGTCCTGTGATTTAGAATTAAAAGTTTTTGGTCCTTTTGAAAAGGCATTCACCGGCTTTCTGGTGAACAAGCAGCAGTCGCCCTTTCAGTCTCGAGTGCCGCCCTTCATCACCGAGGTGGTGCCGGCTCTAGGGCGGCCTTTCCGCTCGGTTTCGGGACCACAGTTCCTCGCCTCGCCGGTACCATTCAGACGAACAACTTTTACGTGCGGGAGCTGCTGAGGAAGCGGGACTTTGCCAATACTGTCATTATGGGTAAGTTTCCACTTTTGAAGCATTTTCGAACTTTGTCTAACTCCCTTCTCCACGTCCACAGGAGACGCCGCCCACCGCGTCCACCCCTGGCCGGCCAGGGCCTCAATCTGGGGCTGGGGGACGCCCACGAGCTGGCGCTGGCGCTGGAGGGCGCCCTGTCGCAGGGCGCCGACTTTTGGCGACACAGTGGACTCGGCGGAGGCGCTCACCAGTGCGCTGGCCGCCTTTGAGCGGGCCCGCGTCGCGAAGCTGGTGCCGATGATGGGCGCCATCCACTCGATGCAGACGCTGATGGCCTGGACGCCCGCCGCCCTCCTCTCCGCCCTCAACGCCCTGCCCTGGCTCAAGTCGCAGGTGGTCTCCTACGCCAACTCGAGATAGTGCCCCAAGTGGTGGTAGTGGTAGTGATGGTAGTGATTGTGGTGATCCCCATTTTCTTTCTACTTTTTCACCGAAGTTTTTCAGCGTTGATTTGTACAAACAAACGGACGACGACGACGGATGTGCGCTTTGCCTTGCTATTTGTGTCCTCGTCCACTTCGTTCCCTTCTATCGTCCGGTCATAATCCGCCGCCAAATATAGTCCTACGTACCTACTCTTTTCTTTCCTTTTGAAAAACGGCGGTTATTAGCTTGGTTTGGTGGTGTGTTGATTCGCTAGCCTAGTCTAGTAGTCTAGGGGACTAAAAATAGCCAAAACAACAAAACCACCTGGGAACTCGTGAACAAATTGGAACACTCCAGCAGCAGCAGCAGCAGCAAATGTCTAGTGCAAGTTTTCCTCTTTACCGCAAAAAAAGAGGCCCGTTTAGCCAACAAGCTCGAGGTGTTGGGTAAACAAACAAGCAAACAGCAAACAAGTACAAACACACAAGCGAAGCGGTCGCTGCTGTTCGACGGATGCTAAAATTAAAGAAGAAAGACCACCACTAAATACCACTTTCGCCCAATGTGTTTGCCCACATTCAATTTCCAGTTTTCTAAACCACCAAAATTGAGCAAAGTGTCCGGGCGAAGGTTTATAAAAGCCACCTATGTGCCTCTTTAGTACTTCAGTCGGTAAAATATCTCAGCTTCTATCTAAGATGGTCGCCACTCTTCGCCAGCTGCTGCTGCTCGCCCTCGTGGCCACCACGTTCACCTTTCACCCTTCTACTGGCTTGGAAGTTTCTAGTCAACACTCCCAAAAACGTTTTCAAAATTCACCACCGGAAAATGGCACCGAAGTGCCGCAGTACCCGCTAGCATCGTCAAACAGTGAAAACAGTGCAAATCTTGACCCGAACAGTGGGGGTCGAAACGGGCGCACCTTCTTCGGCGACATTGGCGGCTTCCTCCGCCCCTCCATCTTCAACATTGTCCGCTTCCCCAATGAGGAGTGCCTGGACGCCAGCAACCAGTCGGGCACCTGCTACACGGCGCTGGAGTGCAAGAAGCTGGGCGGAAACCCGAGCTCCAAGTGCGCCCGCGGCCTGGGCACCTGCTGCATTAGTAAGTGTTTCGATGTTTCGGTATTTGTTGTTTTGGCTGACCTCTAACCTATTTCTATTTCTATTTCCACCCCTGCAGTGTCCCGCACCTGCCACAACTCCACCTCGAACAAGGTGGTCTACTTTCGAAATCCCAGTTTTCCGCTGACGGACGCCGGCCAAAACTTCTGCGACCTGACGGTGAACATCTACGACCCGGACATCTGCCAGCTGCGCATCGACTTTCTCGAGTTTCAGATTGACCCGCCGCTGAACGGCGACTGCGTCGGCGACAAGTTCACCGTCACCGCCAGCGGCATGACGCCCACCTCGGTGCCCGTCCTCTGCGGAAACAACCGCAACCAGCACAGTGAGTGCTTCTATTTCTCTCTCTCTCTCTTTTCTTGGTTCTAGTGTCTACTTTTCCCATTTTTTTTCTAGTTTACGTCACCCTGCCCACCAATACCGCCGAGCGCTCGGTGTCGATCGTCTTTGAGACAAACTCCTTCGGCGACTACCGCTGGCACCTGAAGGTGACGCAGATTGACTGCCGCATCCGACAGCCCTCGGCCACCTCCTCCACCTCCTCCTCCACCGTGGCGATGAACCCGCTGACCGGTCTGCCGGCCGTCTCGCAGATTCAGTTCCGCCGGAAGCGGCACATCTACCAGAAGATCCCCTACCAGCTGACCTTCCCCGCGCCCACCGGCTGCCTGCAGTACTTCATCGCCCCCTCGGGCACCATCGAGTCCTTCAACTTCGGCAACTACCTCAACAACCTCGACTACGCCATCTGCATCGAGCGGCAGCCGGACACCTGCCGCCTCCTCTACACCGCCTCCGACGCCAACTTCGGCATCAAGGGCGGCGGCAATGTGATCAGCTCGATGAGCGGCGTCGGCGACCAGGACTGCCCCGATGACTACCTCCTGCTGACGGGCGGCTCCGGCAACGGCGAGGGCCAGACGAAGGACCGCTTCTGCGGCGGCGTGCTCAGCTTCAGCAGCGGCGGCGGCACACCGCAGACGGTGATCAGCAAGGCCAACGGCCCCATTGTCATTCGCTTCCACTCGGACACGACGGCGGCGCAGGACCTGAAGGAGGGCTTTCGCGTCAAGTACGAGCAGAGTCCGACGACTGTGCCGTCCTCAACTCGGGCACCATCAATCCGAACAACATCGGCCTGAACGGGCAGCCGACGCCGGTGCTGGCGGCGCTGACCGGCGGCTCCAAGGACAAGATTCCCATTCCGGTGTCGATGGCCAGCGCCGGCCCGGTGAGCACGGCGTCGGAGACGAAGAGTGGCGGCGGCGGAGGCGGCGGTGGGGAGGCGGCGGAGGCACCGAAGTAGTAAAAGCAAGGTCAAACGGAAAGATGTTGAGCTTTTGAGGATTTCGATGTCAGCCTGTAAAATTGTAAATAGTCATTATCACCACCAAAAAAACCAGTAAAATAACCAAAATCAAACTCCGAGATTTAGAAACCGCTGCAGCGTAACGTCCTCTGCGGATGGGCGGCGCTGCTTTACACTTGGCCAACACACTTTGCCAACACAAAGTACACAATCACCTTGCGCTCTGTTTGGCATCTCTGTTCACGCTAAAGAGCGAGACTTTCTTTTTCTGGTCATCAGTTTCTTCTGGTTGTTGGCTCCTTCTCCTGGTCCTGGTCCTGTCCTCACCAAATCTACCACCTCATCTTCTTTCTCCTTCAGTCTACTATCTCTCCTTCTATTGGGCAAGATGATGAACGCCAATCTGAAGGCTCTGCGCGCCGCCGCCACCAACGCGAGCATCGCCTCGCGCTGCCTGGCCACCCAGGCCGCCCCCAAGTCGGCTGCCTCGCACTCCTCCTCCTCCCACAGCAGCTCCTCCAAGCCTGGCGAGGTGAAGATCTCGAGCATGCCCTCCGGCGCCAGCATCGCCTCCGTCGCCTCCGACTCGGCGCTCGCCCGCGTCGCCATCGTCTTCAAGGCGGGCGCCCGCTACGAGCCCGCCGACCAGCTCGGCCTGACGCACGCCCTCCGCCTGACGGCCGGCCAGTCGACGGAGAATCACACCAGCTTCGGCCTCGTCCGCAACATCGACTACTTCGGCGGCCGCCTGGTGGTGGCTGGCACCCGCGACACCGTCACCTACCTGCTGGAGGTGCACAACGACGAGGAGATCCTGCCGCGGAACTTTGCCCTCCTCGCGGAGACCGTCGCCCGCCCCGCCTTCAAGCGCTGGGAGCTGCCCGACAACACCGAGCGCGCCCTTGCGGAGCTGCCGTCCTCGAGGACAACCCGCACATCAAGCTGGCGGAGGCGCTGCACGCCGTCGCCTGGAAGGGCGGCCTCCGCAAGTCGCTCTACATGCCCCGGTTCATGCTGAACAAGCACACCGGCGAGCAGCTGAAGAAGTTCATCGCCAACCGGTACGTCTCCCCGGTGGTGGTGGGCGTCGGCGTCGAGCACCAGCAGCTGGTGGACCTGGTGGGCAGCCACCTGAGCGGCCTCAGCTCGCACCAGCCGCCCAAGTGCGTCACCAGCTTCATCGGCGGCGAGACGCACCTGGAGGCCGCCAGCCCGCTCACCTACGTCGCCCTGGCCACTGAAGGCGTTGGGTAAGTGAAATTGTGAGACGTGTGTTTTAGGTTTTGTTTACTAATGTCTTCTTTTCTTACATTTCTTCAGCCTGAAGAACACCAAGGAGGCCCTGGCCCTCTCCCTCTTCCAGACGATCCTCGGCAACGGCCCGCAGATTGCCAGCTTCAGCGGCCTCTCCAGCAACACTCGCCTCGGCAAGGCCGTCGGCGCGGCTCTGGGCGGAAAGGGCGGCGGCAGCGACAACGTCGCCGTCTCCGCCTTCAACTTTGCCTACGAGGAGACGGGCCTCTTTGGCATCAATCTGATCGCCCCGAAGTCACCGACGTGACCGGCCTGCTGAAGGCCGCCGTGAAGGAGCTGCGCGCCGCCGCCAGCAGCGTCACCGACGCCGAGCTCGCCGACGCAAAGTAAGTGCTCTTTGAGGTTGTTGATTTTTAAAAATTTTGCTCTAAATCTTTCCCTTCCTTCTTTCCTTTTCCTGCAGAAAGAACCTGAAGACCGCCGCGCTGCTCGCCGTGGACACCGGCGACGCCCTGGCCACGGAGCTGGGCGCCCAGCTGGCGCTGGTCGGCTCGCAGGTGGACACGGCGAAGGAGGTGGACGCCATTACCGCCGCCGACGTCAAGTCAGTCGCCGGCCGCCTGCTGAAGGGCAAACTGGCGCTGGCCACCATTGGCCCGAATGCCCCTTACCTCGATGACCTGGTCTGAATTGGAGGAGGAACCAGATGTAAGCAAACAAAGTAGCCATTTTCTCCTTTATTCTTGTTTTTCTTCCTCCTCCTTCTCTTATTTCTACTCCAACACACAACCGCCCACACTCGAGATTAGCTGCCCCCCTCCCACGGCCTCCCTCACATACTGTAAAAATTTTAATTTATGTGTGCTATTAAAGCTAACAAAGCAATCACAAAAAAGTGAACAGTCAGATTTTGTACACAAACTTGGGTTGTGTATAAACCTGGGCAAATCTTATCATCTTGTGGGAAAGTGGTTTTGGTGGTGGTGGGGTACCACCAACACCACTCGACTCGTTCTCGTCGTTTTAGTTTGCCTCAGGTGGTTGAACGCAGCGGCCGCTGACGCAGATCTGTGACATTGGAAAAAGAAAAGAAAGAGTCGGTTTTAGAAACGACATTTTGTTTACCGCTATTTTTTTTCTATTTCTACTTACCCGTTTGGGCAGCTGCGGACAGGCCAGGCCCTCGTGGAGGTTCGCCGTGTGGAGGTAGCAGTTGGGGGCGCCGTGGGCGTTGATGCCCCCCGGGGCACCGTTGCCGCTGGGCCGGCAGACGTTGTACTCCTCCCGACAGCCGTCGTTGAGTATCCAGCCGTGGACTAGGCCCCGGTTCGAAATGGCCAGAATTGCCACCATCAACAACATCGTCGCAAACAGAGCGGAGCAAAAAAGCTTCATTGTTTTTTGGGTGAGGTGATATTTGTAGCTAAGGGTTTGGTGTGTGTTCCAGAGTGTGAAGCCATCGTTGTGGTTTGCCTTTCTTTTTATTTGGCCGTAAACAAAGGTCTGATCAGATGTTGTGATGATTGTGATTGCTGCTGCAAATGATGATGATGATGATGATGATCACGATCAGATTTGGCCTCTACTTGAGATGGTGATTGCACTAAAGCTTAGTTGGTGGTGGTGGTGGTGGTTTATCCTCGTGATGTCCGATGATTAAAGAGTGATGATGGCAGTTTTATTTTACAAATTGTTTGGCGCATTTTGGTGCAAAATTTGCCGCAATCATTTTGCCAGTCATTGAAGAAATGGCATTCCAAACTTTCGTGGTATTTAGTGGAAGTAAAATGTATTTGATAAAAGTGATTTGATTCTCCTCGATGCTGATCATTACTGAAAACCGAAATTTGATACCATTGTCGAAAATGATGCTCATCTTTGAACTTCTCCTTATCAGCACTATTTTTATCGCCCACCTCTCATCTCGACTATTCTGAGCAGGTGGTCACAGTTTTTGTTTTTTTGATTAGCTCTAGCTACTCTCTTTGTTCGCTAAAACTGAACACTGTCATTCACTTGTTCATATCACTTCTTGAAAGCAACAACTCTGGCAAATCTGATTCTCCGAAAAAAATCGAACCTTCCGAAAGCATGCCACCACGTCGCCCTCTTCCAGATCTAGTCCTACTCACCGTCTTTAAGCAGTTGACGCCCAACCACCAGCTGGTGGCCAGCCTGATGAGCGCCCGATGCAGCACTCTGGTTCGCGTGGCCAATCTCAAGGTGAGCGCGCTTGCCATCACCCACGCCTACGGCTTCGACAACCACCTCAGCATGCGCTACATGGAGGCCAATATCAATCTCTTCCCGGTGGATGAGTGGGCGCCTAGCTTGCGTCAGCAGCAGCAGCAGCAGCAGGAAGATGCCGCGGCCCATACCGCCTGACCCAGTGGAACAGCCTGCAGTTCCACAGGCTGGACACGGCCACCGCCCTGCAGATCGTCGCCATCTTCCCCGGCGTCATCGAGTTCACCTTCATCTCCTGGTACACTGACGTCCTCCACCAGCTGGTGGCCATGCTGGAGGCGGAGCAGTGGCGTCGCCAGCTGCTCTACTTTGTCCTCGTCGACTACCACGGCGAGGATGATGCGCTCATCTCGCCGGAGCTGAACGGCCGCCTCATGGCCGCCGTGAACGCCCTCGAGAAGCTCGACACTCTGGTGTTTCGCCTCAAGACGCGCAGCATCAGCGTTCTCTACGAGCTGCCCATTGCCGCCCGTCTCCGCGCATTTGGAATTTCCACTTCGGCTTATGGGAGCAGCAATGAGGAGAGCCGGTTTCTGCCTTTTTTGGTTCGAGGTTTGGGCAGTAACGACGCTCTAGATGCTCTAATCAACTGGCAATCGCTTATCGGGAAAGGAGCTTCGAGATTATGATCCTCTTAAACTGCCGGGTGAAGATCTTTTGGTTTTTGAGGCTTTGAGGCTTGAGGACTTTGGGGACTTTGGGGACTTTGGGGACTTTGGGGACTTTGGGGACTTCGAGGACGATGAAGACAATGAGGACAATGAGGACGATGAGGACAATGAGGACCATAAGGACAATGAGGACGACAATGAGGACGACGATGACAACGGCGACGATGATGACGATGACCAGTGAGATGATAGATTTGCCTTGTTTTTATTTACAGTCTTAATCAGCCGTAAACGCCGTAATTTAAGATAATTTATCAGATAAAGGAGAAAAACCGTAGCTTAACTTTTTAAATTGTCGTTTCTTCTCTTTCTTTCCGTTTCTTCAGTGTGTGTGTTTGTCCCTTCTTGTTCGCCTTTGTTACAGTGCCCTTACATCAGCAGTTAAAGTCACAATTTTTGTTTATTAAAGGCAAAGAAGCCAACTAAATGAACAGTTAGATTGTTCGTACAAAAAAGAACAGCTTGGGGGATTTGTGTAACATTAAATTACCACCACCACCTGCCATCTGTCGACTGGTCAGACTACCTTTTTCGCCTTCTCTTGCTGACAGCGATGAAGAAGAGGATCAACAACACACTCGACCAACCAGACCTCTGCATTTGCACCAGCAACAATATTTTGCGTAACCAACACAAACGGTTTTAATCGGGGTTTCCCCCCTCCCTCTCAAACTTTGCTGATATGCAAGTGGGCGTCAAGCTCAAGTGATAAACACTGTCACCACAGCGGCTACTGTTACTGCAAAGCTACTTTACAAGATCTCCTCATGTCAGCAGCAGCAGCACTTCGCACTTTTAGTTCGGCAGCAGCCAGCAAAATGTCGGTCGGTCGTTACGAGCACCTGGTCTTTGTCTACGGGACGCTGAAGCGAAGTAAACCGGAAAACCAACAACAATTTCGATGTTTTCATAACACCCTCTTTTTCTTTTTGTACTGCTTTTCTTGCTCCCTAGATCAGCCGAACCACGCGTACATGATGGACCCGGCCAACGGCCGGGCGGAGTTTGTCTGCACGGCGCGCACCGAGGACCGCTACCCGGTGGTGATTGCCTCGCAGTTCAACATTCCCTTTCTGCTGAACAAAGCGGGCACTGGCCATGTAAGGAGCTGGCTGATTTTTGCTTTTTGCTTCTTGAGATGACTGATCTTTCCTCCTTCTTCTCCTCCACCACCCACCACCACCAGCAAATAAACGGCGAGGTCTACTCGCTGGACTCGAAGATGCTCGCCTTCCTCGACGACTTTGAAGGCCACCCCGCCTACTACACCCGCCGGGAGACGCCCACGCTGCGGACGGACGACAACTCCTCGGTTCCCCTTCAGCTTCGCCCCTGGATCTACACGCTGAACCGGTACAAGCCGGAGATGCTGGCGCTGCCGATGCTGGCCACCTACGACTCGCGCGGCGACCACGGCCTTCCCTACGTTGAAAGGTTGGAACGGCAGGGCGCGGAGAACGCCCACTGCGGCCACACGGAGATGGGCGAGGTAGTGGAGACGACACTGACGACCGCGTTTCTCTCCTCCCCCTCCTCCCCTAGTGAGGCGACCACCTGTCTGGAGGACCTCGAGGAGCTGGTGGACTTTATGAAGGCCGGTCAGGCCGGGGAGGAGGATAGTGATGGTGCATCACCACAGAGTGAGCACAACAAGGAAAAGAAATAAAAAGTGCGTCGATGATGATGATGATCACAGTCGTTGAAACCGTAGCACGGAGAGCTTCTCAATGCCGCACCGCCTCGTGAGAACGGTGCTGGTGGAAAAGCCGAGCTCTTTTGCAGCTTCGCCTAACTGCTCCAGATTGTTCGGCTCAATGACGACGAGGTACGCCAGGCCGGTGTCGCTTAGCGTCCGCCCTAGACAGTCGGCGAGGAACTGGTCGATGATCTTCCGGCCGCAGAGGCCGCCTGCCCACGAGGCAGGGAGACCGGGCTGAATCTAAGTGGAAAAAAAGAATTAGAATGCTAAAGAAAAATCGAAATCAAACTGCCGCCTACCTCTTCATCAGCGGTCGGAACGTAGGGCGGATTGAAGATGAGCAGATCAATTGATCGCTCTAGTCGGTCAGCCAGTGCACCGGTTAGGCTCGTCTGTACGGTTTGAATATAAGCTGATGTAGTGATGAGGGTGAACTGAGATTCAGCTGCGAACAGCGTCGGGTGCACTCCAGCGCTTCGGGGTTGATGTCAGTGGCTCTGAGGTTTGGGGGTGAAGTAAACTGTTGATCATTTCAGAATGAGAATAATGATGAAGATGATGATGCTTACAGGTAGAGCCTCTGACTCGGTCCCAGCGCCTTTGCCACCGAGGTGATCACCGCTCCCGAGCCGCAACCCACTTCCAGGCAAATCAGTGGACTTTGGATTAAAAGTTACAAGTTGTTTTAGAACTTTGAAAAATTCATACAAAAACTCACTTCAGCCTTTGATGCGCTCCAGGTCCGCCTCCAGCGCGTCCAACAGAAAAGTGTCCTCCGCCGGATTGTAAACACTTCTACTGAAAAAGTCCTCAAAGGTGGCCAGCGGAAAGAGGGGCGTCTCCATGATGATGATAGATGATTTCTGTTTTCCCAAAAACCAAAACCAGAAAATAACCGGCAAAAACGTGCGTGTTGTTTTGATCGGAAAACAGTGTTCCCGATGTCTTGGGCGCCTCTGCCCACCACTGACTGACGGTTGGCCTCTGTTGGCGGCGTAGACACGTACTCGGTGAACGGGGGACGCTAGCTCTGACTGTGCTTCTCTCTTTCTCTCTCTCTCTCTGGTCGTTGGATTCTCACGTTGCGTTCAGCTGCTGCTGCCGAACAGACTCTTTTTCTCATTTGCTGTTTGGCAACCGACGCCGCCGGACTGTTCTCTTTCTCTCTCTCTTTCTCGCCTCTCTCTCTCCAGGCGCGTTCGTCAAACTTGACGCCGTTGGCGCCAACGTCAAACAACCAGCACCGCTGCTTTTGCCGTTAGACAGACACACGGACGAGTCTTCTTCTTCTTCTGCTTCTTCATCCTCCTTCTCCTCATCATCTCTTCAAGTTTCCTGTCTTGAAGAAGGAGTCAGAGAGTTGAAGCACTGCCACCAGTGACTACCACCGCCGCCGCTACCACTTCTCATTCAAACGTTGAACTCATTTCGGTCGACGCCATCTCACTCACTCACTCGCTCATTCAGCTGAACTCTTAGTGTGCCTGCCGCCGCCGCCGCCGCCGCCGAGCAGTCTTGCTAGCTTTTTTTTCTGCCAGCGTACACGCCGGGAAAGTCGAAGAAGAAGAAGAGGAGAAGAAGACGAAGAAAAGATCACCATCAGCAGCAGCAGCAGCAGCGTGGCCGCCGACACGTGAAAGCCCGTAAATCCCGTGTTTGTGTGTGTGTGTGCCATCACCCTCCCTGTTTCTCATCATCTTCATCTTCATCTTCATCATCACCAGAACCATCACCACCAACTCCACTGCTATCATCACCATGGCCGACCACTACCGCCAGCTGCTCTCCAGCGAGACGGCCTACCTTAACGACCGCATCCTCAAGTTCACCCAAATCCTCGAAGAGCTAACCTCGACGACGACGACCAGCGACGCCGTCGATTCTACTTCTCAGCAGTCAACAACGGCACAGCAGCAGCAGCCCAACTGCTACAGCCTCACCTGAAGTAATTGAATCAGGTATGTGTGTCTTTCTTTCTTTCTCTGTGTGTGTGCTTAATGAGTGGCGAGCGAGCCAGTTCTTTTGCTCAATTAAGACAACGGATACTTTAGATTATGTGCGCTCCCTACTTTAAAGAGAACGTCGGCGGCGGCGGCGTCCACCTGTAACACACTCGTTACCACCACCACCACCACTTTTCCCTTTGCCGCCCACACTTGATCTAATTGCATTGGATAGATAGATAGAATGCGGCACTCGCGCTCTTCACTCTTTTTTAGTGCCACCACTAAAAAGTATCTACTTTGTGCCCGACCTGATGGGATAGATGTACTGCTGATGCTGCTTCTGCTGCTATATCCTCGACTAGACGGCGACAGTGGTGTGGCGATGTCAGTGGCGGAGTTGCTCCTTTAATCCTCATCTCTCAGATGAGATGCCAAATGCTAATGCTTCTTGTCTACGCTGGCCGAGTGGTGGCAGACAATTGCAGGCCATGCCTGTTGCCCTTATTAGACCAACAGCGGGAGTGCTCCCTCTCACTCACTCTCTGACTGACTGACCAACTGTCTCAGCATCTCAGCATCTTAGGTCAAGTGTCAAATCTGTAGCGTAAGGCGGTGTGTGTGTGTGTCTATTCCTTCTCTCAACAAAGAGAAATATCACTGATGTTTGGCCATCGCCAATATATCGGATTAGTTTTAACTTTTTATTGACTTTGGCTGTTCAGTGTTTCGATCAGTGTGTCTTCTACTGGCTGTTTCTCCCAGATGACTTGCGCTCGCCTACACCACCGCCACCAGCAAAATCTAGGGCGCCGCCGTGTTTTTTATATACTCAGTACAGTCGCCTGACTGTTCCTTTTTGGTCTTTCTGGTCTTTCTTCCCCCTATTTCTGCCCTGTCATTGTGCTGGTAGTGGTGGTTGTCTGTTTACCGCTTGTTTTGTAGTAATTCGATTAGGCTTCCGATTACAACAGCCAGCACACAGAGCGGCTGATTGCCGCATCGATTGATCATCAAATCTCGGGCGGCTGTGTCACTGCGCGACCTCCAGCAGGGCTCAACAATGTTGCTTCTGCTGCTGCTGCTTCAGTTGTCCATCTGTTTGCATGTCCATTATCTGTCGGCAGCATGTCAGAGCAGAGCAGGCCCAGCGAGGTTTTGTGAGTGTCCGAGTGTTACTTGTCTGTTGACTGTGCCACTCTGTTGTCAATGTTGGGTGTCTTTGTGTGCACACTGCCACTCATATTTTTTGTATGGTGATGATCGGCGCTGATGATGATGATGACGATGATGATGGCGGCAGTGGTGATGAACATCATTGAGAGGAAGGAAACGAGGTATATTAAATGTCAATGTGTGTTTGATGTGTTTGTGCCTGCCTGCCTGCCCGCCTGTGTGTGATGTTTTTGGTGCTGATTGAGTCCTGTCCTGTGTATGTCCTGTTGATGGCTGCTGTCATGTTACTGATTTGGTTTGCTTTGATCAACTTCCTCCTCCTCCTCTAATCTCGATGATTCAATTGATGTAGTGTACTAGAGCCGCTTGACTAGTCTCTCTGCTAATTGGCGTTGTGTTGAGCAAGCCTCCTCCTGCTGTTGTTTGTGTGTTATCTTGTCGGTGTTGTTGCCTGCTTGTTGTACAACACACACACTCACTCACACATTGTCAATTGATCAAGTAGTAGTCTCTGTTCGCCCCCATCCCTCTCAATCAAATCATCATCATCACTGCGCACTCTGCACACTCCTCTTTGTGCATTGTGCCTTGTCTTCTCTTGATCAGCAGCAGCTCGTTTGCTTTCATGACCATATTCAGCCAGCAGAGCTCAATGGTCCAATTTCTCGGTCACTTCTCTCCCTCTCTCCCCTTTTCCATCTCCTCTTTCATCTTTCCCTCTCTTTTCCTTCTCCAATTTGCACAGCTTAATCGCTTTGCTCTTTTCAGCCGAGAGATTCAAATGGCTTGAACACGCTTGTTGTCGGCTGCTGCTGCTGCTGTTGTCGTTGTCCTGTCTCGTTGTGTGTCGTGTGAAAGTTAATAAGCATAACGATCAGCATAACTGCCGCTGCTAAGGTGAATAGAATGGAATGGAGAAGAAGTGTACAATGTGACTAGTGTCAGCCTGCCTGCCTAGCACACACACAGCTTGAGACTGGGCACTTGTTTGCCGACGTCGTCGTCGAGTTTGCACAGCTCTCCCTGCGATGGTGTCGTTGTTGTTTATTTGCGAAGACGCCAAAGAAGAGGTCACAAGGTGCCTTTGGCAAGTGATGCCTCTGATTTTGATTCCTGAGCAGCGTGGAGAGCATTAGCTGTGTAAAACGGAGTTTTATATTTCATTTCATATCGCTCTCTGACGTCTCGCACATTTCCTCCACGACGCTTCTTTACGCTCGCTGTCCTTCTCACTGCTGCTGCTGCTGTGAGCGTGTGACCAAGTGAATGTGAGTAGTGAATGAATGAACGAGTAGTAAAGGTGAATGCCAGTGAAGTGAGAGAAGGGGAGCGAAGGGATGCAGGAAAAAGTGGTGGTGGTCGTCGGCTAATGGTGTGCTGCTGCTGATCGAGGTTGAAGATACCTTTTTCTTCAACCACTTCTTTGCCTGCTACTTACTGTACACTTGATATCCTCTGCAAACTATGCTTTACTCTGTGATCTGTGATGAAGAGGAATGTATCACCGCCGCCGCCGCTCTCTAATGACATCATTTTGTAGAGGGAGAGGAAAAGAACATCAGAATCAGGGATCAAAGATCTCACACCAAGGAGAAGTTTTTGGCAGATTTATTAGTGGTAGTTGTGAGCAAGAGGTGCATTCCACACTGAAGTTCACACTGAAGTGTGGCAATCTAGTTTGGTCGATTGGTTCGGATTTGTTCTGCTGTTGCTACGGTTGATTCGAATGTTTTTTTATTTAACAAAGTTGTAATATTGCAACCTCGAGTCATGAGATTGAGCAGTGCAGCCTAGTTTGTTAGTTTGTAGAGAGATGTCTACACTCGCTGTCTACACACAGCACACTATCCTCCATTTGGACTTGTTGTTTGCCGGTGCCGTCTAGCTAACCTAGTCTCTCTCACGTCAATTATTACTATGAATGAAGTGAAAATTAATTAGCACAAGGTGTGTGTGTGTGTGTCTGCCTGCCTTGTGCTGCTCCCCAATTTTTTGTCATCTCGGCAAACGTTGGTGGTGCTGGTGGCGACTTTGACTAATTTGGCCATGGTCTTCTCTTTTTCTTGTTTGAATATGTTTACCTTTTGCCGTGTTGCTTGCTGATGCTAAAGCATGACGCCGCTGCAATGTCTCTCGCCACCTCGGTGATGTGTTTGTGCTGTGCTAATGTGTGGGCTCGAAAATGTGGTGCTAATGTGGACATGTTCTGTTGACAGTCGCGCGTTCTAGTTCTTTGGAGGCACCGTATTTTTTCCTTGCAGAAAAAGCTAAAGTCGTGATGTGATGAATTATGATTATTATTGAGCCCGCCAGTAGAGGGTTTCTGCTCTTCAGCAACGCTGGACGGCGCCATTAATGACGGCGGAAATTGAGCTTAATTTATCCACGCTCAGAAAAAGGAGGAAGAGATTTAATTTATTAGATCGAGCCTGTGAACTGAACTGACTGCTGCTGCCTTCTTTTTGTCTTTCTCATTTTAGCCGGCCTTGGATGTTCATCATCATCATCGCCACTAATATTTTTCTCAGAGAGAGGAGGTTCATAGAACTATTTTTCGGTGTAGTTTTTTGCAGCCATTTTTCCGAACTTTTGCTCGTGAGTGTACTAGGAAACACGATATCTTCATTTCATCAGAGGCAGTGTGTGGTGTGAGGCAGGTAATTTATTAATTGCATTGCCCGAAAGTGCCGCGGCGGCGGTGTGCACCCCTTTTACTGCTGTCTACCTATTGACGATTGAGTGCGCGCGCGTTATCTGTGCCCAGTAAACTCAATAGAAGAGAGAGGAGAAGTAGTGTTTTTAGTTTTTGCTCTTTTCCCCAGCGTTTGACCGCCTATTTACCTTATCATTTGCGTCATTCCCGCTCTCTTTCTCTCTCTCTCTCTAATGTGCTGGTGGTGTCGATGAATTATGACGACAGTGGTGTGTTGGAACATGAGAAAGGCTGATTCTGTGTTTCTGTATTTGCTCTTGCTCTGTATCTGTTTCGGTGCGGTCTATGACCGAGTATGCTAATTTTTCATGACTCTGTCTGTCGCACTATCGTGCGTTCCCATTTTGGGTCTCTCTCTCTCTCTCTCCTCTTTCCCTATGACTTTCCTTCCTCTGTGTTTGATGTACTCTGTTTTCTCTCTTCTTCTTCGTTTTAACGAGGAAAAAGCGGTCGACTAATTGATTAGCAGCAGCAGCAGTGGTGGTAGTATTGTGGTAAAGTGGTCTATTCACAGCCAGTGCACACGACATGAGGACTTTCCACTATCAACCTTGTCAGTATTTCAGAGGGCACTTTTCTTTTATTGTCGACTGCTGTAGCTGTTGACTTCATCACCACCACCACCACCAGTCTGGTTGCATAACCGCCAACTGATTGGCCCTCAATCCATTAAATTATTTCTGTCGATGATTCTGTCGTTGCTGCTGCTGTTGCTGAAGTAGTCATCATCAGCGGCATGAAACATTATATTACACTATGACCTCTCAGCAACCAGCAAGCACACACTAATGGCAATTGTTCGTGATGATGAATGGAGCAATGAGAAAGAGAGTGGTGTGTCCACCTGAGAGAGAGAGAGAGAGAGAGAGAGAGAGAGCTATGATCGGTCGATTGAGGATCGATTGCTCTCTCGGCTCTCGGTACTGTGCTGTGTTTGCTTTACAGCCTGACAGGAACCTCCTTGTATATTCTATTCTCCCTCTCATGTTTTTCTAATGGCCATCATTAGCCTTGAAGAGAGAGGTCTGTGTGTGCTGGTGCTCCTTCGTCTCATTTCGTCCTCCAGCGGATGTTTGACAGTCTGTTGTGTCTGCTGCCGCCGTTGCTGTGACTGTTTATGGCCGTCTGGAATTTGTGTTTAGGTGGTGGTGGTGGTGGTGGCCGACCATTTAGTCGTCGTCGCTGCTGTACGATATATTCCTCCTCCTCTTTCAATCGAACTCTGATTGCCATTTGTCTGCTTAGCCAGAGCTGTCTGCTTAGCAGCGGTGCTGCACTTTTTTTCTCCCCTCGTCTGAGCGGAAGTGCAACCTCTGCTGTGTGTTTCTGCCTATGTTGCACTTGTTTCCACGTTGTCGATCTTAGTAACAAGAAAAGCAGCAGCAGACTATGTGAAAGAGTGCGTGCGTCTGCTGCTGCTGTTGTTGTGTTGTGTATCCCCAGTGCAAATGTATCAGAATAGCAGCAGCAGGAGGATTGGTTGTGAGTCATGCACTCTACCAATGTTTTTTTCCGCCAGTGGTGAATAGTAACATTTCCACTTCTTCCACTTTGACTTGTTCTTTGCCTGCTGCTTTCTGTGTGTACTTTGGCCGCCGTTGACGTGTGGTGGTAGTGTGGTGGTGTGTTTGTGTGTTTCGCTAGCGCGAAAGGTCGGCCACAGTGATGGTAGCCGGGCAACGAAACGGCACCGAAACGACCCGATCAAACTGACACACACACACATGGCTTTTTTCCCGGTCGACTGAAACATTGAGGCGACGGCCTCATTGACTGACTGACGACTGACTGTGTAGCATTTTGGTGCAAAGTCCGCTAGTGCCAGTGCATTGCTTTGCTTTGCCTTACTCTGCCACTGACACGGCTGGCGCGGATTGGCTAGCCAGCTTTCCCTCTTGCCTTTTTCAGCTCAAGCTCGGTCACTGTGCCGAAGCCGCAGCCTGCACCGCAAAGACAGCAGTGTGTTTTTGCTCTGTGTATGTCCGATTAGCGCGAGGACATTGGGCACACATTGGGCATAAACAATTTCTGGTCAGTCGAGCGAGAAGAGAGTGCACTGCTGCTGCCCCTGCCGTTGCCGCTGTCGGTTGCCTCGCTCTAGAGGGCAAAGTCGGCGACCAATTAGTGCTGGCTGGAGCTAGTGGAATTTGCATGTTTTCATTACCGAGTACGGTGGAGCTGCTGCTGCTGCGCTGCTGTGCTCTTGACTGCTGTTGCTGCATCGATTCCTCCTCCACTTCTTCTTGACTTCTTTCGGTGTAGTAATTGGCCCCCCCCTCCACTTGTTGTGCTCGGCCATTAACTTTGCTGCTGCTGCTGCTTCTGCTTATGATCTACTGGCGACGCCTGCCTCGCCTTCTTCTCAGCCCAAGCAGCTGGTGATGGTCCGAACTGTCACCGAATGGTTCTGCCACTGCTGCTGCTGCTGCTGCTGCTTGTGCAGCTAATCGATGTGCTCTTCGCCACTGTATATCTCTCACTTTTTCCCCTCAGAGTCGATTGTCTGTGACAGTTTATTTGTTTCGCAACAGCGACAGCGAAAAAGCGGACGCCGTGTTGAGCAGAAGGCTTCTATCTACTGTGGGAGCAGTAAGTTTGGCTTAGGTATTTGGGAAGATTGTTTGTCACTGGACGGACGGAGATGAGCTATCGCTTTTTCTGTCTGCTGCTGCTGAGATTGTTGTTTAGTGTAGCCCTTCTTTTCTTCTCTTCTGATGATATATGTTGTATCGACCATTTTTAACGACCTTCCTCCTCCTCTTTTTTTGCTGTCAGAGCAGCTACTGGTGGTGATGGTTTTGAGGTGGTTGTGGGTGTTGGACAGTGTGTGTTTGTGAGAGAGAGAGAGAGAGAGTGCACTCTACAGCTTTGAAGTATGACTTGTTTGCAGTGTGCGCGCTTGATTTAGGAGAGAGATTTAGGTGTTGCAGTCGTTTTGTTCCTCAATTTAATGGAAGCTTCACTCAATAGGAATGCTGCAGTTGCTGCTGTCGTAGCAGCCGCAGATGAATTGAGCCATTTGTTGAACTACTGAACAGAGCAGAATGTTCTCGACTGAAAGGAAAGTTTGTGCGAACTTCAACTCAGGGTTGCCGCCGCCTGCCTGTTTGCCCTGGCTGCCACGTTGTTGGCTGTTCTGGTTATTTATAGCCTATAGCTTCCACTGTGCAGAATGTGCACTCTTGTTGGGGTATCGTTTCGGCGATGGATGGCTAGAGGGGGAGGGAAGGGAAGGGGAGGAAAGCGGATGAAGACTTTTGCGGCTTGTCAGTCAGCATCTCGACTTCAGCAGCAGCAGCAGCAACAGCTGGCGACTTTTAATGTGCTAATTGTGAACTGCTGCTGATGCTGTTGATGATGGACAAACAGACACACTGCTGCTGCTGCTAATACACTTACCATCATCAGCATCAGCATCATCGTCAGGTTGTGACAGCTTTTATGGGGCAGTTTTACTGGAGGCTTTAGAGGTCTTAAGTTTGGGTTTTGAGGATTTAGAGGAAGAAGATCTGTTTTGTGTAGGGCTATCACGCTATTCTCCTCTTCCAATTTTTCCTCCTTTTTTCTTGATGGCTCTCTTTCCATCTTCATCTCTTTTTTGTCTGCTGCTTCTATCATCTATCTATTTACGTTCCAAGAACTCTCTGGCTTCTCTGAAAACAAAATCTCTTGTGAGCAGCAGCATATTAGAAGAGAGAGAGAGAGAGAGGGAGCTAAATGGGGCTAATGATGGACGTTGCTGCTGCTGCTGCTGCTGTTTTGTGATTTCGTTTATGGGGTGTCTAATGATGTGTACTGTGTTTAGTTTGTATGTGTGTTTGGGGTTGTGTGTGTACACGTCTATGGCTGGGCAATCTCTGCCCGCAAAGCTGCTTTGATCATCTCTCCTGTCTGTCTGAGAAAGTCCTATTAACTCAGGAGAGAGGCTGCTAATGAGTGTGTCTGCTGCTGTGTCTGTGTGTGTGTTTGTGTAGATTAAGGTGTAGATAATGGGAAGCTGAAGCAGAAGAAAGAAGAAGAAGAAGAGTGCACTCGATTAGATGAGGCACATTAAAGGAGCACATTGCTCGCTTTTATCTCCTAACCTCTGTGTATGTGTGTGTTTGTCTTTGGAAATGGGTTGCTTTGCATTGTGTTGTCTCTGTGTTGTAATTTTTGATGCTGTTGTTGTTGTAAAAAGAGATGTCCTGTGGTGAATCTGCTGCATCTGCTTTTGTAGACGCGAATCAAATGGACTGCGTGTTTAGGGGCAATTATTTTACCTACCATTACCACTTTTACCAGAAGGTGAAATGTAGAACACTGCCTGTCTGTCTGTCTGGCGCCATTGTCTGCCCCTTCTCTTTCTCTCTGTCGCCTCTGGTGCTGGTAATTGTCCGCCAAGGTGTGTCTCGTGTGAAAGTGAATCAATTACCGCCCCTATTACCGCCACCGGCCGTCACTCTTGTACTACTCATTAATTAGCGACCAATGCTGATGGTGGTGGTGGTATGTGTGTGTGGTAATCAGGTAATTGTGCTGAGAGTGAGTTGGTGTACACTGCTGTGTCTGCGGTTATTATTAGGTCAGCAGGTGCGCGCCACCGACAAACGGCGAAAGTGGAGAATAGCAAACGATTGACTGACAAAGACTGGGCAAGAGAGAATGACTTTTCACAATTTTGGAAACTTTTGAGCAGGACCGCTTTATTTGTTTTGCTTTAGCTTTAGCTTTTTGCCTTGTGTTCCCTTTCTTTTCATTTTCATCTTTCTTACACTTTTTTCTTTTTCTCTTTTATCCTCTGCCCCTCTCCACTATATTATCCTCCTCTGCAGTAATCGGCCGAATTCGTCTCGCCATCGGCCAGTCGAATCTCTTCATCAACGAGCGCTTCAGGCAGTTTCGCGGCCTGATTGAGGACTGCGAGGCGAAACGAGGCGAGAAGGCGATCCTGGTGGAGGACCTCGCCGGCTTCTGGGACATGATCTACTACCAGGTGGAGGACCTCAAGCGAAAGTACGCCGACCTGGAGAGGGCGCAGCTGAATGGCTGGATCGAGGAGAATGCAGCTGCTGCCACCAACGGTGTCGCAAACGGCGGTGGTGATCTCAAAGAGAACGGCAACGGAGTTCGTAGGGCGCCGCTGTTGAATGGCAACGGCGGCGGCATCAGCAAATCGAATGGAGTTCTGGTCAACAACGGCAAGCAAAACCTCGGAGGAGGAGGAGGAGGAGGAAAGCCGGCGACCGCCAATGGAACCAATGGAACGGCGAGCAACGGCGCGGTAAAGAAGCCGGCAGCCGCAGCCGCCGCCCCTCGATCGAATATTCGAGAGTTCCTCAAGAGCAAGAGGAAGGAAATGACCTCCACTAACGGTGTTCGTCAACCCTCTAGTTGAATCTCCCCCACCCCTCCCCTTCATACTCTGGCACAAACACACTTATTACTCTCTTTCTCAACCACTTTTCAAACTTGGGTTTCAGTACCTCCTCCTCTTCTTTTCAATCTCGAAGCACACTCTTACACTGGCCGTAGCACATGATCACTCGTCTCGTGTTAGGCTCACCCACTCTTTACACTGTACATAGAGAATACCTCCGTCTCACCTTTTACACTTACCTCTTTTCTTCTTCTCACACCATTCACTTAACTTGTCACACAATGTGGACGTGTGTGTGTTCACACTACTTCCTCACACCACCAAAAGGTGGACCAAACACAAACACACACAAATCTTCTCTTTTACTCCTTTTTAATTTATTGTTTTTCCGACTCTGTTGTGGAGGATGCTGATGATTTTTCTCTGATTTAATTCTCTTTCCTTCTCTGAAGTTTGTAAATGCTCTCTTTTTCTTTTCCGGAAATTCATCCCTTCTAATTCTCTTACCTTCTTTGTCGCTGTCGGAACAGCTAACCTGAAAACACGACCCCTCAGCCTTTTCAGTCCCTTTTCCGTCCCTCTCTTTACCTTTGCTGCCTGCCCCCCCCCTGTTCATGATACCCCATAGTCAACACCATCATCAATCAATCAATCAATCAATAAGAGGTTTTCCTGTGAAATAAAGAAAAAAGATATTGAACGCGACAGAAAAGGAAGAAGAAGTGTTAAAGAACTGGTGGTGTGCCTGTAGAAAAAGAGACCAACTTTTACCACCACCACCACCGCTGCCGCCTTTCACTGGTCAATGACCTGACGCTGAGTCTGAGTCTGTCTGCGTTTGTCGCCGGTTTTAGCAGTAGCAGCAGCAGCAGTGGCTGACCTCTGAACAGACAGACAGAAAGACAGACAGGCTGACGCACTCTGATTACCTATTACCTACTTAACTCTTTCCGGATACAACAGCTACGGCAGCAGCAGCAGCAGCATTATATTGCCTTTAAATAGCAGACCAATTATTGGAAGTAAAGTGGTGGTGGTGGTGGTGGTGGTGGTGGTTGCCGACACAACGGTCACAACGGCAACGACAGCGACGGCGGCGGCGGCGGCCTTTGTTTAGCGCGCCGAACATGTTTGTTTTATGTTCTCCTACTGCTGGCTAATGTGTGCCTAATGGCTGCTAAACACACTGCTGTCGACTACTACTTCAGCACTATTTGCTTCAACTATTCAGTACTAATACTAAACCCCGTTTCAGTACACAGAGTCATGATCGAGAAGAAAGGTGGTGGTGGTGGTGGTGGCTTCCAATTGATGCCCCTCGTCTTTTGCTTTATCCTCCCCGTTTTTTGTTTTGTTTTTGACCATGTTCAATGCTTTGCTTTGCTTTGCTACACTGTGTAGACAAATCTGCAGGTGCTTAGTTTACCGTGAAATTAGATGAAGAAGAAGGAGAAGTATTTTGGCTGGTGGTGGTTTTTCTGTAAAGATAAAGACACTTGCTTTCAGTGTGTGAGTGATCATGGAAGAAGTACTTGTTCTCTGTTTTGTTTTTTTGCCGTCTGTGACCACGTGCACGTTACCTGCCAATTAATCTTGCCTCAGCTGCAGTAGTAGAAAGTAATTAATGAAAGTAGAGTGACCTTGGGGAATAGTTTTGAAAATTAAACAAAAAACAGTTGTTACTGCTGATTTCGTTCATCATTAGCTGTGAGGTCAGCGGAAGTGAGAAAGTGTTGAGTGTTGAATTTTCTTTTGATTACTAAAAACTATGATTTTGACCAAAGTTTTTTGACAGAATTTCAGTAAAGAACTTCCAACTTACTACTTTCATTTTATTTATCAATCTAAACTGTCTTTACTAAAGATTCACGGCTAAATCATTTTCACAAATCATCCTTCTGCTGATCTGAATGGCAATTTTGCTACACTCAATTTTCAAATATATCAAGATGAGAAAAATAAGCATTGATTTGCTCTTTCTCCCTTGCACTGAACTGTTTGTTTATTTGACTGTCTGTCTGTATCATTGATCGGACAGTCGATCAATTTCAGTGACTACTTTTGAAAAAAATAGAGTTAGGACACGTCAATGAACTTCAAGTTTGTTGTTGCCACCACAGCCAAAAAGTTTTCACTGACACCCCAAGACAATGAAAGATCAGCAGTGCCTTTTTCAAAATTGTTTGTCTATAACGAAAAAAATAACAAAAAGTCGAGTTTTGGTGTCAGGTGCTCAAGTGCTCAATAACAACAACAAGTGTGTGGTTGTGTGTGATTGACAAACCTTGTCTAATGTTTGTGCTACTTCTTTTCATTTCATTCTTTTCTTGCTGAAAAAAGTATTTAAAACATTTACAGTGGTTGATTGAGTTAAAATTTTTAAAGCAACCCTAGTTGGGGACTTGATTCACTTTATTTGTGTGAGGGGCGAAGCTAATCTGTTGTAGTTTTTTAAATGTTCAAAAAGTTCTTAGCGAGATTTTTGAAAATAAAGTTAGTTTAGCTTGATCAGTGCATCTGTCGCATCCGTTCACTTGCTCTCATGTTTCGCTTTCCCCTTTTTTTCATTCCCATTTTCATCCCTCCTCTCTTTCAGTAGATCAATTGACCTATTGTTGTTCTTCAGTTGTTATTGACCTGATGCGTGACTGCCAGTAGATGCAGATGGTGGCGGTTCAAAGTCAATGCTGCGGTTCACATTTTGCTGGCAAAGACCGATAGAAGAAAATTGATCTTTCGATCCTTATTTTTTTCAGCATTCAGTTTTCATTCTGATCAGTGGCGAAAATTGGCGATGATTGTCATGATCAACTTGTCCAGCAAATTGGAAACGCATTCATAAGACCCTTTTAAAAAGTATCAAAGTGAATGTGAGCAAAAAACTGCTTCTTTTCTTCTTTCTTTTATCGGCATCTAATAGTTTGTACTCAGTGATCGTCAATCATCGTAAATCACAGCAGCTCTAGCTAAGTTCAGAAAAAAAGTGCAAATTAGTTCCTCTGGATGGCTGGTTGGTTGCAGTGCAAGGCAATACAATGCTGCTAACCCTCCAAATAGTTGGATCCCTCTCATCGTTCCATCGATCCGCTTCACCCCATATTTTTACATAAACATTTGCCGCTGCTGCTGGAGATAAACACTTCTGTTCCTGCTTTGAGTGTATCTGCAAGTAGACCACTCACTGTACCACCGCCGATCTTTTCAGAGAAGACGAGAAAAACTGAAAAGGGAGCCCGAGCTTGAGCTGAGGTGAAGCACCGACTGAAAGGCGGTTATAAATAAAAATTTAGACGCTCAAAATTGAATTGTGCAAACAGAAGAGGAAGGGAGGGAGCACTTTTCTAAAGACATAAAATGACTCCATTGCTGCCGCTGTTGGCGCATTTTGATCAATAGTCGTCATCTTAGGTAAGCACTGTAAAGGGAAGGCGTCAGTGTTTACCGGTCAATTTTTTGGTGGACAGAAAGACACAATGGCCAGGCTGACTGACAGGGTGAAGAAGAAGAAGTAGGCTATATGCAAATAATGCTGCTGTTACTGCCACTGGCGATAAAATGTCACTGTGCTCGACGGCGAGCTGACGAGTGATTTATGATCACTCCCTTTGAGGTATGCTCATCTTTGTAAAAAAGAAAAAAAAGAAGTTGCTGCTATTAGTATCTTCTTTTTCCTTCCCCTTTTCACCGATTATCGCTTCAACAGCTGCTTTTAGCAGACTTTGTCAGCTTTTGCCACCATCTTGACTTTCAAGTCATGTGTGAGTGTGTGTGGGTCATGAGTTTGAATGACCTTCTCTAACTTTTTCCACTTTCTTTTCTATTTTCGATTTTTGTGTGGTTCACCAATCGGTCAGCAGCAGCCTTCTCCATTTTACTTCCCAATCACACACTGCTTCACAGGCAATCACATCCATCATCGAAGTCTGCAAAGATCGTGGTTGCCTTTAGTTCACCTTTTTTAATATCGTCTACTTTAACTTTACTTTACCTCGCCTCACAGTTCATTTATAATTTTGAGTGCAAACGATAGAAATTTTTGAAAAATTGACCGGTAATCAGATTTGTGGCCACCTGTTGCTTCATCTTTTTTTCCCTGTTTTTCATCTGTTGTTTTTCCTTTCCATTTCTTTGGCTTCGTCAATTTCGTTTTCTTTTTCTTTCCTTTCACCCGTTTCTAATTTGATTTGCGGTAACTGCGCATTAATAATCTTTTCTAATTTTCACTTTTTGCGCTACAGTTTAGCCACCAGCTGTGATGAAGTCGGTGCAAAAATGGAAAAATAATGAGAAAGTAATGGAAAGATGCGGAAAAGATGGCTTCATTAATCAGTAAATTGGTGCATCTGGTGACTGTTTAATTCTAGTAGGGTGATTGCTAAAATGTGGGGATGACATTAAAAAAATTAAAAATGGTTTTCTCTTTTGATTTTCATTTCTTGTCTAACCTTTAAAAAATGTCAATCAGCATTTTCAAAAGAGCGTAATTTCATCACTCATCAAAAAGTGAATGGTTTAGGCATCAATGAGTAATTTTTGATTGCATTTGACTGGTTACTAAATGAAATTGCTAAATTAAGCTAGCAGTTTAGGAAAAAAGTAGTTTTTGGCTGTTGCTAAACTCTGTAAGCTGCTTTATAAATCTATTTTTTGAATTATGCAAATTTTATTTACCTATCCTTTTTGAAAATTGTTAAAAAATGAATTTTCAGTTATCGTTTTTTGTTTTTCAAGCTTTGCTTTTCTTTTCTTCAACATTTAAAGCTGGTATGAATGAATCATCAAGATGTTCACTTTTGGTTTTTAACTAATAATTACATTTATTTTTCCAAAATTCTAAACTTAGTTGACACAAATGATAATAATAATAACGATGTCAACAATGCTAGACTCAAAATCAGATATCATGGAGAATGTCCTAAAACGTTTACTTATAGTTGCGTAGAAATAGCAAAGCGGTAAATCTGCTGAATAAAGGCACTGTCAAATTCAACGGTTGCGCACAAATGGCATTGGATACGTTCGGCTGTATGTGGAAATTTGACAGAGATGCGGCCTCTTACGTCGATAGTCAAAACCCTGGTGAAATTTGTGAAGATGTCGCAGATACATTAACTAATGTGTATGGTGACACCGTCGTTTGCGACGCTTGCAAACGCCTCACCCGAGAAAAAATTGCTTGTAGGTGGAAACTTATTAATTTGGCAGTCGATAACGTGAATCAAGACCAAAATTGTGAAAATGACCATGCTGTAGATTAGTAATTTTTTTATTTTTATCATTGTCAATGAAAGTTGCGCTAACTTTTTACGTTGTTCAGAATAAAAAATAGAACAAAACTTATTTTGTTTTTTGTCAAGCAAACTCTTTTTTTTTCATCATCATTTGATGCTTTGCTTTCTGTTTCTTTTGCTTTGTTAATTTTGTTTTTTACTCTTTTCTAATTTAATTTGTTTTAAATAATCTGTTTGATTTTCACTTTTGCTACGGTATAACCATCATCTATTCAAGTGTAAGGAAGTTTGTGAAAAAACGAAAAAATAAAAATGAGAAAAAAGTAATGGAAAGATGTAGAAAAGACGGTTTTATTAATTAGGAAATTGCTGCACAAAGTAATTGTCTAATTCTAGTAGGGTGATTGCTAAAGTGTGTGGGTAACATTGAAGAAAGCAAAAATGGTTTTCTTTTTGGTCGCTTGTAATTTCATTTCTTGTCTAACCTTTGAAAAATGTCAGCATTTTCAAAAGAGGGTAATTTCATCACTCACCAAAAAGTGAGTGGTTTAAGCATCAATGAGTAATTTTTGATTGCATCTGACTGGTTACTAAATGAAATTGCTAAATTAGGCTGGCAGTTTAGGGAAAATGGAGTTTTTGGTTATTGCTAAACTCTGTAAGCTGCTTTATAAATCTATTTTTTGAATTATGCAAATTTTATTTATCTTTCCCTTTTGAAAACTGTTTAAAAATGAATTTTCAGTTATCGCTTCTTGTTGTTCTTTTGACTTTGTGTTTCTTGCCCTCTACACTTAAAGCCGGTAAATCACCACAGTATTCTCATTTGATTTTCAACTAATACAAATATTTTTCTTAAATCCCAAACTTAGTTGACACAAACTTATCGCTATCTGACAATTCTCATATTAGTAAAAATTGTCCTACAAAGTTTATTGAACGTTGCAAAACAGTAGCAGAAAATTTAAGTTCGCGGTATAGTGGCACTGTCAAACTTGGCGGTTGCGTTCAAATGAAAACCGATATTTTTGCTTGTATGTGGAAGTTCGACAGTTCTTCGACCAATAACGCATATCAAGACCCAAGTTGGTCTGACTATGATCTTCTTCACCCATGGTGATTTCGGTGATATTTTTAGTAATGAAAACTTACACTAAAAATTTTAAAATGTAACAAACAAAAAATAAATAAAATGATCAATTTGTGCACAATTTTTTGAGTATTTTTGATAAAGTACTAGTGACAACATTGGTTTAAACACGCACAAAAGCATAGGATGACCGTTTTGTTTTTTTTCATACAAAGCTTTGTCAATAGGCTCTATAACCTACAAAATGTCACCATTTTTTATGCAGTAATTTCATAAGACAAGAGAAGACAGATTTTGCAAACTGGGTAGCTTTTGCATCATTGAACAGTTTGATTTCATCCGTTTTATTTAGCTAATCACTAAGCGCAAATGAAATCGAAAAACTATGCAAGCATTTAAACATTTTTTTATTTACTACAAAATTAAGTAAATTGCTTTATAAGCCTGCTTTTTAAATCATTCAACTTTAACTTTTTGTGAAAATTGTTTAAAAATGAATTTTCAGTTATCAATTCTTGTTGTTTTGTCTTGGTTTATGATGCTTCCTACACTTAAAGCCGGTAAACTACTATTAGTATTCCCACTTGATTTGCGACTAATGCAAAAACTATTTTTTTAATCTCACAAATAGAGAGCATAAACTACGAAAAGCATGATTCATCTGATAGTGATGATGACGATGATGTAATCATTGATAATAACAGCAATGATGATCACCTTAAGTTTGACAATCATATTGGCAAGGACTGTCCTTTCACCCTTATTGGACAATGTAAAAGTGCCGCAAATAAACTAACTAAGGACTATGGTGGCACTGTCAGTTGCCTCCGTTGCACACGCATAATCAGAGACAAATTTGCCTGTAAATTTATGCTCGATGATTCAGCCGTCAACAGCGTGAACCAAGACCCAAATTGGGATTATGATTATGTTAGAAATTAGTAAAATTTAGGTAGGTTCACCTGTAAATGAAAGTTTGCGCTAATTTTTTACATTGTTCAAAATAAAAAACTGTTACAATTTTCAATTATACGCTAGAAAATATGTTTTTGTGCAACGGATGATTGAATTTTAAGATAATTAGGTTGTTCATTCATTACCAAATTCGCACTAAAATTAAAGTTTCACTAGTGTGCTTTTTAACTTACAAAATGTCATAACTTTTTATGCTGTAATTTTCACAAGAAAAAAGATGTTTTCTATTAAACTGCGCAGTTTTTGGATCAGTGAACAATTTTTGTGTTTTTGTTTTAATTAGCTTATTTCTAAATATAAATAAAACTGAAAATTGATTAAGTTTAAAAAATACTGTTTTTAGAAAATTGTAAACTTTATTTCTACAAAAACTTTGTTTTCAAAATAACTATGCAGTTGGTTCTCGTTCTTGTTTGGGCATTGTTTATATTTCCTTTCACAGCTAAAGCTTGTAAGTCATAAAGGGTTTTTATTTGATTTCTGATTAATGTAAAAATGTATACTTTTTTACTCTTATTTTTAGTGGACATAAACGTAGGCAAGCATGAACTATCTGATAGTGATGTTGTTGATGATGATTCCGATGATGATTCCGATGATGATTCCAATGATAATCTCAATAATGATCCCGATGATGTTACCGATAATGTTTCCAATAATGATCCCGATAATAATCCAAAATATGATTACAATGGTGACTGGCATCACAATACATTTAGAGACAGACCTTGTCCTTTTACACTTAACACCTTTTGCAAATTTGTCGCAAAAGGATTTAGAAAATTTTATAGTAGCGACGCCGCTCGTGACCGCTGCAGCCGTCTCAACAAACATTCTTGGGCCTGTAAGTGGAGCTTTCACGATTCTTTGGGTAGAAAAACTGATCCCGACAATGAGTCGGTCAACTATTCTACTGACAGCTACAAAACTTGTCCTGAGAAGATTAACAGTGGCTGCGAAGCTATCGCAAGGTGGTCACATCAGTTTTATAAAGGCGACGTCCAGAACACTATTTGCAGTCGGCTCAGCAATGGAATTTTTGCCTGCAAGTGGAAGTTTAATGATACCGCAATATTTAATTTAGAAAATTACGATTATAAATGGGAAGACTATGATACCTTGCACCCATGGTAATTTTACATTGGGAAAACTTTGAGTGAAACCTTTCTTGCACCAAACAGCTTCACGTTCACTTTTTACTGTTTAAAAATTAATAAAATCAGTTTTTAAAAAACGTTTTTACTTAAACTTTTTTAAATGTGAAAGGTTTCTCAAATAAAAACCTAAACTACCAATCACCAACTCTTGAAGCATTAGGTGAATTACCAAACTAACTTAACAATAAAAATGTGATTAACATTTAAAATATTAAGTAACTCCAGTGTATATAGAGCTTTTTTATTGTTGAAATCCGCCTCTGGTAATTTGCATATAAACTCACATACTTTGAAAAACGTTTAATTTTAAAAATTGAACTTTTAGTTTGAGTTTCGATTAAAAAACAATGAACAATCAAATTTTGCTCGCTCTTGTGCTTGCTTTGCTGGTGCCCTTTCTGAAAACCGGTGAGTTAAATTTGTCCAAAGTCTTGCAAGTGGTGCTTCTTCAATAATTTTATAAATTTTATTTGTTTTTTATTTCAATTAAATCTGTACTAGAAGCAAACGGTTCATCTGCAGAAAACAGTGTCGCCGGGTCGGTGCCATCCTCTTCTCAAGGTGCTAACAATTTGCCGAATCTCCTAGTTGCTGATGATGACGACATGGAGGTGTCCTTTAGTGTTCAAGCTAGACCATGGCCGTTTGATTATGAGAATTACGATACTGATCATCCAGTTCTAATGTCATTCAATGAAAAGTTTCACTAGCTCCTTTTGTTTTGCTTTACTTTAACTTTGATTTTAATCGCAACCGGAGCATTTTTTTGGTAATGCTGAATCTTTTCTCGATTAATTATACATGCAAAAAAGAGGAGATATGTAAAGTGATTAGCAACTCACTCATTCTTTTTTTGTTTTGTGTTGGCTGACATTGAGCTACTCTCAAATTGATATTGACAAACAACAACAACAACAACGACAACTATTGCAAAGGCTGTGTTGATACGCAAAATTAAATTGACAACTTTTTCTTTTAATGTTTGAGTTTTTAGCATTGATCTACCAGTTCAATGTTGTACCAGTGACACATCTCGCTACCAAACTGATATTGCATATAAAAACTGACTGATAAACGACGAAGGTTTTTCAAACTAAAAATAATCAATTAAGTTGATTTTTTATCATTTTGCTAACAATGAAAAGTTTAAAAATGGCGCTTTTTAGTTTTGCAGCAGTTTGGATGATTTTCTTCACTGTCGTTGAGTCAAGTAAGCTTGAGTTTGTTTTTTCTAAAACTTTTTTAATGCAATAACATCGTTTTCTATGAGCAGATCCAAATCCAAATCCAAATATAAAGGCACTTCTTGAAGGCTCTCTATTGAAAAAGGACAACTTGAGCTACCTGTTGCAACCACCGAAAGTCAGCAATAAAGAATTAGGCGAATTTGATGAATTGGAAGGTGACGGTGAAAGCTACGACTATCAGCCTCTAGGAGAGGGCTCAGCGGGCGAAGACTCCTCTTTGGGAGGAAGCTTCTTTGGGGCTAAATCTTTAGAAAAAGATTTGTTTGGCCAAAACTCACTCAGCAACAAAAGTGGTGTCGGTGGCGGTTTCGGCTTCGGCAGCAGCAGCGGCAACAACGACGACTATCAAGATTACTAGCTCGTTTTTAGTTATAAAAACTGAAATCCTACACTTTTCAAATTTTTTTTGTTGAATTAAAAAACATGAAACTGTTCCCTCACTTTCCGCCCTCAACAAAAACTGTGCTCTTATTCTTAAGTTTTCATTTTTTTATTTATTACTTTTCCCTACACTCTCTAAATGTCAATCTTCGCCATGGAGCCACCAGGCTCTATCAGTTTGAACTTCTTCAGGTCAATCCAGAAGAGAATGGCCACCGCCATGATGGCCAGCGTTAGGATGAAGTTGATCCACTTGAGGGAGTTGATCAACGCCACGCCGAAGACCATCATCAGGTTGAGAATGTTGAAGACGATGAAGGCATTGGCCACCCAGATGTTCTCGAAGAGGGCGGCGCAGATGCCCACCACCTTGAAGATGCTCATGATGGCGGTGGCGATGAAGAGGCGGGCGATCATCTCGGACTGTGGTGGTGAAAAAGAAGTTTATGAAATTATGGGATTCTGGGAGTTTAGATGACAAAGTTTAGAGCGCCTACCTTCTTCGCCTCCAGGTCCTCGGGGGCGATGCCCACCAGGTCGAGCATCTCGTTGACGTTCTCCTTCGCCATGATGGAGAAGACCACGGCGAGGATGGTGCTGGTGAGGCAGAGGGCCAGCAGGGACCACCGCTTGATGGCGTACAGCAGGAACGGTCTGAGGATCATCGTTGCTGATTTGTTGTTATCGTTGGATTGGATGGAATTTAGGTTATGTTTTTGCTGCTGCTGCTGACGATGATGATGTTCCACTGATGATGTCGACTTTTACTGCTGTCTCGCCACCAACGCCCGTCACCTACGATGGCACTTCTTTTTATCGGAGAGAAAGGAAAACCAGTTCTCTACTCTTTTTCTTCCTTTCAGTCCATCCAGGGGCAACTGAGCAGCATAGTTTTTGTTTGTTTGTTTTGTTGGAAACCAGCACCTTTGTGATGAGCAAACTATGTATTTTTTTGTGTTTGGTTTATTGTACGCTGGGGTGGACGCAATGAAACAAAAAAGTGAGGCGAAGCAGATTTTGAAAGCAGCAGTTTGCTCCTGCCGCTGCCACTCTGTCAATTTATACGCAGGTACACATTAATCAGCTAGTACAACGACGACAACGACGACAAGAGTTGCAATCTAATCACCTAAGCAATCTGATGATTACTGATGAGAAGAATTCACGTGTTAATGTGATGTGTGCACCTGTTGTGTACGGGGGTAATAAACAAGGGAAGAGGCAGAAGCAGAAGAAGATACAACAAACCATGACGTAACATTCTTCTACAACAACAACAGAAGCTGAGGCTGTAAAAAGTGGAGATGAGATTTTAAAAAAAGTGGTACGTGCCGTTTGAAGATGAGCTTCTTTTATTGTTGTCTACTACAACATCACAACATTGCATGAGCGTACATTTAGCGGGAAAGAAGTTGCTGTACAAGAGCATCTTATCAGCAAGTAGTGATGATGAACCTAGATTGAACCAGCATAGAAATGTTAACGACAGTAGAGGTAGACTACTGGTATTTGATAAAAACTGAAGGTCATTGAAATTGAGTTTTTCTTTTTATAAAAAAAGACTTGGCAGCTTGACCAAAGGTTTTTGATTTTTTTCTCTGTGAAGCTGTACAACAGTTCCGGTCGTACTTACGCCCAGAAAGATACAACAGCACACACCACACAACAAATTTATCGACACACTCACACGCTGTTAGAAGTAGTAGTAGTAGTTGTTGTTCTACTTATCTAGTTTTTTTAAAACAAAAGTGCTTTTCCGATTGTAAAAAGGCAGGTTTTTCGTTTGGTGCAAGTGGAAGTGTGTGCAGAAACACTTCTTCTAAACGATGTTCTAAAGTCAAAGTACGGACGTTTCTAGTTTTGAGCAGTCAAAAACTTCAAAAAGCTCAGTTGAAATATGAGAACTCCCGTTCTCTCTTTTGATCATTCCATCTATGAACGTTTGGTAATAGGAGGCAATGGGAGCCGAACTTTTGCTCGCCTCTCTTTCAAGTGTGTGTTCAGCGCCGGCAGTACGACTCTCGCACGCTTACCGAACACAACACCAGCTTCAACAATTCTCTTCAACAAGAAAAAAACTTTCTAAGAGAAGACCGCGAAAAATGCCTTCGACCATCTTACCAGACAACTACAGCGTCTTGGTCATCATCGCCGATGGGATGTTCGTGAGCTTCATGGCGCTGGTGATGGTCCTGTTGATTGCTGTTTACTACTGCATTGTCGACGGCTGTTACCACTGCCGCCGCCGCCGCCGCCGCCCAATTCTACGCCTTGCTGATGGTGGTGGTGGTGACGATTTGATTCCACTCGTCAACATCAATGGTGCCACCACTGCAGCCAGCCACTCCACCGAACAAGATGGCTGACTCTGATGATGTTCTCTAACTAATGTACAACTTCTCTTTTTACCAGTCTTTTTACCACAACAACAAAACAAACTTCTGTATGTCTCTTCTATCAATACTTGTACTTTTGTGTGTGAGTTACGTAATGAGCTGAGATTGTAGTAATAAAGAGAAAAAACCAATTTGAGCTAAGGCAGCCTTTGTTTGTTTTGTTTCAGTGGCCATCAAGGTCGTATGCGTTTCCTTTGTACGGCACTAGGTTAGCTGAGTGTGACGCCAATTTAATATTAGCCTAATGGAGAGCATCTTATCACAGCAACTGGAAAAGTCGATACTTTGATTGCACAGGTATTGGCACTGTTGGTTAAAAGGTGGTCCATCTTTTTCCATCTTGATTGTGAGTGCTTGGCAGGCACTCAATTGGGAGACAATCATCACTTGTGACTGGATGATAGGGGTAGGGTATTGCAGCATCAGCAAGAGTCATTAGGAAACAGGAGACAATACTAAACTGATACCATTTGAGCTATGTAATAGCCAATGTTATGTAAAAACAAGCACTCGAGTGTTCCCTCTTAGCCGAGCTATAAAAGCCGGCACCTTATCCCTCCTAAAGCTAGTGAAAAAAACCAAAAACTCAAATTACAACACAAAACATAACAATGAAGCTCTTTCTAGCAACACTTTCCATCGCCTTCTGCTTAACAGGTAAAATTGTTCTGGCTGAAGATGCCGCGCTGGCCCGGGTGACCTGCAGCAGGCTGCACCCCGGCGTGGTCATCGACCGGACGAGCAACGACACCGCCTACTTCAACAGCCACTGTCTGCTGAACTGCGCCATCGGCGGCCGCGTTTGGACGCATTTTCTCGCCGAAGGTGAACCCTGTCCTCAAACCGGAAAAGGAGTAAGAAAGCTTTGGAGTTTAAAAAACTCCAAAAACTAAGCTCTAAAACTCTCTCTCTCTCTCTCTCTCAACACAGTTCTGCCACAGCGGCGCCTGCCAGCCGGCCCCTCCCACCGGCTACCTGGACGTGCAGATCGAGTCCGCCTCGGTGGCCGGCGTCTCCAGCCACAGCAACTCCAACCTCCAGGTGACCGCCTGCCTTCAAAATCAGACCTCAGTCTCGGCGCAAACTCCACTTCCGCTGCCGGAGCACGCCAGCTGCGTCAGCTGCGCCACCTCGGTGGTGGCCGTCACCGAGGGCGGCTTCGCCTACTGGAACCAGGTTTGCGGTGGAGCTAGCAGTGGCCACCTCTTCAACGAGCTGGCCACCGTCACCTTTGAGCTCTGGGCGACGGTGGGCCCCTTCCAGGAGGCGAAGCACTTCATCGGCGGGGCGAGTGTCAGCGTTCCGGAGATGAGCCGGGAGCAGAGCAGTGGGCGGCTGCTGCATCTGCCGCTGAGGGCTGGCCACCTGGCCGGCCAGGTGACGGTCAGAGTGACCTGGACGCCCAAGGAATAAAAGAACTATTGTTGATCTGTATATGTTAATAAACAATTACAACCTGTGTAATCTTTTTGATGAGAAAAAGATGATTTTTTGTCATAAAAGTTGTGGTCGCCAAACGAAAATTGCACCAGCGTCTGCGTCATTTTGTTTCTATTTTGGCGCTTTTAGAAAATTAGGAGTTTTCAAGCTGTTTTTATCTCTGTTAGCGAGACTTTTTTTTGTTGAAAAAAATCTCGCTTTTAATCTCGCTCTGTGTCCGTCTGTCTGTCTGTCTGTCTGTCTGGACGTGTGTGTCAAACAAATACTTCCCAGTCACCGATTTTGCTCAAACTTGGCACAAAAATCACATTAATTCAAACAAAAATTCAGGCAAAAGAATTAGAGTCGTACGACCAACGGGTCCCGAGATACAGGGACCCGAAAAAACCAAAATAAAAAAGCACTGTGGAAGGTACAGAGAGAGGAGAGTGGCGGACAGTAGGAGACGTGGCGTGCAGGAAAGTATGACTCAGGCTGTGTGAGCACTGAGCAGGCTGCAGGGAGAGAGAGAGAGACGCTGCAGCCAACGTGTGAGCGCCTGCTGCTGCTACCAAATGTAAACAGTTTGCGGTCCCTTCTGCAGGGAGCGCTACAATTCCCTTCACTAAGAGGGACGAAGTTTTTCCTTTTCTTTACATCTAATTTGTTTTTTCTAGCACGCCTCAAATTCGCGAGGTCTGATGTGACTTGACCACTGTTAACTTCCGTCGACGAGGGTCCTGCGAGCGAAGCGAGCAGGGCCCGAGGAGACGGAAGTTAACAGTGGTCAAGTCACATCAGAGATTCGCGATAAAGTAGTTTTTAGTTCTAGCGTTGCACGGCTAAACGTGGCTAGGTTTGACGTGACTTGACCTCTGTCAACTTCCGTCGACAGTAGAGTAACTGCGAAAACCTAGCGGTGCACGACACATGGCGGCGAGGTCTGGCACCACTTGTACACTTTAAACTTCCGCTGCCTCGGGTCCCGCGAGCGAAGCGAGCGGGGCCCGAGGCGGCGGAAGTTTAAAGTGTACAAGCGATGTCGGGTGAGCCGCCGGTAAAATGATCGATGTTTGTTAGCGGTGCACGCCTCAAATTCGCGAGGTCTGATGTGTCTTGACCACTGTTAACTTCCGTCTCCTCGGGTCCTGCGAGCGAAGCGAGCAGGGCCCGAGGAGACGGAAGTTGACAGTGGTCAAGACACATCAGAGATTCGCGATAAAGTAGTTTTTAAGTCCTAGCGTTGCACGGCTAAACGTGGCTAGGTTTGGTGTGACTTGATCCTTGTCAGTTTCCCTCGACAGTAATTGCAACTTCCTACCAGTGCACAGCTAAACTCCACAAAGTCCTAGCGGTGCACGCAAAAAAAGGCTCGCTGTAGTCCTGGCTTGCCAGACTTACCCCCCTGTTTTATATCAGAGTGCTTCAGAGTGTGAAAGATGTCGCCCTGGTCGTCGGGAAAATGTTTACGTGCTTCCCAGCAATGTGCTGCTAAAATCCACTTGATGCTGCTCTGTTTACGTCTCTTTGAATCTGTCAACCAGCAGTCGGTGAAAACGGTGATTGAAAGCGGTACAGAAAACTGCTTCAAAATGGAAGCTGCTTCAACCAACAACAAGACCTCTTCTTCTTCTTCCGTTCCCGCTTCAAAGACGACCATCCTCGACCTTCCGCAGAAACTTCTGCTGCTCATCTTCGACAACATTCCCCTGACCCATCTGCGGTCCATTGACGAGGTGTGCCGAGCCTGGGCGGTGCTGAAGGTTGAGGCTTTGCGTCGACGAGAGCAGCTCTTCTTAGTGTACGATGACTACGACCTGATGGTTACTGCCACGCCAAATTTTTTAGATCCTTCACTGTCTCTGGTGAAAAACGACGACGGCTCAAACTACTTCAAGTTTGACGAGAGTCTGACACGACACACTTTCTACATCGATTCCCAAATTTCGTCGATAATGGTGGACAAAGTCGTTGAACTGTTTCCCAACTTGAAGGAGCTGACCATTTCGCAGACGCTAGGATCTGTTGCTGAACTGTGGAAAATCAAGTTTCTTCTGCATCACTACCGCCTCCAGCTTGAACATGTCAACATCAGGTTTATTAGCGAAAGGGCCGATGATTTGGAAGGTACTGATTTGAATTCAGTTCGAGCCGAGTACCAGAGCCTCTTTGCTTCACTCTTCACCACACTGAACAGCATGACGGCTCTGGCCACCCTGCAGATGAAGCTTACACTGAATGAGGGCCTGAAGGCGCCCATTAAGGTGGACCTAAGCGTGGCCAGTCAGCTGAAGAAGCTGACCGTCTACACGGACGGCTTCTCGGGCACAGATGATTTGGACGTTGACGCTCTGCAGGACACCTATGAGCAGTACGCTGAGGAGAGCGAGCAGTTGCAGGCACTGTACACCGCCAATCCACTATCCCTGGACTGCATTCTCTACTTTGGGCCTCGAGTCTCTTTGGCACTGCGACTGCTGAACATAATGGATGAGCTCACAGAGGAGCTCTATGAGGACTTCGAAGATCTCTTCTACCAGTGCCCTAACATTGAAGATTTATTCATTGGTCTGCTTGGGGTGTCGATTACGCGGCTGGTGCAGGCGCTGGCTCCTAACTGCAAAAACCTAGTTCGTTTAGGCATTCAAATCTGGGACAGTAAAGAAGAAGCAGATGGCTGTGCTGTTCAACTGAAGGACGCCTCACCGGTGGACCAGCTCCCAGTGCTGCCCAGTGTAAAGTCATTGCGGTATGTTTGTGTGTGTGTGTGTGGCAGCATTACTTCTTTTTGATTTTCCTCTGATCACTTTTGACCATTCTTCTTCATTCTACAGCCTCACAATCAAAACTGCCAGCCACCAAGATCTGCGAAAGCTGAACCTAGATGTCATCTTTCCCAATGTACAGGTGATCAAACTGCATCACACTTTCAATCAGTGCACTGACTGCGCCTTCCAAGTTCCCAAAGGAGCTGAAAAGCAGATACCTGCTGGAACGGCAGATGCCTACGCTCACAAGGTGCACCGGTGCATGCGTCTCGGCCGAGCCTCCTTTGGCTCCAGCTTCCCCAAGCTGAGCACCATTAAAGCGGACGTCGGCTTAAGGCAGCTGCTCAGCTCGTCTTTTCGCAAAAACGTGACCTTCACCCGAGAGACACTGGACCGGGAGACCTGTCCTGTCAGTCGATGTGTTTTGTGTGTGTCAGAAAAGCCTTAAAAATCACTTTCTTTCTGTATAAAAAATGATCACTCATTTGTTTTTTTGTTCAAAAAGCTTTATTTTAAAAAATAAAAATCACTGCAATCTTGCAATAAAGCTTTACAGCGGTATAAATGACAATTTCTGATAATTCCGCCGTTTCTCCTCTTTTACAGCGACCAAAGCCAAAGACCAACAGGCTGACCGTCTCATAGGTGAAACGGAGAATGGAGAACCAGTAGAGCAGCTGATGAGTGTAGTGTAATCTTTTTGATGAGAAAGAGATTTCTTTTGTCTGTCATAAAAGTTGTGGTCGCTAAGCGAAAAAATTGCACCAGCGTCTGCGTCATTTTGTTTCTATTGTGGCCCTTTTAGAAAGTAAAGTTTTCAAATTGTTTTATCCCGTTTTATATCAGAGTGCTTCAGAGTGTGAAAAATATTGCACAATTTGTCAAAAAATGATCACGTGCTTCTCAGTAATGTGCTGCTAAAATCCACTTGATGCTGCTTTGTTTACGTCTCTTTTAATCAGTCAACCAGCAGTAGGTGAAACTGGTAATTGAAAACGGTACAAAACTGCAGCAAAATGGAAGCTGCTTTTGTCGACGAAACCTCCGCCTCCTTTACTTCTTCTTTGGTTCCCGTTTCAAAGACGACCATCCTCGACCTTCCGCCGGAACTTCTGCTACTCATCTTCGACAACGTTCCACTGACCCATTTGCTGCTTATTGACGAGGTGTGCCGAGCCTGGGCGGCATTAAAGGCAGAGGCTTTGCGTCGACGAGAGCAGCTCTTCTTAGGGTACGATGACTACAAAATGATAATCATTGCCACGCCCAACTTTATCGATTCTTCAATGTTTTTTGTGAAAAACGACGACGGCTCAGACTACTTCAAATTTGACAAAGGTTTGACACGACACATTTTCTACACTCCCCAAATTTCGCCAATGATGTTGGACAAGGTCATTCAGCTGCTACCCAACTTGAAGGAGCTGACCATTTTGGAAACGCTAGGCTCATTTGCTGAACTGTGGAAAATCAAGTTTCTGTTGCACCACTACCGCTTCCAGCTTGAACATGTCAACATCAGGTTTATTAGCAAAAAAGCCGATGATTTTGAAGGTGATTTAAATTCAGTTCGAGCCGAGTACCAGAGACTCTTTGCCTCACTCTTTGCCACACTAAACAACATGACGGCATTGACCACTCTGGAGCTGAGTTTTACACTGAATGAGGGCCTGGAAACGCCTATTAAAATAGACCTAAGCGTGGCCAGTCAGCTGAAGAAGCTGAGCGTCTTCACGAACGGTTTTTCGGGCACAGATGACTTTGACGTTGACGCTCTGCAGGACACCTATGAGCAGTACGCTGAGGAGAGCGAGCAATTGCAGGCACTGTACACCCCCAATCCACTATCCCTGGACTGCATTTTCGGCTTTGGACCTCGAGTCTCTTCGGCACTGCGACTGCTGAACAGTGAGGATGTTCTTAAAGAGGAGCTTTATGAGGACTTCAAAGACCTCTTTTACCAGTGCCCTAACATTGAAGATTTATTCATTGGTCTGCTTGGAGTGTCGATTACGCGGCTGGTCAAAGCGCTGGCTCCTAACTGCAAAAACCTAGTTAGTTTAGGCATTCGAATCTGGTACAGTGAAGAAGAAGCAGATGGCTGTGCTGTTCAACTGAAGGACGCCTCACCGGTGGACCAACTTCCAGTGCTGCCCAGTGTAAAGTCATTGCGGTATGTGTGTGTGTGTGTGTGTTGTGTGTGTGTGTGTGGCAGCAATACTTCCTTTTGATTTTCTTCTGATCGCTTCTGACCATTCTTCTTCATTCTACAGCCTCACAATCGGAACTGCCAGCCATCAAGATCTGCGAAGGTTGAACCTGGACGTCATCTTTCCCAATGTACAGGTGATCTCACTGGATCACTTTGTCTATCAGTGCACTGACTGCGCCTTTCAAGTTCCCGAAGGAATTGAGGAGCAGCCTGCTGAAAGGCAAGATGCCTACGCTTACAGAGTGCACCAGTGCATGCGTCTCGCCCGAGCCTCCTTTGGCGCCCCCTTCCCCAAGCTGACCACCATTAGAGCGGACGTCGGCCTGAAGCTGCTCAGCTCGTCTTTTCGCGAAGACGTGATCTTTACCCGAGAGACGCTGGATCAGGAGACGTTTCCCTTCAGTCAATGATGTGTTTTGTGTCAGAAAGCCCTCAAGAATCAACTTCCATCTACTGTGTGAAAAAAAGTTATCATTCTTTTGCTTAAAAACCAAAACTCTTTGTACAGCTGTTTTCATGCCTTTCTGGTGCTGCAGCACTCTAAACGTTCTTTTCTGATTCTTACTGCCGCCCACTCTTCTTATCAACAGGTACAGCGCCAGTGACCGGTAGAAGAGAACATTGCAGAGAAGAATACCCACATTTCGGTAGTAGTCCCCCTCATCTTCATCGGAGAGGCTCAGCGTGTACAGCATGGCGCTCACCTCTTCTCCTCTTTTACAGCGACCAAAGCCAAAGACCAACAGGCTGACCGTCTCATAGGTGAAGCGGGGAATGGAGAACCAGGAGAGCAGCTGGTAGACGTAGTGCATCTCTCCAATCGGCACCAGATTGTTACTGACTACCATCAGCGTGAGACAGGTGCCGCAGAGGACGATGACGGGCGCCGTCAGACTTCGATGACCATTTTTTCCGCCAGCCATCGCAAAGCAGGCGCCCATGCCGAGGCTGCCCATCTGCGAAAGGGTCAGCAGGCGCCAGAGTGGCCAGAACAGACCACTACTACCACTGCTTTCCTTCCAACCTAGCACCGAGTCGTAGATGTTGACAATGGCCACAAAGAGGGCATTGGTGATCAGCACCGGCGGCACCTCAATCACCGACTTGGCGAGGAAGAAGGCACCGGTGCTGTAGTAGCCTGAAAATGCAGAAATAGAGAGAGTTTGGTTAGTTATGGAACGACCACTTTCAGATAAATCAGCACAACAGACCATTTCGGTGTTCACTCTCCAGCAGCCCGGCGTCCAGGTGCCAGCTGACGGTGGAGTAGAAGAGCGGCAGGAGCATGTAGATGATGACCGCGTAGTAGAGGTAGTAGTAGTTGTCGAGGAAGAGCAGCTCGGCGTTCAGCTTTTCCGGTGACGATTTTGCAGCGGCGACGACGACGTCTTCACAACCACTTCCGCTCAGTCTTGCCGTCAGATCATCTTCCGCTGGGTTCACACAGCTGCTCGGAAGTGCCACTGATTCGGGCACCAGCAGGCGGAGGCAGGCGGCAAAGAGCGTACCAAAGGCGACGTAGGCGAGCCACTCTTCCAGATAATTGCGCAGGTAGAGCAGCTGCCTGCACAAAAGCTGCCTCACTGAGTGCAGCGTGAAACGATTGCTTTGGAAAGCTCTTTTTAGCTCGTCTGCTGAAGTGAGGAGGTACGTTTCTTCGAGAAGTTCAATTTCAAAACTTTTTGAAAAATTTGCACTTTCAGCCAGTTTGACCAGTTTTAAAGTTAGAGCATCTGTGGGCGTTGCACAGCAGGACTGTCTGATCAGCAGCTCAATTGGAGGCGTTGTGGAGGAGGAGGAGTTTGTAAACAGCTCAGGAACACAGCTCTCCAGAAAGAGGTGCATCGCCTGCGGTGGGCCACCGTACAGCGAGACGCCCCCTCTGCCGAGAACGCCTATCTGATCAAAGTGGTACAGCGTGGCCGAGGTGGGCTGGTGAATGGAGACGAGAATGGCCAGCGGATGGGCGGAGGCCACTCGCTTCAGACTGGCCATCACCACCTCCGCCGAGTGGCTGTCCAGGCCGCTGGTGATCTCGTCGGCGATGAGCAGCTGCGGCAAATCACGGTGATGATTAACCAGCTCCAGGGCGACGGCCAGGCGTTTTCGCTCTCCGCCGGAGCACCGCTCCACCGGCGTCTCCGCCGTACAGAGGATGTCCAGCTCCTGGAGCCACCTGAGGGCGATCTCCTCGTGGTCTTTGACGCTGGCAACGCTAGGATTCTTTATCCGAGAGGCGTAGAGCACCGCCTGCAGCCCAGTAAGTCCCTTCATTAGATGGCAAGAAACTTCCTGGCTGATGAAGGCGCTTCGAAAAGCTGAGGAGGAGGAGGAGGTGTGCTTGGAGAGGTAGATTTCCGCCTCTGAAGAAAGTCTCGAGGTGTCGATTTGGCCGTTGAGCACTTTGAGAAGGGATGTTTTGCCCTGCAAAAGTAAAAAAGTTTTAAAAAACTTAAAAAATTTAAAGTTTTGACAAACTTACCGCCCCACTGACGCCCAACAGGCCGTTCAGTGTGCCGAAGCGAAGCTGCCCACTGAGGTTTCGAAGGATCATTTTTGGTTTTTGTTGTTTAGATGATCCACTATCAATGATTGAACTGCTTGAACTGAAAAGGCTTAGCCTACGCCAGGCGATCACAATTTTGCCCTGCAGAAGTCGAGCCTCTAGTGAGGCTTCCGGTTTGCTGTCAATGGAAATGGCGGCAAAAACTTCACCGCCACCGTTTTTAGGCCACTTATTTACTTTTTCAACAGTTTCTTCTAGATCTTCCAAACATTTATCATCTGGAACACTGCCCCTCCCTTTCCAGCCGCCATTGAACTTAAAGTACAGCACCAGAAAGGTGGCCACCTTCACAACGGTCACTTTGATCAGCACCGGCAGTACCAGGTCGGCCCAGATTCTTTCTTCAGTCACCCACTCAATTCGATAGTCGACGGCCACCTTTGAGTACTGCCCCGCCTCCGTACACCGTTGGTAGACGAAGATCGCGTAGTAGATGCCCTTAGTGATGTACACCGCGCCGAGGCGGTTGCCGAGCAGTTCGAACATCTCAAATCTCGTTCGGTGCAGTTTGTAGTAGAGTCCATTCAGCAGTGTGAAGAGGGCGTAAATAAGCTGCGATAATAGGAGTGCCAGCACCGGCTGATCCACCAGAAAGCTGCCCACCAGCTGGCCGATGGCCTGGTAGTAGACGCAGAGGAGCCAGATGAAGAGGAGGTAGAGGGCAAAGCGGCCCCAGTTGATGCCCTTTTCCACCTCATCGAGGTGCTGTCCAGAGAGGAAGTAACTGAGCGCCGAAAGGAGGAGGACGTTTAGATTAAGTTCAAAAAAGGCCACTAGATTTGAAGAGAGGTAGTGGACGCCGATGCTGTACCAGTCTAAAGTTGTGAAAGTTATTAAAATGCATTTAAATTACCTTAATTTAAGGCACTCACAATTTCGATGCTCCACCTGAAAGGCTTTCAGGTGCTTGGAGTAGAGAGCAGTTGTGGTGATGAGGACAATCAGTCCGGCAAAAAGAACGGTAGTAGAGATGTAGTTGACGTTTCTCATTTCAGCGTCTAAAAGTTGAAGCTGTGGATTGGATTCATTAGTTTCTTCCTCTTTTTCTTCAGCTGCTGTTGTACAACTAATCTTAGTGGTAAAGTTTTCAACATCAATCAAAGTGTTATTGGTGGGAAACAACGTCAGACACTTTGTCCGTGCTCGCCCTTTGAAGGTAAACGCACTTGAGATGAAGGCAAAGTAGAGGAGAAAGAGCAGCGGAAGAAAGAGCACCGTCCGGTGCTGGGCGAGGAAGGTGATGCGCAGCTGGCGAGCCATTGAGGTGAACAGGTCGCCCAGGCGAAAGGGCTTTCGCGTTGAAGGAAACCCGGCCCGTTGGTGGGCCAAAGCGGACAGGTTTTGGTCAATAAAGGAGAGCTCTTTCAGTTTAATTGCTGCCTGGAGTTTTGGGACGTTTGGAGAGTCGATTCCTAAAAAATTTTTATTTTTACATTGTAAAAAAGTTAAAGTAAAGTTCTGATTACCATGACACGCTCCTTTAACAGAACCTCAATCGGTGGCTGATGGTCAAAAAAGGATGACAACATCATAATCTTTGTTTCACACAAAAAACTACCAATTTCCTGCGGTGGACCCGAGTAGATGGCGTGTCCGCCCTTGGCCAGAATCACAAGGTGATCAAAGAGCGCCAGCGTTTCGCTGTTTGGCGAGTGAATTGAGGCGATGATGGTCATACTGCTTTGTTGTTCAGCAGCCAACCGCTGAAGGGCGGAAATGACCTCGAAGGCGCTCACCGAGTCGCAGCCGGTGGTGATCTCGTCGAGGAAGAGGAAATCCGGCGACCGGCGGCAGTCCATCAGCTCCTGGGCAATGGAGAGGCGCTTCTTCTCGCCGCCGCTGCACGCCTCAAAGCGGCGGTCTACTATTTCCGGTGGCAGCATCAGCGAGGAGAGCGTCTTTCTCATGTGGTCTTCAACAACACTCTCCGAATTCGAATCCTCTTTTGATCGTCCATTCTTGAAGGCAAAAGCGTAGCGCAGAATCTGCCCCACGGTCAGTTCGCCGACGATGCTCTCGTGGACGTGCTGGCGAACGTAGTAGGAAACCGGAAGTGCTGCTGCTGCTGCTGATGCTTTTGGCTGCTCCGCCAGGTAGATCCGCCCAGAGGTTGGCCGGCTGCTGCCGCTGAGCACATTGAGCAGGGTGGTCTTTCCGCTTCCGCTGGGCCCCAGCAGACCGGTGACCGTGCCCGCCAGGCAGTGGCCGGAAATGGAGCTCAGGATGGTCTTCCGCTTTGGTCTCCAGTTTGGAACTTTGCTGTTGTTGTTCTGCCATTCGGTTGCTTCAAAGGATAATCGGCGCCAGGCGATGCTAACTTTTTTTCTATCAGTCATCATGATCATCATCAGATATCATAATTTTTTGTAGTTGCAAAAGATTTAAAAAAGGCAAAATTGTTAAATGACTAATAAACAAAAATTGCTGAATGAGCTCAATTTCAGTGCTTTTGTAGTTAGCTTACGGCTTAGTAGTAACACTTTTGAGAAAATGCACAGAATGCACTCACTTACTTTGTAGCTTCTTTTCTTACTAACTATCCTACCCAGATAATTCTCATGAAATAAAGCTGTGTTCCCACTCAGTAATTAGTCTGTGTGCCTTTGTGTGAACAACAAATATCAATACCTGTGCAGTAATTGTTGCGCTGGGATGCTGTTCCAGTGCAAGACAGACTCAGTCCAAGAAGAAGAAGAAGAAGAAAGTTCTATTAGACGGCTGGGCGACCGTTGGGCGAAATTGTTTCCTAGAAGAAATGCACAGCAGCAGTTGTGCTAAAAATAGCTAAGGGTGTACTTTCTTTAGCAGAAGAAGACAAATTATCGGGCGTACTAATTTCGTCTGAAGTGCGAACTTGTTACGTAATGCGGTGCTTGTGGTTGAGATTAGCCTCGTATAGGTGGCGCGACCGGTTACCAAGGTGCTGAGATTGAAGCTGTGATTTGTTTGTTATGTGATGCTGATGTAATCCTTTGATAACAGTAAACGGATGAAAGTGATGCTAATTAGTGCAACATACAGTAAAACTAGTTTCGCTCAGCTGAAAAATCGAAACAAGCACCGATAAAAGTTGCTTCCATTTCGCAATATTCCTCCTTTTACAAAAAACTCCATCTTTTCAAGTGGCTACTTTTTATCAGTACTGTTTGTTGTGATTACCGTTTGAGGGAAAGGAATACCTGCCAGTAAAAATGGCAAATACTTTTGCTTTAAAAAATGCCTTTTGTATCAATTGCAAGTGCGCCCTGGCGTCGGTCAAACAGCCTAGCTACCTAAATCTCTCTCGGGCACTCTTCGGAGATGCTGTGATGCGGCGAAGGCTGCTTCGGTTTGTTTACTCTTGGAGCCAGGCAGGCACTGTGAGAGAAAGACAAGGCAAAGGCAAAGGCGTAACGCAACTGTTGGTGGTGGTCAGCTCTTCACTCTTCAGTGCTGCTGCTGCTGCTGAGGATGCTAACTGCCTTGCCGACGTTGCAGCAGCTGCGAAAAAAGAAAGAAGAAACGAGTGAAGAGGAGCAGCCAGCCAGCCAAGCCGACCGACAACAACTCGTCGACGACGACGGCGACGGCGGCGGACAAGGAGCAACTGCTGAGAGGAGAACAAAGCTGCTGAAGTGAAGCTGCAGAAGAAGAAGCGGTAGCCAGCCAGCCTGTCCGCTCAACTGAACCACTCAACTGATTCTTGCCTCGAGCGACTCTCATTCACTGCTACTTATATAATCGTAATCTTCGTACCTTAAGTTCTTCCTCGTCCTCACTTCTGTCAAAGTATCCTACTTCTACTACTACTCGTACTACTCCTCATCACTCTTTTCACTCACTCATTCACTTCTCTTAAATCCCCCAATGGCAGCTTCCCCTCCTTCCCCGTCGTCGTCGTCACCCTCGTCACCTCCTCCTCCTCCGTCAGAAGAGAACAACCACAACAGGAATCGCTCTCAGAGGGCAGCGCCCTTTGAAGGTCAACTTCCGCTTCTTCTGCTCAGCAACGGCGGAACACCTTCTTCAGCAACGATGACCAACAACAACAACAACACCGCCACCAACGCAATGGCCGACATTGCCCGGCGAGAGAGGCGGTGCCGGCGGCTGGAGCGCGAGGCAAACGAGGTGAAGGACGTCATCTGGACGCTGAATCACACGGTGCACATTCTGGAGAACATCAAGCACCTCAGTCGGGACTACATTCACCAGCTCTACCAGCTGCTCGACGTGACGATGGACGGCGAGTCGAAGGGCGAGCAGGTGGGCGAACTCCACCACGGCATCAGCTCACTGGAGAGCTCGCTGAAGCTGTGGGAGCAGCGGTACAAGGCAATGACCGCCTACTCGGCGACCTTCTCCATTGGCGACGGAGGCAACAATCACCACCACAACAACAACAATCACAACAACAGTGCACAGCAGTCCTCGTCTGAACTTCAGGGTGGTGATGCTGGTGGTGAGCTGCTGATGGAAGAGGGGGAGTTTGAAGAATATGAAGAAGGGTGCGACGATGAGGTCGTCGATGAGGAAAGAATTTCGGCAGAGATGGCGGCAGTGGTGGCGGCACAATGCCATTCGAACTGTGCGAGGTGTCCATGGCAACGGCAGACGACAATGATGATGAGGAGGATGAGGATGGTGATGATGGTGATGATGATGAGGAAGAGGACGACGACCTGGGAGCAGCACCCTCAGTGATAGCGACTTTGCCGCCGGAACTTCACTGCTGAAGATGCGGACGAAGACGAGGCGGCGGCCGGAGACTTCGTTTCAGAATCTCCAACAGCTGAACACCCTCAACGCCCTCAATGGCAATCCGATGGTGCTCACCTGCGAACACCCCGGGTGCCGCTTTCGAACCAGCGCCCGCCGCCAGCTGGTCATGCACAAGCGCTCCCACGACGGCGAGGTCCTCTACAGCTGTGACGTTGCCGGCTGCAGCTACCTCACCAACTACAAGGGCAACATCAAGGTGCACAAGAAGCACCGCCATCGGATGGACCACCACTACGGCCACACCCACTGCCGCTGCCACTTCGACTGCCGTCTCTGCTGCTATTGCCAGTGAAAGGAGGCAGCAACAGAAACATCAGCAGCTAACAACCCCAGCCCCACATCAAGGTCAAAAGCGAAAGCTGGCGATCAAGGAGGAGGGTGCTGAAGAAGAGGGCAGCGACCTTGCTGAGTCTTCGTCGAGAAGGCATTTCAGAAGAGGAGCCCAGCAGGATGAAAACCTCCACAGCCACAGAAACAATAGCCGACAGCAGCAGCAACAGTATGAGCTGACTGAGCTAAACACCTCGGAGGGCAATGACTCGGCGACCAAGGACAACAACGGTGGCGGACAAGGCCACCACCACCAGCAACAGCATCAACAGCCAAACAATGGCGGCCCAGTGCTGCACCGGTGCGCCGTGGTGGGCTGCGAGTACAGCAGCAAGTGGAAGCAGTGCCTGATCGCCCACCAGCTGCAGCACGCCGGCGTGAAGCCGTACAAGTGCGACCACCCGGGCTGCCACTACAGCACCAACTTCAAAGGGAACGTCAACGTCCACAAGCGGGTCCATCGGGAGGCGGCCTCCGCGACGATGTACGAGTGCCACTTTGCCGGCTGCGGCTTTGTTACGCCCTGGAAGAACTCCATCATGGTCCACTTCAGCAAGCACCGACGGCAGCAGCAGCAGCGGCGATGACTGCTATGACTGGTCACAATTAAACTTCAGTGCATTTGAGTGATGATCTGAAACACTCTCACACCTGCAAGTGGTGTATAAACTAATTTGGCAATTGTAATCAACATTTATTACCTATTTGGAAATCTCTCTCTCTCTCTCTCTCTCTCTCTCTCTCTCTCTCTCTCTCTCTCTCTCTCTCTCTCTCTTCTCTCTCTCTCTCTCTCTCTCTCTCTCTCTCTTTCGCCACCTGATGATCTGATCTGATTTGAGCTATACCCCACTTTCTTCTTCTTCTTCTCCTTCACAACGCATGTACCATATCCAGCTGCTGCTGCTGATACCTCTCCCTATCCTTCTCTTCTCTTCTATATTATATTTGCACCTTATATTATTAAAATGCTCTGCTATTTAAGATTCTAAATCACAGAAATCCATAGAATTCCATTGACACTCCATCCGCGACCATTCCCACCTAAATTGTGTGCCACCGATGTGTTGCGGCTTGTTTACATTCGTGATCGCGGGATAGCCTTCCCTCTACACTGCTGACATTTTCCAACTGATTTGATGGACAGTGATGACTGTCCTCGGTGGCTCTTTGCCATTTGGATTTGGTGACATTTTGTTTGTTATTAATTTTCACTTTTTTATTAATGTCCTCGGGTACATGTGTATATCTATTGGTGGTATTGGTGGTGCTGGAGAGGAGAAGTGAGCGCAGGAGAAGAGAGCAGTGCTCAGCAGAAGAAGGCTGCTGCTCGGTGAAGAGGAACAAGTTTGCGTAAACTGAGCTTGACGCTGGGGAAGCCTGCTTTATTTATTTATTCGTGTTTACCTCGACGTCTTTTGAGGGAAAGGTAGTGTCGGTGCAGTTGTTCAGTGTTCATCAGCGACCTGTGATCATCACCACCTCCATCACCACCACCAGCGTCCACCACGATGGCGAGCACCCTTCGTCTGTTGAAGGCTTCGTCTTCGGTTCTGTTGTTGAAAAAGTCGTCCAGCTTTGGAGGTGGACACCTGAAGAATGCCCTCGTGCCGTCGTCCATCACCCCAGCCCGATGTCTCACCTTTGGAGCGACTCACGACGAGATTCGAGCCACCACGCAGAAGGTTTTTGTTTGTTTTGAAACTTTGTTGTTCTGTTTCTTATTTCTAAATCTCTCTCTTTTTCACTTTCAGGTCATCGAAAAGGACATCGCCCCCTTCGTCGACGAGTGGGAGGAGGCGTGTGACATGCCCAGCAAGGAGCTCTTTAAGAAGCTAGGCAACGCCGGCCTGCTCGGCATCCACCGCGACCCCGAGTACGGCGGCCTGGGCCTCGACTACGGCCACTCGATTGCCTTCTTCGAGGAGCTGGGGAAGATCGAGGCGGCCGGCCCCACCACCGCCATCACCGTCCACACGGACATGGCCCTGCCGGCGCTGGTCCGCTTCGGCTCCGACTACCTGAAGCGAAACTACCTGGTGCCGGCCATCGCCGGCGACTACCTCGCCTGCGTCGGCGTCAGCGAGATCTCCGGCGGCTCGGACGTGGCGGCGCTGAAGACCACCGCCAAACGGGAGGGCGACGACCTGGTGATCAATGGAATGAAGGTGAGTCGGTGGTGGTGGTGGTGGTGGAGTTCGAAAAGAGCTCTTGTTCTAAATTATCTTCTTTTCTTTGCTGTAGATGTGGATCAGCAACGGCGCCCAGGCGGACTTCATGACGATGCTGGCCAATACGAGTGAAGGACCGGTCCACAAGAACAAGTCGCTGATCATCGTGCCGATGAAGACGCCCGGCGTTCACGTCGCCCGCCGCATCGAGAAGATGGGCCTGCACCTCGACACTGCGGAGATCTACTTTGACAACGTCCGCGTGCCGGCGAAGAACATCATCGGCGAGGAGGGCATGGGCTTCATGTACCAGATGATGCAGTTTCAGGATGAACGCCTCTGTGCCGCTGCTTCAGGTAGGGAATTTCTGTTTTATATATAAAAGCCAACTCGAATTCGAATTTTTCTCCTTTCTCCTCCTCCACACAGCCGTCGAATCGATGAACATGATCATCCAAGGGACGATCGAGTACTGCCGCCAGCGACACACCTTTGATATGCCGCTGATTGACAATCAGTACATTCACTTCAAGCTGGCGGAGCTGCAGGCTGATGTGGAGTGTCTCAGGTAATTTGCTTGAACTTTTTGTTTTGTTTTTGAAGCTAATCTGTTTTTTTTATTTTGTCGTCCTTGTCACCAGGTCGGTGGTGTATCGTGCTGCTGGTTAGTACCATTTTTTTGTTTGACTGATGATGATGATGATTTGGTGAACTAAACTAACAAGCATTTTTGCATCTGAATCTCACAACTTTTCGCAGACGGCTACATGGAAGGTGATGATATGACGTACCTGGCCACTATTGCCAAGCTGAAGGCAGGTCGTCTGACGAGAGTGGTCTCAGGTAAGCTAGAATAGTCATTTTTACTGAAACTTTGATTTTGCTAATAAACTTTTTGATTTCCTTTCTTCTTAAAATATAGATTCGTGCTTGCAATTCTTCGGCGGCATGGGCTACACCAAGGAGTTGCCCATTTCACGAGCTTACCGGTAAGCTTCTTCTTTTGTACAGCTATCAGTTGTGATTGAAATTGACATTTTTGTTGTTTTGCATTATTACAGAGACAGCCGGGTCCTCTCCATTGCCGGTGGTGCCGATGAAATTATGCTAGGAATTCTCTGTGCAATGATGGTTTGTGTTTAGCTGCTTTTTTGTTGCCAAGCTAACTTTTTAAACCTCTTCTTTGCAGGGCATTCTACCGAAGAAGAAGCGAAAGGCAAACGAGGGCAAGGAGTAAACTGGCTGTGCTGAATCTGAATGTGTATCTACTGTAAAATTAATCTGTGAAGGCCGTTTTTTGTAAATCACTGTGTATTTTAATAATCCCCCCTTTGCTCAATCTTGCAATTAAAAACCCAAAATGAAACTACAGTCCAAAGTTTTCTTTTCCACTTTGTGTTTACTCAAACTTTGCCATTATTTTTGTCTGCTTTTCTTATTTGGCAATCCCCCCTATTGACACACGCCAGATATTTGGGCAATGCTCTTGATAACACAAATTCGCCGGTAACTGAAACCAAAAATAACGCCAAAACAGGAACTTTCCATTACGATAATTCAGCCCCCATTGATTGTGTGACTCGGCCAACGATGTTCAAATGTAAACCTGAAAGCGGTCATCATGGGAGAGGAGAGAGAGAGAGGAAGGCAGGCGTATCATCGACTCTAGACTTTGCCACTTGGACAGTTCCAAAGAGCAGTGTATTTAATCGTCGCAGCAGCAGCAGCCAAACTGAGTAGTCTTTGACCTGCTCTGAGAGTGTCTTGAGGAAGGAAAACTATTACAAGGAGGAGGAGGAGGCACAGGAAGACACCCAAAAATGCACTTCACTTCACTTCAAGTGTGCGGTGCGGTGCTCATTGCCGTGGTTGCAGCCGATCAGAAATGCGGAGATCGAGTGACATCAGCATTAGCAGCATCATCAGCACACTTATCAAAACGCGTGCGATCGTGTTTGCTTTCGTCATCGCCGCCACAAGCCGTCGCTGCACTTGTCGATAAAGCAAAATTGAGTGTGAATGAAGAGCTTCTGCCTTGTGACTGTCTCTATCATCTTTGCTCTTTCTACTGCTGCTGCAAAACTGGGCCTGTCGGTGCAATCGACGGACAATCAACGGAGAGACGACGAGAAGCATAAATAAAAAAAGAAGAAAAGTGCTGCTGCCAATGCTTCAGAGGAGCAAGGGGCACATGACACTCTCTCAGCAACAGCAGCTGACACAAATGAGAACTACGATGAAAATGATGAGGACGAGGAAGGCCGTCGATCAAGAGTGAGTGAGATAGAGTGAAAAGAGTTACTCCTCCAGTGGCAGCCAGTCAGTTACTTAGCTGTTAGCTGATCCTTGTCTGCGCTTCCTAGCTTCCAGCGAGGCTTTTCCCATTTTCCAAGTCACACTTTCACTCTTTTTGTTTCAGCCGTACATCTACCACGGCTTTTGCTGTTGCTGCTGCTGTACAGTGTGCTGCGGTTGCACATTATTATTACTTCACCCATCGGTGGGGAGATATTTTCAGCTGTTGCTAGCTGCTGCTGCTGCTGCTGTTATTGCTGGTGGCTGTTTTTGTTGAAGTAACTGAGGAGATAGAGAGGGAGAAAAAAGCAAGTGCACAAACATTATCAAGCAAATATCTCAACTGCGGCAAATAACAACGACGACGATTACCGGCAACGATGGCAAGGATCTAGGAGCAGGCGCGAATTTCTGCTTATCATGTGAAGGAGGAATGCCTGAAAGTGAGCGCTCGTCAGTGGAGAGTGAAGTGTTTGCGGTAATCGCGGCTGAGAAGAAGGGAGGAAAGTGGAAGGAATATTCTCGCCTGAATGAGAGAAGAGCACTTGACAGAATGTTGTTGTTGCCACCGCCGCTGTTGTTGCCAGCATTCAATTTCACTTTCAAGAGCATTTCAAAGTTCATTTCAGGGTTCTGTTTGCTGAGCGGGCAAACACTCGAACTGTAAACAACTCGGGAACAACAGGACGAAAAAAGATCGCTCGAGCCTCGATGAGGACTTTGTTGTGTGCAAGCTCGCTCGCTGCCGCGGCGTGATGGGCAAAATAATAATAAGCGTTGAGAGGAGATTAACTGTTTGGGGGAAATGGCAACAGTTTTCCGGCGCAATTTACCAAAAAAACTAAAAAATAGAGAAGTTTAGAATGTGCAACAGAGAATGAAAAGAATGAACGAACGAACTTCCACAAACTTGTGTCAATCATTTCGAATTCGCTTTTCAGCAGCAGCAGCAACTCCCCCTAGCGCCCAGCTCGAGTCGATCAGCTTTGTTATTGCGTCGCCTGTTGTTTGACCTTTCATCCAAATCATTCGTTCAACCTCGATTCTACCCAACTGCAACTCCATCAGCAGTCTTTTCGTTCCTGTTGCCCTTGTTTGAGTAAGTGCACAGTATCTCTTTTTCCCCTTTGTAATCTAATTTGATTTCTGACAGCTCAAATCTGACCGTTAAAAGCGAGCTCGAATTGCCGCCACCAGCAGCATGTCAAGTTCAAGTTTGAGCAGGCGAGCAAGCTTGTGCCGCAGTCGCCTGCTGCTGCTCGGGTAACAAGCAATGGTGTTCCCGCCGCTTCTGTTGCCATTGGCAGCATTGTTCCATTCCCGGCAGTGAAGAAAGAGGACGGAGAGGAGGAGGAATTCAGTTTGTCGGCGTGTTTAAGAAAACGGGGGCTCCTCAGAAGAAGAACGATCAGCAACGGCAAAATCATCATCATCAACAGCAGCAGCAGCAACAGAAGAAGGACCCTGACCCAAAGTTACCCGCCGTGTCAATTCCATTGAGGCTGGCTGCGGGCGAAGTACTGGACGATCCGCGCCTGGACCTGCCCTACGTCTGCGGACGCCTCCTCACCAGCGTCTACCGTCCTGGTAAGAATACTCATCGATTTGGTTTTACGGTTTGAGAGATTGATTGTTTCACTTTTTTCTTTTTCTTCAGCTCCTCGGCAACAACAACAGCAGCCACAACAACAACAGCAGCCGCAGCAGCCCAATCTGCGTGAGCATCTTCGGCAGTTGCAACGGCGTTTCTTTCTCGACCCTCGACTGAACGGCCAGGACAAGTCTTGAGCGAGGTAGGAGCAGCAGCAGCAGCCGAAGAGCCTGCTAAGTCACAAACAATATTCTTGCAAAAATGGCTCATCTTACGACAGAGAGTTTTTTCATAGCTGCACTTTTACTGGTCATTTGATTTTCTAGCATTTGATTAATTGATTAATAAGAAGAAACTGCTTGTCACATGACAGTGTGTGGAGAGACTGCTGCTAACAGTGAACACAAAAGCCGCTGTGTTTGTTCAGCATTCTCTTTCTGCCATTTTTTCTCTACAAAAGAAAAATAAGAAGCAGAATATTCCGCTATACAGTGAAAGTTGTGATTCAGTTGCCTCTTTCTTTCACAGCAGAACACGATCTGCAGCTTCAGAATCGCATGCGCCAATTCTTCAGTCTTCCTCCTCTGTCTCTGTTTATTTTGTGCATTTTCTCACTGCCGGTTTTTCTCTCTCCTTCACTTTATCATTCGCCACTACTTTTAGGTCAAGTTCAGACTGTCAATGTGTCAGTGTACATGTACTGCCCTACTGCTTTACTGTACTGAACTGTACGACACTTTGCTCACTGCCCGTTATACAGAAGAGAATTGCGACAGACAGAATATTCTGGAGCTCGCGATGCAGAGAGATGCTCACTGTGCCCAGTGTGCCTTGCGTAGGTGGCTCAGACACACAGACCGACATAAATCGAGCCATCGATGAAAAAGAAAAATCAAAGAGCCACCGAAAGAAACAAACAGAAGAAGAGGCGTCGAAGCCCTTGGGAATTATAGAGAGAGAGAAAGAGGAAGAGCCTGGTCGTGGTAGCTGTACAGCAACAGCAGCAGCAGACCGGCGCAGAGTTTTCGCTGCTTTTTCAGCTTTCAGTCATTTTCTTTCTCCTCTTCAGCCATTCAAGCACTCACCCCGTGACCGGCACTGATGACAATGTTGCTGTGATGGAATAATCACCACCACTACCACCACCACCCAACTACAAACAGCATAGCTCACATTTCATTCACCAGCAGCAGTTCTCACCACCGGCACCACATGATCACCGTAAGCGGTGATCAGCAGTTACAGTTGCAGCCTTAGCAGCCTCAACGGCAGCGTAAAATTTTCCACACTTGCACTTGCCTTCTCTTTCTCTTTCTCATTTACAGCCAAATCTATCTCTCTCACTTTGCTCAGTTCTGCCGTACAGTACTGTACGGCGGCAGCAACTCTCTCTTTCTTTCACCTATTTGTCCTCCTCCACCACAAAGTACTGCAACTGAGTCGCCTGCTGCTCCTTGCTCCCAGTTCTCCAGGCATCATCATTGTAGCAGCAGCAGCATATTAATCTACCCATCATCACCATCATCACCACCATCGGCAGTCTTCTTTTAGTCTTTCTGCACTTTAGCACTGTCTCCGGATCTCTGCTCTGTCTCCCGTTCTCTCTCATTGATGATCTCTCCTCGACGACAGCTGCAACTGTGTGTTTCTGTGTTGAAGCATAGGCAAACGATCACTGTACGACTGGGCAGGCTGCTGTTGTACGGCCACTCTGAGGTGCTGCTGCTGCTCTGCTGCTGTTTATCACCAACAGACAGCGACGACAACGACGGCAGCGGCAGCAGCAGCAGGCCAATCTGTGCACTTGCACTTCGCATCTTTCCCTTATCGCCTTTATCTCTTTCTTTCTTTACTTTTCTTTCTTTCCGTTGATCTTTTCCCAACCAGTTGTCTCATGTCACCAGTACTTGATCGGGTATTTGTGGAGTGAAGCAATCACCACCACCACCACCACTACTACTACTACCACTACTACTACTGCTTCAACACACCTCGACTTTTCGGCGTCTCTTTCTGGAAAAGGTATATAAAGAGAGGGCCACCAGCAAGTGAAGACTTCAACTGCAGCTTCCACGTTGTCAGCGATTCTTCTCGACAACCACGACTACTAATACTACTACTACTTTTAGCAGAAGACTCAAACCTCTTCACGACAACTCTAGAACAACTTCGTTTTGAACTACCAAACACATTCCGCAGTCCCAAGTTACACCCAAACTCTCACTTTTTCTTTCTTTTTCAGAAGAAAACCACTTCCTCCGTCTTCCAACTTCCTCTTCACCGCTGAAAAGCCTTTTCTACTGCCTTCTTCTCCTCAAGTTCCACAGCTTTTGTTTTTCTTCCCCTTTGCTTTGTATCTTCATTCACTCACACAAACACTCACACAACAGACAACTTCCAAAACTCACACTCCCGCATTCTTTTCACCTGGACTTTCGACTTACAGCCGACTCTCCAGAAGCCATTCTTCTCAAACTTTGCCCTTTCATTTTCCATTTGCCTCTGAGAAAAAAGTTGCCCGTACACAGTTCTCGAAAGTTCTATTCTCTCTCTCTCTCTTTGCCCACTTTCTAACTTTTCTTATTTTTCACTGCTCACCTTTACAAGTTGACATAACAACCAAATTGATTGTTACTTCTTGCTAGCTAGCTTGACTTCATTGCATAAGGCAGACAGGCAACTGACACACATTAATTATTATTACCTTTTCAACCTTAAAAAACTTGAAAAACTTCCCTTGTACAACACTCACTCACTTACATTGATATTGAACCACTGATATCTTTCCTTCTCTATCTACACACTAGCCTTCAGTCATCTCGATCAGCACTCTCAATTAGCATTTCAAATCTATCTCTTTCTCTCTCTCTCTCTTTTTCTTCAAAACCACAACAACAACATTCACTCTCTCATTTCACTACACTCCTAGTGTATGCATAATAAGAGCACATCTTCGATAAAAAAAAGAATTCGCGGAAAGGAAAGGAAAGGACGTTCCAGTGTGAAGAAGTTGCAGCAGCAACAGCAGCAGCGGCGCAGTTGTTTGACGACTTTGCGTACATTCATTTAAAACTTTCATTCGTTATTGATTGATTACTTGATTTGCTAACTCAAATTATCGTACCGAGACGCTCTGGTGGTGGTGGCCCAAAAACAAACAAACAAACTAAACAGCTGACAGTAAGTCATTTTGACCCAAAAGGTTTTTCTTCGCCTCGCGCAATCACCGGTGGTCTCAGCGAAACTCTCCCACTAAAGCGAAATCTCAACTCGTCCACTTTTCATATGAGCTAATAATCCTTGCCATTAACCAATTGCCAATTACCTGATTACCTAATTACGATGCCTTCTCAAGCTCATCCCACTTCTTCGGGCGTCTGGTCGAGTTCTCACTCTTCTCACCTCTTTCGGCCAAAGGTTGCCGCCACTAACGGTAGCAGCAGCAACCGGAGCACGCCCTCTCACTCTCCGGCTCACTCTGGAGAGAAGCACTTTCACCGCCCCACCTACTCAATCATGCCCACCGTTGGACCGTTTGGTGATGGCCAAAAACAGCAGCAGCAGTCTTTGAAGACTTCAAACCTGCGCAACCTAAACATTCGCGAGCGGCTGGCCGATTTTCGAGAGCAGGTCCGCAATGAGGACCTGGTCCTCCGGTCGGGCGCCATCGACGACCAGAAGGCGCTGAAGGGCCACGTCGGCGGCTGGGCCTTCACGCCCGCCCAGATGGCCCACCTCAAGGTGACGCCCTACGAGTACAACGCCTCGGCGGGCAGCGTCCTCGAGCTGCTGGTGCTGCAGCGCTTCTGGACCTGGTTGGCCACCTTTATCCCCGCCTCCATCGCGCCCTGTTCCATCACCGCCGCCGGCTTTGCCATCAACCTCCTCACCTGCTCAATACTGATTGCCTACTCCCCTGATGCAAAGGCGAGGTGCCTCGGTGGGCGTTGGCCCTGGCCGCCCTCGGTGTCTTCCTCTACCAAATTGCCGACGCCCTCGACGGGAAGCAGTGCTACAAGGTGCAGAATACGCAGATTGAGGAGTTCTACGACCACGGCTGCGACGCCGTGTCCACCATTCTGCTGATGTACGCGACGGCGATTGCCACCCAGTGCGGCCAGTACCCGGCGCTGACGCTGACGGTTCTGTTTGGCTCGCTGGTCGCCTTCTACTCGACGCACTGGCAGTGCTACGTCACCGAGCAGATGGTCTTTGGAAAGTGAGTAGCATCTTTTGAGTTTGGCTTTAAAGTTGAAGCTAACCTTTATTTATCTATATTTTTTTGCTAGAATCGACGTCACCGAAGGCCAGTGGTCGATGATTCTCATCCACCTCACCGCCGCCCTCTTTGGCCAGAGCGTCTGGAGCGGCACCACCGTTTCAGTGCCGTTTGGCCTCACCTTCACCCTCACCCAGCTGCTGGCGTTGCTCAGCGTGGCCAGCCTCGCCAATGCCGTCCTCTCCAATGCGGCCATTGTTCTGCTGGGCGTGGAGACGCCCCTGGAGAAGGCGGGCGTCAGCATTCCCCGCCGCCTGGTGGCGCCCAACAAGCCGGTGCTGCCGGTGGCCGCGCTCAGCACGCTGGCGCTCATCGCCTACAAGCTGGGCTACTTTCACCTCAATCCGACGATGTACGTGCTCGCCTTTGGCTTCGCCTACGCCAAGCTGACGATGAAGTTGGTGGTAAGTGGAAAAGAATAGAAATAGAAAAGTTTTGAGTTTAAATTTTCTCATTTTTCCCTCTCTCTCCCCAGATCGCCCACTGCACCAAATCGGAGCTGACCTCTCCGACCCTAGTCTCTTTGTGCCACTACTGCTCGTGCTGAACCACTTCAGCAGCCTGGGTCCGCTGATAGCGCCCAGCAAGGCCCTCCTCTGTGCGCTGATCTGCAACACCGTCGAGCTGATTCGCTACTTCACCTGCGTCTCCTGGGACATGCGCGTCGCCCTGGAGGTGGACATCTTTGCGGTGCGGTACCCGCCCGACCACCCGAAGAGTCGCCGCCACTGCGGCGGCTACTACGTCAACGGCCTCAACAATAGTGAGGTCCTGAAGAGATGTGCTAACTGAGCAGGAGAGAACTTTTTAGGATTTCTGAGATTTCAACAACTCCCTTCCAAGAAGCTTTTACTTTGTGATCAGATCTTAACTATTGCTGCGACTACGAATACCAATTTGATATTTGATATTCCCTTGACTTTCACCACTACTATCCCTACGACACAGCCAGTGTACTTTCTACTACTTCTGCGCTATTACCTATTTTTTTATCATCCCTTCCTTATCATTTACTTACTACTTTGCCTACTGCTTAATTCTTCATCTTAATTCTTATTCCCAACGATAACTTGTAAAAAATTTAAATAATAAAAAGTGATTAATTTGCAAAATAAAAGAGCAAACTGTTTTTGTTTAAATTAAACTTTTTCTTCTTTGGGTGTGTTCAGTAAATAATAACAGAAAAAAAATTAAAAAACATGAATAAATTTTTGATTGAAAAATAAATCTCCTACTTCTACGCCCGCTTCGCCTGACTACTATGCAGTCCTTCGGTGCCAATTTCGCGCAGGTGAACGCCCACTGTCTTTTTTGCTCCGTCCAGAACCAAGCTTTGGAAGACGCTTTTCAGAATGACGTCCTTTGGCAGAGGCACGTCGGCCGCCGAGCAGAGCAGATTGATCTGTGAAGCGGCCGGATTCGATGAGCAGGAGTTTTTCAGCGACAGAAAGTACTTCTTTCCGGGAACGTTGAAGTTGAAGCTTTCCGGAGGAGGAGGAGGAGGTGGAGTGGGCTCATGTCGTTTGTTGGCAGAGACAACTAGGAAAAAAGCGAAAGCGCAAAAACCCCAAAAGAAGAGCAGAGTTTGAGTTGAGTCGGGACATTGCTGTTCGAATTTCTGAAAATATAAAATTGGATTAAAATGAGATTTTTTTAGTATAAAAGTTAGTTTCACAACCTTTTTTGCTTTTTTCTTGAATATTATTGATAATGCTTTCTAAAATCGTCAAACTGACTTTTTATATCAAAAATAAACCGAAAAGTTATAGGAATTTCGTAAACAGCTAAATACCTTTTGTGCTATCATTTTATTTCAATATCAACGATGTGGTGAAATTGTGTTAAAAAATTATTTTTCGTTCAACTGTCTACAGTTATAATTTTAATAATTGCTGCATCTCCAGCAGTTGTAGTCTGTAACCTTCAGCCGTTTTGTTTGTTTGTAATCAAATGGCTAGCCGCTTTCAAAACTGTTTTGTTTAGTTTTCTTCGGTGACCTTCAAAACGTTTTGGTCAGACCAAATCACCGTCGTTTGCTCAATAACCGCTCACAGCAGAGCTAAACTAAATCGAACTAGCTCAAACATTGTTCCATTTTTTTCTTCTAAGTAGCCAAACAATGAGTCAAACAGGAGAACTTTTTGGCACTCAAAAAGATGATATAAACAGCAACCAAATTTTTTTGGGCTAAAAAAGTTCTGCAAAAACCAAATTCATTTCCAATGACAGAGCAGGCGCCTCTGCTTCTGCGAGCGGATGCTCGCCTCACCACAGTGAATGCCTCTAATGTGACCACTGCTCTGAGTAAGCCGACTGATGATAACCTTCTGGTTCAATGACCACTTTTGAGAACTCCTTTTCTTGAATCTTAGCCCACGAGCCACTTGCCCTCGCCCTGATGTCCGTTTTCCTCCTCTGCCAGCTGGGCTGCATCTGCCTGCTGGTCGGCTTCTGCTACGTCGGCCAGTTCACCCTCTCCTTCACCGCCTGCTGCCTCAGTGGCAGTGTCATTCGCGTGGGCGGCTGCAAACAGCTGGCCAACGGACCAGTGGACGTCGAGGAGGCGGTGGCCGAGCAGCTGAAGAAGGAGTCCATCAAGGCGTCGGCAAAGAGAGGAGCAGTTGGCGGCGGTGGCGGTGGTGGCAACTACAACTCCGGCGAAGTTCCCAAGTCGGCGAAAAAGTCGGGGAAAAAGTGAGCAGTTTTTTGCAGGAAACGAGAGAAGAAGCTTTTGTAACATCAGACTGACAGTCGAGCCCCTTGAAGCAGCAGCAGCAGTGAGGCCAACAGGAATAAACTTCTTTTCATGACTGTAATGGAGGAAGGCAGACAGACAAACTGACAGCTGTAGCAATGATCTCTCTACCTCTACACTCTAAATCTGCTTGTTTCTGTGTTGGGGACTGTGTCTGTGAGTCAGAGTCAGAGTTGCTGCTGCTGTACAACATGAGTAATTATCGTCTGCACTTGCCATCACCACCACCACCACCACCACCACCAAAGTCGCCTGGCTAATGTTTTGATGATGTTTAGTGCGTAACTGCCATTCTCTTCTTCTGCTTTGTTCTGCACTCGCACTGCTGTTTCTCTTTTTCATCTTTTGCATCCCTGGAAGCACCAGACAACGAGTCTGGTACCTCGCCTTTGAGTTCTTCATCTTCATTCGGGCGCTGCAGTCCTCGGTGGCCGGCCTGGCGGTGACCGTCCTTGTCCAAGATAAGCTCTGTCTCAATGTTTACCGCCAGTCGGCGGACTTTTGCCGCCGAATAGGCGAGCACAATGGAACACTATCAGCTGTGATCAAGTGATCACATTCGAGACCGAATTCTCGCCGACTCGACCCTCTTTGGCAACTACCGGTACAAGTTTTTGGGAGTGTCAGGAGTTTACCGAGCTAAAATAAACTTCTCCTTTTTGTTTAGGTACTTTATGGAGTGCCTCCCGGTGCTCACCTGGTCGCTCTTTGTGGGCTCCTTCCTCGACAACTACCGCGGCGGAACTCGCCTTCTTTTCACGCTCAGCATCGTCGGCTCTCTGCTTGCCGGCACCTCCTACCTCCTCAATGAGCTCTTCTTCCGCTCCTGGAGCCACTACCTGCTGCTGCTGGCTAGTGCCACCTACTGGATCACTGGCGGCCAGGCCAGCTACATGACCGTCACCTACCGGTACATTGTGATGAACTCCGGTGAAAAGCTTTGCCCGCTGAAGTCTATGCTTTTTCAGTTTGCCATTGTGACCGGTTAGTTGAATTGTTTTTGGTACTAATTTGAAATTAACCTTTTTGTATTGAATTTAGGCTTCTTCCTGGGCACTTTCATTGGCGGTCAGCTACTGATAACTTCGTCGGAGGATGATACCGTTCCTTTTCGCACCTACAACTACAACTTTGCCCTCTACCTGGTTATTGACCTTCTCTGTCTGCCCCTCGCCTTCTAGGGACTAAGTCCTTCTAATTTGCCGAAACTTGATGATGGCAATGGTGATGATTTTCAACCAGCAAAATTTGCAGCTACCTCCTCAAAAAAGAAGACAAAACTTTCTTCCAGTCCTGCTAAACACCGCTAAAGTTCGAACTACCTTTAGGTGCTTCTTCAGGGCGAGGGCCGGTCGCCGGCGGGCACAAATCTACCTCCTCTACGCCATTCTCTTCAGTCAGGTTGCTCATTGCTTGCCCTCGTCCATCCTTGGGGTCGTTCTCGTCAAAGTTCGTCGAAGTCCTCCACCGCCACAAGGCAGTCGTCTTCGGACGGTGCCTCGAGTTGGCAGGCAGAGACGATGATCATGATGGCGGTGATGGTCGTGATGATCAGCACTGGGCAGAGAGTGCTCCAGTAAGAAAGAGATCTGCAAAGGGAAAAAACACAGGTTACACAAAGTATCGAGAACTGCAACACAACAACAACAGAAATACTTATCTGAAGAGGAAGAAGTGGCCAAAAAGGCTTCGGCGGAAGAGGACGAGGATGAGGATGATCCAGGAGACGAGTGGGGTTGAGGGTGAAGTGGGTGCCATCCATCCCCGACGAGTTGTTCTTGAAGCAGGGCCAGGGCCAGGACCAGGCTGCCACAGACGACTGGAAGACACCGAGCAGAGCAGCAGCAAAAACAAAGACGTCTGCTCTGCTCGGTGTCTCCCAGTCGAATGAAGCTGCCTGTACACACACTCTGCTGTACGTCACCTTATTTCTCAGCGGTCATCAGTGAGCATCAGCGCCCTCACCTCAATGTCACCACCACTCATCAATCAGTCATCATCCAGCTTTCATGTGCTATTCTTAAAAACAAAGTTGTAGTGCCTTGGCATCGGCACCACAAAGTAATTAAAATGATCTTTTTATTTGACTGGTAGGCTGATTAGCAGTAGGAGGGGGAGGGGGACTTTGCTGATTGTTGCTCTCTAAAAAGAGGCCCACTGCACTGGTCACTGGTTTCGTTGTAGAAGTGTGTTAAAATATAAAATATAAAGTAATAATTGTAGTAGTAAAATAAAATGATGACAAGGAAAGTTGGTGTAGGGTGACAATAGTTAGTAATAAAGTAGAAAATCAATCTAGTGTAAGAAAGGTATAATAGAAAAAAAAGTAGTCGAAAGTAAACATGTAGAAAAGGGAGAAGAGGAGGCTCGAAGGAAGAAAAGATAAAGGGAACATACCACGGTTGCTCTGCTGTAGGTGTGTGTGTGTGTGTGTGTGTGTGGGTGTACATCATAACATGTGCTTAACAATAAAGATGCAGGAGGAAGAGGTTCTTCAGAAGTGGAAGTGGAACGGGCGGAAAGGCAAAGGGGAAGAAGGTGATGATGAGGGGGATACTGAGGAATTAAGAGAAAGGTAGCGAGCAAGCATGCAAGCAAGCAGGATAAAGTCCAAGTGGTCTGGAGGGTCAGTATGGGGTGAGTGGTGATTAGACGATACTGAACTGGGAGGTCGCCTGCTGCAGGTGGTCACTGCCGCCGTCCAGTCGCTGCTGCTGCTGATGAGGACCGCGGTGATGCGCCGCCGAGCCGTTGAGCACCACATGACTGCCGCTGCCATCGCCTCCCAGTGGCCCCAGCCGAGAGTGATTGGAGCTGGCATCGCTGGTGGTCGTAGTGGAGAGGCTGCTGGTGGTGGTTCGCTCCAGAATGGGCGTGTTCTGTGGCGGATTGGGCAGCCAGAGGGTGTTGTTGCGCGTCTCGCCCTCAATCTTCTCGTAGGGCAGGTGGCTGGGCGCCAGGAAGGCGAACCACTGCTTGAGCTTCTTGAAAAGCAGGTAGTCGACGACGAATGCCTGGTGAAAAGAAAGGGAAAACATTTTGTGTTAGGCAAATCATTCACACTTTTCTCTTCTCCCATTCACTTACTTCAACGAGATTGGCGAGGAAAAAGTGGGCCACCGCGAGGAGGACCATCAGCGTGCGAAAGGAGATCGGCACGCCGATAATGTCCAGTTCAAAGAAGTGCGCAATAAAGTGCGGCGGGTAGATGACCAAGGCACCGGTGAGCACTGTCATGGCGAGCAGTGACAGTAGGAACAGTTCTGGTGGTGATGGGAAAAGTATGAGAATTTTTTTCTTAAACCTCAAACACATGGGTCGAGAACTTACGATTAGAGTAGAGCGGCTGTCGGTAGGGCTTGCCCTTGGAGAAGACCACCGCCAGGGTGATGTACTGGAAGACGGATGAGGCGAAGAGGGCGTAGTTGTCGTGACTGGCCAGGTCCTCCTGGTTGTGGGTCACGTGCGGCCGGTACCAGGGCTGCGCCTGGACGATCACAATGGCCAGCACCTGCATCAGCAGCACCAGCAGAATCTGCAGCACAATGGAAGACAGCGGGGTAAGGCCAATGAGCGAGGACGGCGGCGGATTGCGGTTCAGCTGCTTGAAGGCCTTGTTGCGGCCAACTGTGGGGAAAGGTAAATTAACGAAGTGGTGAGTAGTGGAACAAATGGAAAAGGCCAGCAAGTAGGCTGACACAACTTACACAGCGTCACAAAGAGGGTGATGAGGAAGAGGTCAATGTAGAGGAACTCTTTGTCGGTTAAGTTTGAATAAAACTAGGCAGGAGAGAAGAGCATACGACTAATCATCACACAGTTACTGGCCACACAAGAGATCTCCCCCACTTACAGTGTAGAGAATTATCACAGAGATGAACTGCGTCAGACTGTAGCAGGCCATGTACTTGAGAATGCCAAAGGCGGTGACGATGGAGGCACGACCTTCCTGAATCAGCGTCGGAATGCAGCCAATGTTCGGCTGCTTCGAGGTGAAGGGCGACGCCACGGAGGCCTCCGTCTCGGAGAGCGAGACGCCGGCGTGAGCTACATGAACAAAAAAAGGGTCAAATGTGAGTCCTCTAAAATATTCAACGCCTAAACCATTAGGTCTCTTACCCGCCTTGAGGGCGCCGCAGTCGTTGGCGCCGTCGCCGCACATGCCCACGTAGTAGCCCAGCTCCTGGAGCAGCTCAATCAGCTGCTGCTTCTGCTCTGGGGCCATCCGCGCAAAGACCGTCCCCCTGACGGCCACCTTCTTCAGCACCTCGGGGTAGTGCTCGCGCAGCACCTTGAAGGTCCGCCCGGTGACGGCAATGTGAATGCGGTCGCGGTCCTCCGCCGAGGCCAGCTTAAAGTTGATGTCGGGAATGTGCGCCATCGAGTTGGCGAACTTCCAGCGGATCGTCGGCACGGCCTCCTCTCCCTCGCTTCCGCGCCGCTCCCGGCCCTGGTCCGTCCTCGAGGAGGATCACCTTGTGCCAGGGCTGAATCATGGAGCACTCGCGGGCGACGCTCAGTGCCGTCTGCCAAAAAAAAGGAGAAGTAAGTCTTTGATAAAAGACTGAAAACCTCTTCCCAGGGGAAAGCGCACTTACCAGCATATTATCGCCGGTGACCATCACCGAGCGAATGTTCGCCATCAGCAGCGTCTCAATGACGTGCGTCGTCTCCGGCTTCAGCATGTTCCCCATCACCAGCAGCCCCACAAAGGTGAGATTCTTCTCCAGGTCCTCGCGGGCGGCCCGCTGCACCTTGCTGTAGTTCATCGAAGCCAGTGGCCTATAGGCGAGGCCCAGCACGCGGTAGCCCTTCTCCGTGTACTCCTGCAGGCGGGCGGAAAAGTCCGCCGGAAGCGACCTCGGATCACAGAGCGACTGGATCATCTCGGGGGCGCCCTTCGCGTACAGCTCAAACTGCGTGCCCCGCACCTGGCGCGCAATGACGCTCATCCGCTGGAGGCTGCTGCTGAAGGGAAACTGCCGGAGGATGCCCACCTCCTTGTCGGCAGAGTCGGTCGGCGGCTTGACCACCGTCGGCGCCAGCAGGTCGTACTTGGTGGTGTCATTGACGTCCGGCTCCTCGAGAATCCACTCCGTGGCGGCGAACATCTTCTGGTCGAGCGGGTCGCCGATGATCTTCCCCTCAATCAGCGTCAGCGAGTGGCAGACGGCGAGGCTGATCATCAGCGGGCCGTACTCCAGCCCGGTGACCGGGTGGTGGACGGCGGCGGAGAGGCGGAGGCCGGCGGCCGTCTCCGCCACCGGCACCACCTCGCTGAAGTTCAGGTCGTCCTCCGTCAGCGTGCCCGTCTTGTCGAAGCAGACGCAGTTGATGCAGCCGCTGATGTTGATGGAGCGCGGCGAGATGCAGAAGATCTCCGCCTTGCGGAGGCGAGACTGCGCAAAGACCACGCCGATGGTCATGGCGGCGGGCAGCGCCGGCGGAATGATGATCGTGATCAGGTCCAGCGCCTTCAGCATGATTTGAGTTCTGGAAAAAAAGGAAAATTATTTAAAAATTTTCCTCAAAAAACTAAAACTTACAAATACACGCCCCGATAGGCCTTGAGGATGATGGTGTAGACGAAGCCGATAGTGCCAGAAAGGAGAGAAATCCGATAAACTGGTGAATGTGGCGGTTGAACTTAAAGTCCACCGGCTTGGGGAACATGATGGAGCGCACCAGCTCGCCCTTGGCCGTCTGGTAGCCGGTGCGAATGATGACGGCGCGCACCTTCACATTGTTGTAGTACCGCGTCTGGATGACCTTTGTGCCGCAGAAGAGCGTGTGCTTCGCGTGCTCCTTCGAGTCGTAGAGCATGTGCAGGGTGGTGCTGGGCAGCGGCGTTTTGGTCACTGGGACACTTTCCCCTGTTGAAGGAAAAGTGAAGGAGAAGAAAGTACTGGTTAGAGTTTTATAAAATACACAGACAAAACCTACCAGTGAGCATCGCCTCGTTGATGATCACATTGCCGGAGATTAATACTGCGTCGCACTGCATAATGCAGCCAAAGGAGGGCACCTCGATGATGTCGCCGGGGACCAGCTGCGAGGACTCCACCTTCTCGTAGTTGTCCGCCCCAGTACCTCCACCGCCTTCTCCCCCTCGGTACACCATCACCGAGTCAGTGCCCTGGACGGTGTCGCGCAGCTGCTTCTGATTTCGTCGCGTCTGAATGACGCTGGAGGTGAGACTAAGCGCCGACATGATGACGATGCAGCTGGCGTAGTAGTAGTACGCGTCAAAGGACCAGATGACCAGGCTGAAGATCTGAAAGATGTAGAACGGTTCCAGGACCTCGGAGATGAGAATGCCGTAGACCGATTGGACGGTGACGACAATCTGATTGAGGCCGTAGACGACCTGGCGGCGGCGCTGGTGCTCCGCCGACAGGCCCTTCTGCTGGTAGAAGTAGGTGCACTTGATCTCCCGGTCGAGGCCGCCCAGCTTGAGGAACTCCTTCGCATTGCGGTCCCAGATGTAGCGGACCTTCTTATTCTCAAAGTAGGTAATCGAGCTGACGTGCTCAAAGACGCCGTACGGGCGCGGTACGGTGATCCAGTGCTGGTCCTCGGGGTCGTCGCCGACGGCTGTGGCGCTGGTGGTGGAGGTGTTCTGCTGGTCTGCAGCGGCCGCAGCGGCTCCGTGGGCATTGTGATAGGAAAGGCGGTCATTGGAAAGGCAGACCACCGTCTCGGTGAACTTTTGGTGAAAGTGGTCCTGAGGAAAAATGAGAGTGTTGATAAGATTTTCATCAAAATAAAAAAAGCACTTACAATGAGCAGAACCTTCTTGGCGTATTCCAGTGAGCAGAGGTTGTGTGTACAGAGGAGCATCCAGTGGGGTTTCCAGTGAAAGAGCAGTCGCAGCAGGCCGCCGGTCAGAAGAATGAGCGTCCAGGTGAGCAGGGTTTTGGCGAAGTTCGGCGTGTAGCCATAGATTTCCTGCATTAGGTAGAAGGGGAAGAAGGTTAGCTAAAGGAATAATAACAAATGGCAATGGTAACCTACCATCTGGTCTTCATCTTCAACGTTGATGTAGTTGACGCCGGACCGTGTCGGTGGAGGGCTTACCTTCTTCGAGTGGTACTCATCTGTGGAGGGCAATTGGTTATTGTTAGCGTCAGTTTCAGTGGTCATTTCAGTCAGTCAGTGTTTGGTGTGTGTTTGGCAGTAGTGGTGGTCAACAAAAAAAACAAACAACAAGAGCAGAAGCAGTGTCAACAACAACAACAACAACAGCAACAGCAGCAAGAACAGACAAACACAATGATGGAGTAAGCAAAAGAGGAGAGAAAGCGAGAAGGTAATCATTCAAGCGGCGATCACACCACTGCACCTGAATGAAAGGCCATTTGCAGCAGCAGCTACAGCTTATCGTACAAAGCACTCTCAAGAGCACGTTTGTGTCTGCTATTTTTTGACTTGGCAACAAACAACAACAAACAGAACTGTCAAACACAAACTGATCTAAACTAAAGTCACACAGATCAGAAGAGATGAGGAGGAAGGAGGTGGAGGCGGAGGGGGCAGTGGCTGAAATATAAAGTAACAATTTACACACACTCAGATAAAAATTTGCTATAAACTCAATGACGAAATTGCTGTCTTTTTTCCTGTAAGTGCAAGTGAAGCGTCTCTGTCGGCGTGATTAGGATTTTTTGCTGCTGCTTCCAATTTGAAATTTAGGAGATCAAGAGTGTGTGCTTGTGATCAGTAAATAATAGTAGAGTTGCTGGGCAACAGCGCCGTTGCTGCTGCTGCAGTGGTGTGGACACCGGATGACGGCTGATCACTTCAACTGCACAGCACCAGAGAAGAGTTGTCAGCACATCAAATGATGGAACAAGGACGAGCAGCTCTCCCCTATTGAAGTAGTCAAGGCGCCAGATCATATCACACACATATACTTCTAGACTGGGCAAACAGACAGTGCCAGACAAAAAACTCACGCATTCCATCGGTTAGGATGTTATGGTATGGTCGAAGCAGAGACAGTAAAACTAAACGTCAAAAGCCGAAATGTAACTTCAAATGCAGCGCCAGCAGCAGCAGACTAACACTGAGATTAACTAACTGCCTGACTAACTCGCCAAGTCCAAGTACAGACAGTAGAGCACAATGTAATCAGCCAAACACACACACACAGTGTGTTTGAACAGCAAAAATCTGTTCGTTTCGTTGCGTAGCAAATGGAGGGAAAACAAGAGAATGGAAAGGAGGTGCGCTGCAGCTGTACTGGACTTTAATCATCACATGCTGCGGCTGCTGCTGAATGACAACAAGTGCACTGACTAATTATTATCGAAGACCGACCGACAGAGGACATGGAAAGAGAAAGGGCACAAAGCTCACTTTGAGTCAAGAAAGTGAGAGAGTGAAAAAGAGAATGTCTGCAAATATGAGTGAAAGCAGTGCACACAGTCCCCCCATTACCTAGCAGAAGCAAGTTCACATTTTTCCACTATCAGCTGTAGCAACACACTGTAACAAACAGAGTAACGTGGCACATACCTTTTTTGGCGGTATTTCGGCTATAGTCGAATGTATTATACGATTTTGGTTGGAGAAGTTCCCGTTCGCTTTGGTAATCATCTGTTTCTAAAACACTCATTCAGGTAGCTAGATGGAAGGGCCCTGCGTCCACAGGACTGTCAGGATCATGCACTGGAATGGGGATGATGGGGATGACAGCGGACGGACGGACGGAACCAGACAGAGCAGCTCGGTGGCGTGCTGGAGTTGTGAAGGTGCAAAGGTGGTCTTCTTGGTTGGGGCCAAACGGGGGCCAAACGGGTCTAGAGAACAAACACGATGGTGGTGGTTAGTTTGTCTACTTCGAACATTCACTCAATCATACAACTTTACCTTCAACTTTAGTAGCTTTGACAGCAAGTGAAGGGCAGACGTCCGACAGCAGCTGAACAAGCACTGGTGCTGTTGATTTGAACAGAGCGGGGCGCAGACCGAGAAACAAAAACAAAAAATGGAATGTTATTCGTTAGCGTCGAGGGAAGTTGGTGAAGTGGTTATTATGCAAAGTGCGTGTGTGGACGAGAGCAGTGAGGATGAGCAATGATCGAGCAGCGCTGATGATTTAGTCAGTGAGTGAATGAGAGAGAGAGATAAAAAGAAGAGCAAATGTCGATGCGGATTGCACTAGTGATCTCTAGTGTGATCTCCCCCCTCTATTGTGCGTTACACTTGAGCTGCTGTTGTCGTGGTTGTGGTCGTCGTCGTCGTCGTCGTCGTTGCAGATGACAGCAACCTCGGAGGCAGTCCAATCGGAACAAAAATTGCGTCGTGTTTGCCTTTGTCTGCGGCCTGTGGTCACATCTTATCGAGGAACGACGTTGCAGAGGTGTTGGTGGTGCTGGAGTTTCACAGGTGGAAACGATGATGAAATGGAAATATCTAACTCTACCTATTCGGTTACGGACAGCAGCAACGGCCGTTCTGGACTAAATCACCGCTTGTAGATGAAGAATGCTGATGCAGTTCATGCACGACGACGACGACTTCCAGCAAATGAAATGCAGAGTGACACCGCTTTCACGTTTAAAACCTCGAGCCTGAGCCTGTGCAATCAGTAGTACTGTGCACCAAATGCGTACCTTTTTACAGCAAAAGAAGTAAAGCGCAACACTTTTTGCACTGTCGCCGTTTGTTGTTGTCGTCGGTGGCGATGGCGTCGGTGAGCTGTTGGTGAGCACTGTTGCTGTTGTTGTTGACTGGTGGCGTAGGGTGGTGGTGGTAGCTGGAGGCTGTTTTGGTTGCCCACACGGCGCCAAAACAGCTGGTGCAGATAGCTGGATAGCTCTGGAGAGAGAAACGGAAAAACTGGCCGCCAAACGAGTTACGGATCTCTCTTCTCTTCTCTTCGCGTTTTCAGCGTTTCGAAATGAGGCTTCGGCGCCGCGCCGAGTTGAAATATCGGTGGTGTGCGTCTGTCTGTCTGTCTGTCTGTGACCAGGCAGTGTCGCCCTCTCTTTCGTCGTCGAGGAGATGGTGGTGATGGTGGTGGTGGTAAATTACCGCTGGTAAAGAAGGCAGGTGGTGGGTGAAGAAAGTAAGATGTGCGTGTTGTTGTTGTTGTTTTGGTCCGTCCAAGCGAAGATGTGCTGGTGGAACACAAGTGAATCTTCGAGAAGAGAGTTGTTGTTGTTGCGGAATGGCGGTCGTCAACTCCTACACCTTCACCTTTTGTACATCGTGGACGAGCAGGACGGGGCAGAAGAGGAGAAGAAGTGGAGCAAGGCAGCAGCAGCAGCACACCAGGTTGGTGACGGGACAGAGAGAAAAGTCGGCGGTGGTGGCATCTGCGGAAGCAGCGTAAAATAGAACCCAGATTAGTTATCGGCGTGGTTGCAACTTGAAGATATACTGAGAGCACGTTGGAAATCCTCTCCACCGATAAGAGCTGCACAAATCAGCAACTACGACTACGACCATCACCACCGCCACTACTTACCAGCGTGATCAAACTCTGGAGGCCAAGTGAGTGCGTGATGGTAGTGGTGTTGGTGGTGGTGATGCTAACGAGATCGATTCGGGAGAAGTGTGTGTGTGTGTGTGTGCTTGCTGGCAATGCTGCTGCTGCTCTTGGTTGCGGTGATCGTCGTCGTCGTCGTGGTCGTGGTTGTAGTGGTGGTGGTGGTGATGATGATGATGATGGTGAAATCACTCTCCAGAGATAGAGAGCAAGAACAGGCGGAGAAGAAGAAGGAAGGGAAACTCAGAGGTGGCAATATGTGTTGTGTGTTCGGTGTTGTGTCTGGGTGGAAGGCGAAAGCGAAGTAGAGAAGAACTGCGTCTGAACGGCGACTCCAGCCACATGCTCTTGCTCTTCTTCCTACTGATATGCCTTTGCTCCTGGCAAGCTGTGTTGTGTTGCCGCTCCGGTGGTGGTGGTGGTGGCGGTGGTATTAACTCTGCTCTGCAATCACCAGAGGAAAAGAAGAGAGGGAACCTCCAACTTCACTACCATCAATCTGCCGCTGCTATATACAGCGGTAGCAGAAGTGAGGCGCCTCAGCAGACACTGGCAACAGAGGGAACAAACTAACTAACACAGACGCGCAGACACAGCAACGACGGCGACAGTGTAACAACACATTCGGCGAAAGAGAAAGAGAAATTGAGAGACGACAACAACGAAGACCACGACGGCGGCGGCCGCCGTTGCAAATTTCTTTGTTTTGGTATTGCCTCACATTTAGCAGTGTCTGGTTTGGACCACCACCAACGTCGCTTCAGCCTGGCCAATGACCGCATTTGCGGAAAAGAACGAGGAGAATACGGAATTGCTGTGTGAACTCGTCGGTGCTTCTCATTTTCTTTTGTTTCATATCATCATAAAGGTTTTATTTCATTTTGTTCATATAAAAAGTTCATCACTCTTTTTAGTGTAGGGAAAAGGGGATACATATTATTATATTAAGTATTTGTGCTCAGTGTCAGTGAGGGGAGGGGGGGGTGTGGGCTGGTGATCAGGGCGTGGAAAGGAAGGAGAATAGATTGTCTGCAAAACGGACGGAATGAATGAAACGGAAGTGAGAGCATAATGTAATAAAATAGTTGTTCCCTCCTCCTTGGACGACCACCACCACCACAGCAATCAGCACAACCTTCCACAACTCCAGTGGAGTGCTCACTTGTCGAGTGAATCACTGCTGGAGCTGTGAATCAGATCAGAGTACTCGTCAAACTGCTTCTGCTTCTGGCGGACGTTCCAGTGGAGGCACTCCGCCAGCGAGTCGAACCAGTCGCCAATCTGGTCCTCCGCGCAAATCGACGGCACCGGGAAGATGGAGGTGGTCACGCGGACACTACAGGGGGAGGTGAAAAAGGAGGAGGTTATTATCATGAAAAAAACATCCCTCATCTAATTGTCCCATCTACCTGTCACCAACTTGAATCTCCTGGCGATTGCGCCCGTCAAAGGAGACCCAGGCGGAGTTGCGCGAGTCAGGGGAGACGCAAATCTTGAGCTGAACGCCGGCGGGCACGACAATGGGCCGGAAGGAGAGGGAGTGCGGACAGATGGGCGTGATCATGATGGCCGGCACGCTGGGGTGGATCATGCTGGCGCCGGCGGCCACGGCGTAGGCGGTGCTGCCCGTCGGCGTCGAGACGATCAGCCCGTCGCCCTGCACCGTGGTGATGTGCTTCCCGTCAATGTACAGGTCGACGTTGGAGAGGTAGGGGGAGGGCCCGCGGTCCACCACCATCTCATTGAGCACCAGGTGGACGGTGGACTTGTTGTCAGCATTTCCGGTTCCGCCATTTCCGGCAGCAGCAGCCCCACCATTGGCCACTCCATTTCCGTTGACGGTGAGCATCATCATCGAGTCGCCGCCCTTGTCCTGCCGCAGCACCGTACAGCGCAGTCGACTGCGCAGCGTCAGGGCGGCGTTGCCCTTCAGCACGTTGGCAATCTGCTGCTGAAAGTTGTCAAACTCAAAGGGCGTCAGAAAGCCCAGTGAGCCCATGTGGAAGGCCATCACCGGGGGGACGCTCTCCTGTAAAAGATTAAGCAAATGTTAAGGTTGGCATCAAAATAAAGTTCATCAGGCTCAGTCGCAGTACCTGAAAGAGCGATGAGGCGTAGAGGAGGGTGCCGTCGCCGCCCAGACAGACGATAAAGTCAATCTTGTCAGTGAGGTCGTCCTTGCCGTCGCGAAAGGTGCGAAACTTGTCCTTGATGGGCACAAAGAGCGGTGCGTCTTCAGGTGGACGTCCTCGAGGACGCTCGCCTCCACGTACACCGTCATCTCCTTGTCCTGATGTTTGGAAGAAAAATAAAATGGTCGGTTTAGTTTTGAGACAACATTTTTGCAAAAAAAAAGTCATTCTTACCCAGATGAGCCACTGCACCAGGTCGAGGAAAGGCTGAATGATGAGCGAGTCATGAATCTTTTTGATCACAAGAACGCTGCTGGGCAACTTGTTCCAGGTGAGACGCTGGCTGGCGGGGTCTTGGATGGTCCTGCAGGAGAGAAGAAAAGAAATGGTGAAAAATAGTTCACAACAACAAAATCAAGGTCTTGGGTCCATTTTTTATTTCTCACTCTTCTGAAGCTTACAGTTGAAGCAAGTCTGGGACATCAGTGTACAACTTCATAATACAGTAAACAAGACAGACAGACAATAAGTGCTACAGCTGCAGCAGCGTCACTCAATCGACTGTCAGAAAGCAAAAGCAGCAATCACTTCAACTTACTCAACCACAGAAATGATATAAGGTTACGTGGAGGCATGGTTTTATAACAACTTCACTCCACGATGAGATTGAGTGATGGTAATGATGGTGGTGGGGTGGGCAAGAAAATGAAAAGAAGAAAGAGACTAAAGCTAATCATCCTCGGTGAAGTGCTCACCACCACCACCTGTTTATGACTATGCTAAATATTCTGCATCCTCTTTTTCTAATTACTAATTACTAATTTCCTGCACAACACAAGCAAAGCAATCATCCAGTGATCCAGTGTTTCAATGTTCTGCTTGCTTCAGTTCACTCAAAAAATCCTTCAACAGAAGAAAAATCATACTAGTGCAGCAACAGATCAACGTGGTTTCAAGTTCGAGTGCTGTACAACGTCGCAGAGCGCTCTTACGTACAGCAGACCATTTCAAGTGTACTGAATTCACCTTAGCATCAGCGCCTCAGCGCTCTATTGTTACTGGGAAAAACGATGACAGGTACGGTCATTAAAAATTGAAAAGGAAGAAGAAGAGGCAGTCAGCAATGATCATGAAACTGCAGTTGTTGCTGCGCTTGCTGATAACCTGTACAATGCCGAGGTAGCAGCCACGGCAGCATCTATCTATCTTCTACATCTACTGCTTGCTGCTTCCTTGCCGCCGCCGCCTGTCACACTGCTTCAATATCATCCAGTCATTTGCGTTTGCACAGGCATCAGTGGCCGCACTGTCGCCGGCGGACATGCACACACAAATACACACATTCACTAGCGCTGCACATGAGAATCGACTGGAGCACTAATTGGAAATTGTGCTTGCAGCATTCCAGTACTGGCAATCATATGCAGATACAAACAACTGTCACCACTGTCACGACTACGGCAGTTGCAGTGGTGACGGTCAATGCTAGTGGTGATCATCAGGTAAAGGAAGAAGAAGCAAAAGCAGCAGTCTTTACTTACATCACCATGGCAGTGTTCTTACTGATGCTTCCACATGGTCCGAACTGGCAGATGGGACTGGGTGCATTGAGCGACCGGGTTCGCCTGTAAAGAAAAAGAAGAGAAGAATTAGAGATGAGCAAACAATGAAAAAAGGGAGAAAAGAAAAGAATAGAAAAGAGCATTAGTGAGAGCATAGACAGAAAGGTAAGCGCCAATCAAATCAAAAGTGCCAGCCAGTGCATTGAGCGAACATTGGAGGGCATTGAAAGGAGGAGAAGAAGAAGAGAAGAAGGTGCCTTGACTGATGACAGCGACGATGTAACTTCTTATCCAATGCTGCTGTTGCTGCTGTCCACCATGTATAAAAACGGCGGCGGTTGATACATGCTCATACAGCGGAGACGAGGCAGTGTTCTGCGCACATCTTCTTTCATTTGACAATATAAAAGAAAACTTCTTCTTTGAGCACTTAAAAAACCACTTGCATTCGGAAACAGCAACAGAGAGAAAGGTAGCAGTAGAACGGGAGAAAGACAACTCACTGTAAGCTCATGGTTGGTTTTAGTAAAGGTAAGGTTTGAGAAGAAGAAAAGTCAATAGAAGAGGAATTCAGTGCGTTTCCAGTTAATAGAAAACCACTCTACCACTACTAACTGACTGCCGCTGAATGCAAAACGACGAGCAGTGTTTAGGACCAACACCACTGACTGGCAACTGACAACAACTGACAACTGCAAGCATGACCTGCTGCTATCGATTCAGTAGCCGGTTGGTGGTATTCCCGCTAAACCATGGCAGCAGTGCAGAATCACACACATTACAACTGCCACAACTGCCACTGCCACCACCACCACCACTAAAGTGCACTCTCTTTGCACTGTTTCTCCCAGTGCTAAACTTTGTGCACCTGTACAGCGACCCGCTGTTGGCGGCGGTGGTGGACAGGTTGGCACAACAGAAACAGTGGTGGCTAGAAGAGAGGGTGACAAGGTAGTGGCAGTGCTGAGCATTGCTGCAGAGGAAAGAAGAAGAAGTAGTGCAACTTTGGAAGAATGTGCGAGGTCTTCGCAGTGGCACTGCTCCTTTGCAACTGTCTCTTCCTCATTCCCGGAAGCCTCTTTGCACAGTTTTGAACACTCGTACACACCCGAAACCAGCAGCTAGGCAACCGCCACTGACCAGCCAGTCAGGTTCTATACGTTCTATACCTGGTGATGAGGCGGGCGATTCGTGACTTGGCAGTGCTGCATTTCCCGCCGATATTTGGGTGACCAGCGCCGGTGCCGTTGCTGCTGCCGTTGCTTGACATGCTGAGAATTCTGGTGGTGAGGGGGTGATAGTAGTGTAGTGGTGGTGGTGGTGATCAGATGGTGATGAGTTGTGTCGAACAGGTGGTGGTAAAAGATCCGCAAAAACAGCAAAAAAGACAAAAAGGAAAAAACAAAGCTGGAAGATTGAAACTCCAAGCTCCAGTTGTGGGTCAATGCTAATCGATTCAAGCAGATTTTGCTCGCCGAGCTGTGCTGTGTTGTGCTGCTGCTGCCTGCAGTGACAGGCGCCTGGCACTTCTCGGCGCTTCGAAGACGAGGCAAAACTGGCCTGCCTGACTGACTGACTGGTGATAATCTATGCAGAGTGTAGTGTCTTCCAAGAGAGCTGGCGGCCTATCACTCGCTCGCTAAGTGAGCGCCTGCCAGAGCTTATCAGCAGCAGCAACAGCAGTCTCAGCAGTCTCAGCACTTGAGCACGTCGATAGCAAAACAAAGTGCACTGAATGAAACCAGTGCCAATGTGCCAATGCTCGCTCGCCTGCCTGCCTGCCCTCGAACCGGCCAGCCCCACCACCATCAGCACACACCGACGGCAATGTCACCGACTGACTGAGCAAACACAGTGCAAAAGGGAAAAAGAAGAAGAAATATACGCAGGACGAAAAACAAACAAGTGACCTGCCCTACTACTACTGCTGTTGTCGTACAGTCAGCTGCTTTGCATTCGCTAATTGACACCCAGTGGCAAGATTGTCACCCACTTTTTCCAGCAGTGGCAGCAGTGTACTGACCGAGGACTGACGACGACCCCAGCGGCATTAAACTGAAATGAAGAAGAAGAAATACGGCGACATAGATAGACCGCCTGACTGGCTGACGGCAGAAAGAGAGAAAGAAAGAGACAAATCAATTATCACATCAAAAGAAAACTGTGACTGCTGCTGCTGCTGCTGCTAATTGGCCGATCCGTATTGGGAGAAAAGAAAAGAGGAGATTAGCCGGCTAAAAACAATCGATAGAAAAAAGAAAAAATCTTTAAGCTTTAGAGACAGTTGACTGGGTCATTTGTCGCGAGGAGTGGCAGCAGCGAGTGCTCATCATCATCATCATCATCATCATCATCATCATCATGGTTTCGGAAAGGACAAAAAACTAGTGGGGTTGTCCCCTCTGGTGACAATCGTTATAAAAGTTGCCGGCTAATTGCCCTGCCCTTAACTCTCTCACACAGTGCTCTGCTCTGGTCTACTTCTCTTCCAACAGCTTCTGTACAGCAGGCGAAAAAAATGACAGCAAACAGTTGGGTGATAAGAGAGAGGGGAGAAAGGGGCAATGATTGAGGAGCGAAAGTGACGCCGAAATGAAAATTAAATGAAACGAAAAGCAGCAGCAAAAAATGGAAAGGAAAACGACGGCCGCTTATCAGCCGCCGCCTGACAGTTGCGTTGCTGGTGCACAGTCAGCGATTACTACGGGGTATTGTCTCTGCTGCTGCTGCTGCTGCTGTCTACCTCACTCAATGGGCCAATTAATTGGAGCGCAAACACAAACACACACACACGCATAAACAGAAACAACCAGAAGGTTGACAAATGTGTGTGGTGTGTGGCAGGGGAATGCACTTGTGAAAGAAGAGAGAAGATTGCAAAGTAGATCACGGTGCAGAGTGCTGCTGACAGTGAAGTGATCTATGCACAGTGGTAATATTATTACCTGCCCTTCTTTTAAACGGTTCGAACCTAAATTCAGCTGATGAAGATGCCACACATCACACTACTTACTCGACTGCCTCATGGTGGCCACAGGTGGTGACCAGTGCTGTTGATGATGGTCGTCGATGCTGCTGGTACTGGTGGTGATGATGGTGGTGGTGCTGGTGGTGGTGGTGATGACAGCAACCACAGCAGTGGTCACCAGTGCAGTGACCGGCGCCGTCGCCGTTGACCAGAGAACAGTGGTGCCCCTGCTGCTGCTGCTCTGCTGCTTTTGCTCCAGTGTCATGATTCGTGCGTGCCTTGCCGTGTGTACACAAAAACAGACAGACAGGCACACGAGTTGATTGAATTAATTAATCACGGTAGAAGGGAGAGAGTGTTTGACTTGACTTGTCTTCTCGAAGTGGTTAGACCAGCGGTGAAAGCAGGAGGCAGCTCCTTTCCTCAAACAAAAATAAGCACGTTTACGACGAGCATGGTAGTGCTGGTGGCGGTGGTGGTGGTGGTGGTGGTTGAAGCTCAACGGCGACAAACAAAAGTGCTTCGGTGTGCAAAAAGAAGAAACGAGAAGCGATACAAATAAAGTGATAGTAGTAGTGGTGCTGGTGCTGGTGACCAGGTAACAGAAGAGGCACGAGCAGAAGGAAAGAAGAAAAAAAGCGAAAAGAGAAAACAACGGCAGTGTGAGTGAGTGAGTGAGTGTGACAACGGTGACGCCGTTTATAGCAGCGGAGACAGCGGTACGAAAACGGCTAATTGTACCGCTCCCAATTTCGAACTCTACTTCGGTCGGCGCTGGTCGGTCGCTAATGAGGGGCAGGGACAGCAGCCGCAGTTGAGCTAATTGGGAACTGTCTGTTCTTCTGTTCTTTGGAGTGACTGTTCAGTGAAGGCAAAGGATGACTTCTTCTTCGTTGCTGCTTCTGCTTGACAGTCGCCGATAAGAAAACGCCAGGAGTTAGTTTCAGCAGCAGCAACAGCAGCTCAAGACGGCGAGACAACTGGTGATTGTGGTGGCGGTGGTGGTCGCTGCAACAAGTGCATACACTCACTTCAACTTCATCTTCTCGACTGCTGGAAAGCGAGAGGCACTGCAGAAATGGCAGCAGCAGCAGCCAAGTAGAATCAGAGTTTAGAGACAAACTGTGAAGTGACTAGGGGCGGAGGACAGCTTCGGCAACAAGCTAGCTGGCTGCTGCACTGTAGTACGTGTTGTATACCACCACCACCATTGTACAAAGGAGACAAACGATCAAGAGAAAGAAGGCAGAGAGAGAGAGAGAGAGAGAGAGAGAGAGGCAAGAAGACTCTGCATAGATGCTGATGATGATGATGATTGGCCATTTTCGTTGTGTGGTAAGCAGACAGACAGGCAGACAGGTAGACAGTGCAGTGAATGGGCGCATGCAACTGCAGAATGCGCAACTGAACAAGACAGCAGCAGCAGCAACAGCAACAACACTGCCGTACAGTCCATGTCAGCGCCGATGTCTGCGCAGGACCCACAAACAAGCAAGAAACAATAGAACAGCTCAGAGAACAGAGCACAATAACTCTGAACTTTGGCCAGCACAGCAGCAGCAGCATACAGCAGACAGACTTGGCCTCCAAAGTGGAGCTGAGATCCTTTTGTCAGCTAAACTAAATTGAGAAAGGATCGACACAATGGATCATCGTCTTGCGATGGCCAAGATCGATAGTAGCTTCTTTCACTCTGATCGATCATCAGAAAAAAATCAAAGTCTCATGTTGAAAAAGTTCAAGTAATACGAAATTGCCCCAGTGCTCTTCTTCTTCTTCTTCTTCTTCTTTGTCATGCAAAACACTCGTCACAAACCTCTCTCTTTGACTCATCAGCTAATCTTTGCATGCTAATAATTGTTGTTGTTTTCAGGTTTCAATCAACAACAACAAAACTAGGTGAAAACCCAGACACACATTTGCAGGCAACGGCTGAAACACGGTAGTTGTCAAGCGTCCTGCGTATCACCGCTGCTGCTGCTGCTCAATATCACAACTGATGAAAGGGAGCACAACATGAGTTATTCGGTGTTCGTTGTAGCTGTAGTTGCAGTTGTGGAGCAGTGCATTCACTCTTGCCAGCAAGAGAGCTCGTCATTGACGACTCCTGCACGCTGTACGTCAGCACTTTCTCTCTTTCTCTACCTTTGTATGATTAAAGTGTATGCTAATAACACTACCGCACCATTGCTGCTCAGAGATGATGCGGCGGCGGCCACACTTTTCCAGCATCAAGGATGAAAAGCTGAGCATACTGGAGGATGCTAACGAGGAAACTGTGTGAGCATGTGCTCTAATGTGTTCAAGTGAAAACTGCTGCTGACTTTGAATCATGCAAAAAGTGCTATGTGTTTAGCATGTGCACTGTCAAAATCAAGTTCAAGTGCACAAGATGCAACTGATGATGATGGCAATGTGATGAGATGATGAGAAGGTGAAAGAAGGTAAAAGAAGGTGAAGAAGGTAAGTGCAATAAAGAAGGAAAGCAAGGAAGTAATGAGCAAGAAATGATCACGGTGTCACTTCTTGGAAAACAGTAAACAAGCACACAAACTACCTAAAGGCCGTAAACTTGCTCTTGGGCACTGCGCTGATCGGTTTGCCGCGGCAGTGTTCGCACTGACTGCTGCTGCTGCTGTGTGTTGTTGCCGTTTTCGGTGTTGCTGATCTGTCTAACTGAGCTCTCGCCCGAGCAGTCTTTTCCGCTGGCTTGACTTTCTGGAGTGGCCGGTAGCACTTTACTTGCCCTTGAAGCCACCCTCACCCCCGCCTCTTCATCCTCTTCTTCAGCATCCTCCTCCTTTGTAGGTTGAACCACCTTTCTTGCCAGATCGTCATGATTGTGACTGTGGTGGTGATGATGGTGGCGATTGTCACTGATGCTGCTGTTGCTGCTGTTGCTGGAGGCGGAAGACGGAAGGGCACTGGTGGTGATGATAGCCAGCTTGGAGTCATTTCGCTGAATGGACTTGCCTGAGTGGCCATTGCTGTGTTGGTGGTGGTGATAAGTGCCGGTTCCATGTTCTCTTTAGTTTGAAAATGAGCGAATGAGTGAATGAGATTGAATGAGTAAGCAATCACACTTATCAGCAGCTGGCAGCTGTGATAGTAAGTGAGTTGGCGGTGGTGGCAGTGATGAGGAATCAACCCAAACACTGAATCAAAGGACAAGTCGCCTGTTGCTGCTTAGGATGATAGGGTGCTAATGGTCTGTGTGTGTGTGTGCGTTAGGGCAAGAAGGCAGGCGAGATGGTGTAAAGTGGTGGCACTCAGTGACTTTGTGCCGGTGGACGAGAGCTGTTGATATGTTTTTATACGATTTTTTGTGGCAAACTGACTGACTGTGTGCTGGCTGGTTGATACACTGCACTGTAGAAGACTCTTTTCCCTTACCACCACCACACCACCACGACCACTATCACCACACGTCGGCAGTCGAGGCTTTTCGAGGTACTATTCGAGGTAGAAACTTTTTCTCCCTTCCCCGCCATTGCCGCCATAGTGTCTGACCAGAAATCACTTCCTCCAGAGTAGAAGCACGACAAAACACACAGTGAAAAAGAAAGAAAGAGAAATGGTTGGCTATCATTCAGGCTGCCTGGCAGCAGCAGCAGCAAACAATGTTGATGATGGCTGTGGTCTGTGCTTCAAACTTGGTGGTGATTGAAGTGGTGGTGGTGGTGCTGGTGGTGACCGAGAGCATCCCCAATCACGAAGTCGGTGCAGTGCCTAAGAAAGAGGTAGAAAGAAGAAGAGATTACTCCTTTTCAAAAGAGTATAAAGTGCATCTTTTGCTGTAACAAAAAAGAGGTGGCCACCCTGAAGTGCAAGGGGCAATTAATTCACCGCTTAAATGGCTACATGATAGATGTCGAGATGGGAAAGAAGAAGGAAAAACAAGAGAGTGCACCAGTGCACTGAAACAGCATTGCACAGTCTTGAAACATAGATTTCGTGAAACTTTGACCATTATACACACAGACACATCTTCTCAAGCAATAAGTGATGCTTGCCCGAGAAAGAACGCAACTTCACCGGAAAATCGTGCACCACAATCTATTTGCAGTGGAATTGGAATGAATACTAATAATTCTCCCTGGTCAATTGCTGGTGGTGACTTCGGTCAGTGGCTCTCTCTCCCTTCACAAATCAGGATCCTTTCCTTCCACCACCACCACCACCACCAACTAGCAATTACCAATGTCTAATTAAGCACAGATAGAAACCATTGCGAGAGAGAGAGAGCACTTCTACCACTCTAATCAGTTATTGTTTAGACAGCGGAAAAGGACTCTGCCGGACTGGCGTCACCAGCTGAAGAAGGAGAAAGGAGAAAGGAGAGAGGGAGACTGAACAGCATTACAAAGTAATAGGATGGACAAGCTGGTGCTGCACCACACACACGTCAAAGAAGAAGAGTGATCGCGAATTGCATTCAGTATTTCACCATTTACCAATACCTCTTTCCGCTTTCATTCCCTTCTCCCTCTTTACTTTTTTTTGTTTGTGTGCTAATGATTTAGATGGCACATAGGCACATGGCACACAGCAACTGTGGTTCGTCAATTAGTGAATGAATGAATGAATACTGAAAAAAAATCTATTGACAGGCGATTTTTTTTCAAAGTCTGGGCACAGTGCCAGTGAAGAAGAAAGAAAAGGAAAAGAAAAATCAACTTTTTTTGCTCTGCCACTCTCACACTTGGTTGAACTCGTCCTTTTGAGCCCGTTCGCCCTCATTCAGTTCAGTCAAACAACAAACCAGAGGACAATATACGCCGATGTAAAAGGGAATACCTTACAGTGCTGCACACCTTTGGAGCACCTGAATACCTGTGATAAACAACTCCTGCTGCCAAAAGGCATGAGCAGCAGCAGCAATAGAAAGTCCTGAAAAGGTGGTCCAAACAGGTGAACCAACAGGACAAAGCTGACCAAATTTTGTGCTTGAAGAGCTAAACACAGCAAATGTCGGTACTGGAACGCTGTGAAGTAGTGACCAATGGCACTAGCAGCAGCGTTGTCTAGACTTCTGCCTTTTCTGGTATGCCGACAGACACAAACATGTGGAAAAATGAATAAATACAACTTGTTGGTGCTGCTGCTGCTGCCGTTGCAAACCTGTCATTGTCGATAATAAATGGTTTAATACTGTCGTACTCAACAAATACACACACATACAAAGGCAGACCGACTGAGACTCGGCTAAATGTCCATTAGAGACGAATCATTACTCTTGTGTGTGAGCAAAGGAGAAAGCAAAAGGCGAGGCGAGGCGAATTACAGTGTCGCTAACAGTTGCCAATGCAGTCGAAGCCTGCAAAAATAAGCAACAACACCTAAAAGACCGGCATTTAGCACCACCAGCAGTAAACTGCTGAACAGGTACAGTACTGCCTGACAACCAGACTACAAGTACAAGTGCAAGTGGAAATTAGAAAGGTAGAAAAAAGGCAAAAAAGAGTTGCAAAGATGTCGCAGAGGAAGACGAGGCAACAGTAACAAATGAAGCCAAGCTAAGCGGAACAATCGATGCCGATTTGAGAGCAGCAGCAACAGGTGTCCTTCTTTTCTCCTTTCTTTCTTTCCTTGACAGCTTTCAATTAGCGCCCAGCATTACCACCACCACCAGCACCACCGAATATCGCCTGTCAGATATTTGCATTGAATGCTCATTTGGCCACTGGAAACTATCCAGTGAGTGGCCAGTCAGGCTATTTAGCTAAGAGCTCAGAGAAAGAGCGTTCAATTAGATTAGTGGCCCGACAAACAAGGAAATGAAAGAAGAGTGCAGAAGAGGCGGCGAGAAAAGAGAAAGACAGGAGAAAGTGGTCAAAGCAGCAGCAGCAGCAGCAGCAGCAGAAGCAGTGCAAGAAACTAAAACAGCAGCAACAGCAACAACAACAGAAACCGTAGATTGGCCACCGTTTCGCCTCCTTATCAGCCTACCCATCTCAACCTGAGCTCATCCAGTGCACAGATTGAGCAAAGGTTGAAAATAGCAACAATTAAAGATTGGAGACGACGCTAAAGAAAGAAAAAAAAAGAAAAACGAAGAAGTGCCAAGGAAGAAGAAACAAAAATCAACTGCGTCTGCACTGACTGCATTGTACAGCGATTGAGAAGGCTGACAGGCAGCTAGCTTAGGAGCCCATTTCATTCGCCGGCACAGCTGAAGACATTAGCCGTTGCTGTTAGTGTGAACAGAGGCACGAGCAAGTGCACACAAGCACACCTAAGTTTGTCCGTTTATGGGCATTTGAATGGGCATGTAAGTGCTACTGCCATTACAGCCATTACCAGGCATTTGCCTCAGCAGCAGTCCAGCCAACAAGTGACCAGTTTCCTTGAGATTTTAGTGCCCGAGCGTGTGCCTTTCTAACATAGTTCACAAAAGTAGATCTGCTGCTGTTGCTGTTGCTGCTACTGTTGTTGCAATTAGAGCACTGCAGGTATTGCAAATAGAAACGTCCAGATTAGCGGCAATTATAGCAGTGATAGTGACTGTAAGTGTGTGTGTGTGTGTGTCTTATGATAGCACAACTTATGAGCACAGCAGGTAAAACACCTTCGGGAGATAGCCTTCGAAGCGCAGACACTGGACACCAGAGCGAGGGCACCAACAGCAGTAGCACCAACACAGCACAGACAGGAATCGTCGTGACAGTGAATGCTCGGACTAAGTGTGGGAAAGTGTTGTCAGCGAGAGGTGAACACAGCGGAAAGCCAGTGCTGCTGCTGCTGCTGCTGCTGCTGCTAATCTCTCACCGACAAACGGTCGTGTCGCCTGTGCCAACACCGGTGATCCGAGTAATCCCACCAACAGCTAAGCTGAAGGGGCAGCTTGCCAGCAAAATCTTGCAACTTGTGCACAAAGTTCAGCTCGACTTGAACGGCTCTCAACAATCAACCGATTGATCACTGCATTGCATTGCATTGGTCATTGCGCATCATCGACTGCTGCTGCTGCTGCTGCTGTCTGTTTGTGTCTGCTAAACGGGTGCCATCACCACTCAGGTAAGTGGGCGCGCTTCAGCACACCATCGTTAGCCATCGAGGTGATCGCTATTGTCATCATTGGCAGCAGCTGCTACTGCCACTGTTTTCCCTTCAGGGAAGAGAAGAGCCTACCGGAGCGCCTAAAAGAGTCACCATAATGTTTTTTACGCTCCTCTTCAAGAGTGGCACTCCAAGCAGAAAGAAACGGTGACTGACTGACTGACTGACGGCTGCACCCGAGTAGTCGCATAGTCGCACCAAAAACACTAGAGGCGAGAAGGTGCCGATGAAGAAGAAGAGCTACTGCTGCTGCTGCTGCTGCTGCTTCAGTGGCCACCACTGTGCATTGTGTTCAGCAGTGAGTTATGCGGCGTCAATAATACCTGTGCGCATAATATTATGAATGCGCATAATACCTGTGTCGGTAATTAGCACTGAGAAGAGAAGAAGAAGGAGAAGAAGGTGCAAGAGAAAGAAAGAGAAAGAGCGAGAAATGGTGGGCACCGAGTGAGAAAAAAGGCACTGAGATCTGGTCACTGGCAAGGAGACATACAGTCTGGCTACTGATCTTGACTACCAACAGCAGCAGCAGCAGCAGAAGCACAGTGCCCTAGTGGCCGATATATAAGCCCTGGTTCTGCCCCTCGCTGCCCGCTTTCTCAGTCAGTGTCTGTGACAGTCTGTGTCTACTGCCTACTGCTTATCATCACAGCCAGATTTGTCAGTTTTTGCTTTAGTTTTCAAAGTATAATCGCCCGTTTCAGCTTCAGCCGTGCACTACTTACCACTTTTTCCCTATTGTTTGTGCCGTTGCAGCACTGTGAGTGAGTGGTGAGGGCGTCCGGAGAACCGTTTTGATCTCTTCACCTCTTCAGCAATGTAAATTCTTTCGGAACTTTCTCTTCCCCTCTCTTCCATTCAATGACTTTCTGTGTGCGCTCTCGCGCCTCCAAAGCCTCCATCATGTGCGACTTTATTGCCGCCGCCAACAGCAATGGAGGTAACAGCAGTTCCAGCTCCAGCAAAGTGAACGCCCACCGAGTGGTCCTGCTGGGCAGCTCAAAGGCAGCCAAGCAGAGTCCACTTGCAAAGTGCTCCAGTTCCCCGCATCATCATCATCATCATCAGTTTCAGCTTCTTCAGCGGTCAGTGAATGCGGTAGCAGCGGTAAAAATAGCAACAACACTTCTCGTCGTTCTTCAGCTTCCAGCGGAATCGGCACCTTACCACCACCGCCAGAGGAATCAGCAGAATCGGCTGCTTCGACGCTTGAGCACCGCTCTCACAAGATGAACATTCGGCTATCGACGAGTAGTGGTGGTGGTGGCAACAGCAGCAGCAGCAAACAGTGGCCAAAGAACGGAGGCGGCATCAGTGCCAGCAGCAATTCAACATCGGCAGAGGCAAAAGGAGCAGCAGAAGTTGATTGCAGCAAAAGCAGTGATAATGGCGCAGCAGAGAGCAGCACAACGATGACCAACTCGACCATGAGTACGATCATCACCCCACCAACCACCACCACCACCACCGTTGACAATGAGCATCTTCTCGTGGAGATTGTCACGCTGAATCGGGCGCTGATCGCCGCCCGAGAGGGCAATCTCAAGCTGCTGCAGGTAAGTTGTCGGGAATTGAAATTGAAATTGAAGTTGTCCAGTGCAGTGCAATGCAATGCTAGCCGTCCTTTCCCCTCGTTCTTTTTGCTAGCCAATCTCGTCCAATCCTGAAAACAAAAAGCCAAAAAAATTATTAGCAAAAAAGTATGAAACAAGAGAGGTGGCAAAAAATAGATAGAGAAAAAAGAAGACATATAATAGACAATGGGCTATCAGCGATTGACAGGGATGGTTTGAAATCGGAATCAGTGTGTCAGTCGGCGACAAATCCCTCTGTTCAAGTTCACTGGCACAGAAGACAAAGTTTAATTGTTCTCATTTTTTCTCATTTTCCCTTTCTCCCCCCCCCCATTTTCAGTCAATGAAGAGCGTCCTAGAGAAGTCCCAGGACCTGGAGGGCACCTTCCAGGCGAATCTGCTCGTCTACGCCGCCCGCTCCGGCCACGTCGGCATTCTGCAGTTTCTCGTGGGCAAGTGCGGCATGAGCGGTCAGACCCGCTGTCCGGAGACGGGGGCCCTGCCCGCCCACGAGGCGGCCGCCTACGGGCGTGTGGACGCCCTGGCCTGGCTGCTGGCGCACACCAACACGACGCTGCTCGATCGGGACCACTACGGACACACCTTCCTCCACGTGGCTGCTAGGTAAGTTCAATCTCAACCTTATAGCAAGGGATGGACTGGTAAAGATTTGGAAGTTTGTGACTAGCTGGAGACAGAACAGAAAAGCAGAGAACTGATGTTGAACAAAGGCGTTTGTTACGATACTGAACAAATCTAGCAGCTGCAGAAGTTGCATTGTCTTCAGTCAGGTACTGAACAAAAAGTAACGGTAAGAAAAAGAAGGTGGCTTAGCAAGAGAGAGAGAGAGAGAGAGAGAGAGAGAGAGAGAGAGACGGCTAAATGCGTCTTCGACGACGACAACGACATTGGTGACACTGGGGAAGACAGACGAACTGAAAGAGATTCACCGATTCGAGAGAGAAAAAGAAAGAAAGAGAAAAAGTCGATTGGCCTCCGATCAGGCACTCAGTCAGTGGGTCGACCGTCTTTTGCCCCGTCACCTCAACTTTTTGTTCTTGTCATTCAGTGGTCTCCCCTCCAGCCTGTCTCCCCTTCTTCTTCTCATTTGTCCTTCTCCTTTTCCTTCTCCTCACCACACCACCACCACCTGATCAGTTGTTGGTGGTGGCATCAATCAGTCTGGTACTTCTCGAGCGCGGTCACTGATCGTGTGATCGGATCGCTCTTTTGTCTCACTTTTGTAGTCAGCAGCAGCAGCAGCTGAAGAACATGATCGAATTGAGTTCACTCCTCAGTTGGCTCTGGCTGGCTAGCAAAGCTCCTCTTCTCAATCCCTACCACCACCACTGGCTCACTATTATTAGCCAGGCTTTGTCCGCCGCCACCGTCGCTTTTTTATTGGTATCGATTACACAGCAAACACACATACATACACCGACACTTCTTAGCAATGGACTGTCGAATAGTGAATGAGTGAATCAATGAGCGGTGGCGTCGGGCGCCAAGACACGACCACCACCACCGCCGCCGCCGCCGCAAATCAGACACATTGGTCTACTCGATTAGCGCAAATTTGGTTTCCACCATTTCACTTCTCTCTCTCTCTCCCTTTCTTCACTCTCTTCCAGTTGGCACCGTAAATGCTAGCTCCAGCTAAATAGTCTGCTAGTCTCCATAGTCTATAAATTGGCAAGCTGTTCTGTTGGCCAAGACAGGCCAGCCAGCCAGAGCTTCGCCGCTATATTTACATATTTTCGCCTCCGGAAAGAAAGGAAAAAGGCTAGCACCACACAGCGCGCGACTTGAGCGATCGATCGATGGATGGACGGCCAAGACGACGACGACGGCGGCGCTAGACAAGTGCAAAAGCAGCCTCATCTGCGGGAAGTTATTAGACGTAGTAATCAAAATAAATTACGTGCCATAATTGCCGGCAAATGCTTCAGAGCTTCGGAGCACTGACAGCAACGCCGGCGATGCACTGCACGAGCTAGCTGCACTAGCAAAAATGAGCTGAGATGCGGCGGCGGCGGTGGTTGTTATTGTAAGCTTTCCTTTCTCTCACACCACCACCACCACCTTAGAATAGGAAGACATGGATAATGGCATCCAAAACGGACATATCAGTGTCTGTCTGTTTGTCTGCCTGTCTGACTGCTTGTCTAATGTCCAATGTCCGACTGGTCAAACAGACAGACAAACAAACAAACCGACACATCTGACAACTTTGATAAAGTAACTGACTGGTTATCTATCTGATCACTTGACAGCCGATTCCTGTGGGCCTGTGACAGCAGCAGGACCGTAAGCAACAAGCACAGCTCCTCTTCTCTTCCCCTCTCTCACACGTGACAGAGGAGTAGTAGTTACTCTAGTCAGCTAACGGTAATAATGATCAGTCAGAACAGTGGTACAAGACAGTATCGATTCGATAGAGAACAGAGAGAGAGGGAGAGAGAGAAAAAGAACATGAGCATGAACAGAACACGAAAGAGAACAGCAGCAGCAGCAGTGGTAGAAGAGCTGCTCGAAATTCAACCACCTGCTTCTATTGGTGGCGACGGTGGTGAAGACAGGCACTTGTCTGCCGGTGACACGGTGACACAGTCAGACTTTGCTGGTGCTGCTGCTGATCATTTGATCATCTGCTTCCATTGTGCGAGCACACGAAGCTCTTGTTGCTGCTGCTGCTGCTGTGCCTTCTCTTGCTCACTCTCTTCTTCACCAGAGTCTTCTTTGCCTTTCTCTCACAGTGTGTGTGTGTTCATCGTCTTTAGTCTTCCCCTTCTCTCTCCTTCTACTTCTTCAACTTCGACCGACGACCAGTGGTCGTCGAAGTCTCTCGATGCAGTGTGCAAGCAAGTGCAAACTAAACAGTGCTTCCTTTGCAGTGATCCGGTCAGCACAGCACATCGCTTCGATCGGCTGCAGATTGCAGATTCAAACGTCTTTTTTATTGTTGTTGTTCACTCGCTTATCGCATTTTCATTTCTAATATCTGATTTTTCTTCACCTTCACCGGCACTGTCAGGTGTGACACAGTAGTCTGCGCCAGTGTCGTGAATGTGATTCGTGTGTGTGTGTGTGGTGACAGTGTCTTCAATCTCTTTCTTCTCCTCCAATCGATCCCCTTTTGTCACCGTTAGCAGCAGCAGAAGCAGCTTAGACTGCGCACAAACTGTCACACACACACACAGCGACTGATCTACCTCAATAATATTAATTGACTATTGTTCTCCACTTTCCTCCTCCAACTGTTCCAACTCCCTCACACAATTGTCACCACCACATCATCGAAGACATGGGCAGTACGTGGTAGTGCAGTGGCTTCTCCACGAAGCGAAGATGCCCGCTCAGGAGAAGACCAAGGACGGGAAGCTGGCGCTGCACTACGCCAGCGCCAAGGGATGCCTCCAGTGCGTCCAGCTACTCGCCGAAAAGTGTCCCGATCTGAGGTAGGTGTCCCCTCTTCTTTTTCTTTTTCGCCATCTCCTCCATCCTTTCCTCCTTCCTTCCTTCCTCAATCTGCAGCCAAGTTTCCACCATCGTCAACTTGCCAGTCAATTTGCAGCTGCTTAGACTGCCGAGATGGACTGAGCAATCAATCTAAATTATCATCTTCACACCTAGCCAGCCAGCCAGTCAGTCAGCAGTGTTTCTCTTTGTCCAAAGTCTGTTGTAGCAAACACACACAAACACACAATAATAATGGACACCTAATGGCGCTAAAGTAGTGCTGTGCTTTCACACACAGTTGCTCTACAACGAGCACAGATAATGGAAGCAGTGTTGCGGCTTCGGCTGCTGCCGCTGCCGCCGCCATATAAAAGGCACTGGCCAATTGAATTAGAAAGGAAAAAACTGTCCATTCACCTGACTGACTGAAAAGCAACACTTTATACAACACTTGGCAGCACTTTTTGCTGTATAATCGAGTGCTGAAAGTTGAGAGAGTAAAAGTTGAAAGAAAGTCAATCGATCGACAGTGGAAAAATGTGTTTGCAGCAGTAGCAACAGCAGCAGCAGTTGCCTATTAATTAGCAATCCTTGGCCACTTGATTAACACCAGTACGGCACAAAAGGACACACAGTTAAACAGTCAGTCAGACAGACAGAGCGGGCAGACCATAAAGCACTGATTTGTGTTTGATAGGTCAATGTGCAGTGTGAATCAGTAGTAGCAGGCCAGACCAGGCCAGACAAAACAGACAGCCGATCGCCGACAGACACCTTTCAGCAACGGCAACTCTTGCCTGACCTGAGACTGAACAGAGAGAGAGAAGAGAGAGAGAAAAAAGAAAAGAAATAAAGAAAAAGGTCTGCCAAACAGAATGCGCTCAAACTACCATTCATTGAGTGATGTGAAAATGGAGTATGTGCAGCGAGCGTACATTGTTTTTTGATGGATTTAATTTGGCCAGAGTTGACCATCAGCAGCAGCAGCAGCACTCTTATCGATTGGCTGCGCGCAGTAGCACGTTTTACAATTTGGGCACCATCACCACCATCACCACAGCAAACTGCCCAAATCAGACAGCTTTGCTTTGTCTGCAGCAGCAGCAACTGCAGCAAGAACAGCACTCTTCTCGACGGCACGCTCTAAATTAAATCAAACATACACAAACGGTCGGCCGGCGTAGTCTGGTCGGCGGCGTAGCTGATGAATTCAATTGCCCAACAACTACAACTGCCACAAAACGCACTGCTGCTGCTGCTGCTCCGACCATCCGTGCGAGCATCGGCACTCATCGCTCAGGACTGTGTCAAATCAGTGTGATCAGTGTGTGTGTGTGTGTGTGCAGCGTTGGGTGCCCTACTTGGGCTTCCAAAGTTAGGCTTTTCTGTTTGTTTAGCAGCAGCAGTAGTGGTGTACTTTTTTTACTAAAACTCACCCTATGCTAATGCCGCCGTGTCCAATGATGATGGCAATGATGATGGTGGTGGTGGCGGTGGTAATGATGACGAGCTAGTCAGTGGTTGGCAGGTGGTGACGATGGTGCTGGTCAAGTGCTGCTGCTGCTGCTCGTGAGAACTTTGAAAAAAGAAGAAAAGTCCACTTCTTCTTCTTCTTCTTAGGCTGCTGCTGCTCTTGCACTGCTACTTCTTGATCTGCAGAATTGAAAAACAATAGAAGAAGAAAAGGGAAATGATCCGATTAGTACCATTAGATAGATAGATCACTACAATCACACAATCGAAAGCACCACCAGCACTACCATCATCATCAGCAATCGAATCTCTCTGGTCACAGCAGCAGCCAACCACTTCCTAATGAGCGTGACGTGAGCCTATTATTAGCCTTTCAGTGCACATTAGCTAAAGTCGAAGTTGAAGTACTCTTGGTGCCCCTTTCTTCACTTTCCTTTTTCACCACCACCACCACCACAAACTTCATTTCACTTTCCCAACTGCAGCAGCAGCAGCAGCAGTGAATCATAGTGCTCCATTTAATTGTCACTGCTGGAGCTGCTGTTTCTGTTGCTGCTCATTCAGCAGTATAGAACAAGCAGCAGTCAGCAACCAACTGACGCCTAGTAAAATAGTAATAGTCTCAGAGTGAGTGAGTGTGTGTGTGCTCCCTCGTCCGTGTAGTCCTCATTAGACACATGCAGATGAGACAGTCTCTAGTCACAACCACAACACACAAACACCAGATACAGGCAAAAGCAGAAAAAGAAGGTGCTGCACCAACAGGTGCAAAAAAAGAAAAAGAGGTGCCAGAGAAGCCTTAGCACTTAGCTCAAACTCATTAACAGGTTGGCAGAGACAAAAGAAGGAGAAGGAGAAGAAGTGGTCGTCTGATTATCGCCTCATCATCATTATCACCACCTCGCCACCAACTCATTCACACTTTATCCTCACACTCTTTCCCCTCTTTCCCCTAACCAGCGCCAACGCACAGATGGAGAACAAGGTGACGCCGGTGTACCTGGCGGCGCAGGAGGGCCACCTCGAGGTGCTGAAGTACCTGGTGCAGGTGGCGGGCGGGTCGCTGCTGCTGCGCGCCAAGGACGGCATGGCGCCCATTCACGCGGCGGCGCAGATGGGCGCCCTCGACTGCGTCCGGTGGATGGTGGAGGAGGAGGGCGTCGACCCGAACCTGCCCGACGGCGACGGCGCCAGTGCCGTCCACTTTGCCGCCAGTCGGGGCCACGCTGGGACGTTGGCCTACCTGCTGGAGCACGGCGCCTACCTCTCCTACGACAAGTACGGCAAGAGTCCGCTCAATGACGCCGCAGAGAATGAACAGGTGGAGGTAAGAACTGAAAGGAAAACAAAATATTTGTGCTAATCAAAATAAAAAGATGACCATCAGCAGAGCAGCCTTGACTTTTAACGAAAAAAAGGCAGATTTTCTGAGAAATAGCTAACGAGCAGTAAAATAAAACTAATGCAATTAGCAAAAATGAGCAGTAAAAATCTAGCACAGCAATAATTGTTGACATCAAAAGGCACTAATAATCAATTGCCATTGTTCATTAACACCTGCACACACACACTGCAGTGCCTGAAAGTGTTGCTCGCATTCAGCTCGAGCAAACAGTCATCCTCATCAGCAAACGGCGGCGGCGACTTTCGCAGCCATGATCGCGGCACTATGATGATCAACCCGGGATCCCCATCAATCCATCTAACAAACAAGTCATCCTCAAACAAGGCACTACTGAACGGCAGCGCCTGCCAGTGCCACGCATGTGCCCTTTCCGCGCTGGTAAGTGGAACACCATCAACATACATTTCGAGTGTCATAAAAAAGAGATTTCACACATTCACCTTGAACCTTGACCACTTCTCTTTTTCCTTCCTTAAAAATCCAAACAAAAAAAAATCCGCAGTGCAACTGCGGCCATCAACTGTGCGGCGGACAGTCATCAGCAGTTAACAACTGCGAATCAGCAGCAGCAGCAGTGGCTTACGGCGACGCTCCGACGATGGCCTGTCACTTCCACTGTCATTCGGGAGCAGGAGTACCACACCACCACCACCACCACCGCTGCCAGCACTTCCATGCAGCACCTGCGACGGCCTGCTCTACCTCGATGCAGCAGCAGCAGCCAATCATGGAGGTCAATTGGCCGTCATCGGCAATCGAGGAGGAGGATGTGAGGTGAATGGAGATGGATCATGCAAATCAGGCAACGGTGCTGCTAATGGGCACCACAGCCATCACCACCACCATCAGCAGCACCACAGTCATCCCCATCCCCATCACCACCAGCTGCACAAGCGCAAGTCAAAGTACAAGCAGCCGTACTGTCCGGTGGACGGCGGCAATTCAGTCAGCTTTAGCGGCGGCGGCGGCAGCAGCGCACTGAAGCATCCCTCCAGCCGTCTGCCAGTGTCTCAGTCGGCGCCTTCTTCCGCGGACAGTTCAGCAGCTGCCAATGCTGCACTTTATTGCGGCAGTAAATGCGCCTGCTGTCTGAAGACGACCAATGGTGACAGTGGTGGTGGTGGTGGTGGAGCACTGTCGGGCGGACCACCGCCACCACCACCACCGCCGCCGCCTGGATCAGGATCAATGACAACGACAACGCCCTCTTCAGGCCGGACGTACAAAGGCGCTGCTGCGAAAAAGTCGCAGCAGCACGCCTCTGAAAAGCGAAAACTGTGTCGAAAGTTGGCCGCCTACGGCGGCAAGACACACTTTGGTAAGTTCTGAACTCAGTTGAACTAGTGCTCATCCTAAACCTTTTTTTTCCAGTTTCTGCCGAAGTGTACCCAATGCCAAAAAACCACAACAGCAGCTGCAACGGAGGAGGAGGAGGATCACCGGAAAAGTCAGCCGAGGCAAACATTGGTGGCAAGGCAAACAACAACAACAACAGTGACCAGGGTCGCTTTGCTTGCGGCGCCGACAGTCCCTCCGAGGCGTGCAGCACCAGCACCGACGAGGGCATCTACCAAGAGGTGGACGAGGAGGAGGAGGAGGAAGAAGACAGTCAAGGAGAAGCCAACACCACCACCAGAAACTCGGTCCTCTCCGAAGCGGTCACCGAAAAGTGCGACCTCCTTTCCTCCTTTGCCCCACCTCCTCCACCACCACCACCTCCTCCGCCACCTCCCCCTCCTCCACCCCCACCAGACTTTATCACCTCACTGCAAAGCTTCAGCAAGACCATGCTACTGACGACCACCTCCTCCACCAGCAGCAGCAGCCAGTTTACCATCAGCAGAGAACAACAGCTGCAGCAACAAAATTGTGATAGCATAGCTTCGGAAAAGCAGCAACCGAGATACATAAAAAATGGAGCTCTTGGAGGTGGTGGTGGAAAGAAGGCGCCCTCCTCCTACTTCATTCCGCCGCAGTTCACCTCGCCGCCGAAGAACGACGCCAACATCAAGCCCAGCGAGTACCTGAAGCGGGTGGCCGGAAACAGCAAGTCAGTGTCTTCCGGTGGTGGTGGTGGTGGCAGTGCCTATCCGGTGCCCAAGTACGGCTACGGTGGCGGCGGCGGTCGAGGAGGAGGTCCTGGAGAGTCAGCCTCCTCGACCACTACCACCACGTACTACTCCAGCCAGAAGAGCAACCTTCTGCAGCGGAGTGTCTCCGAGAACCACCTCTTTCTGGGCTCCAGCACCGCCGAGTACGAGATGATCAGCGAGGAGACCAGTATCGAAATCAGCCAGCTCAAGGTGGTCGAGCAGCAGGAGGTGATTGTGGCGCCCAAGGTGGCCCTGGTAGTTGGTGGTGATGATAAGCAGCAGCAGCTGAAGACTAACACTCTGCCAGCCCAGTCTTCAAGTTCAGTTGCCGATTCGGGCACCGATAGAAAGAAGAGCAACTCGGTGGACGAAAATGCAATGACCGCCTCGGCGAAGATGGCCTTCTCCAATGCAACGTACTGCGTCACTCGAGAGCAACTTCAGGGGGTGCTCCTCAAGCGGACGGAGAACCACAGCATCACCAGCAGCAGTGTGCATAAGCTTGAAGCCAGTATCAACAATGGCAGTGGCACGCCCACTTTGTTGGCCGCCAAAAAGAGCGATCTAATTGAGGAGCTGAAGATGGCCAAGAACTTGGAGGGCATCAAGAAGGTCAAAGAGTCGCATCGCAATGGGAACGAGGTAGGAACAGAAGAAGCAGGAGAAGGTACTTTAAAGTTTGCAATTCTAAATGTGAACCTTTCGTCAACACAGGTTAAAACGCAAATGGCGCAGATTGCGCCCCACTTCACCGTGGACGAGTACCTGAAGAAGGTGCCCGACCGCGATCCAAAGGGCAATGAGATTCCGCTGTGGAAGCGGCAGATGATGGCGCGCAAGGCGGCGGAGAAGGCGAAGAAGGAGGCGGAGGAGGAGATCAAGAAGGCGCTCGAGGAGAAGAAGGCAAAGGCCATTCCAGAGTGGAAGCGGCAGCTGATTCGCAAGGAGGACGCCTACAGCGTGCCGGCGGCCGTTCGGTAGGTTTGGAGCAGTTGGGGATTAGATTAGCCATAATGATGTAATGAGATTAAAAGTTAGCACTAAACAATAACAAATCTTTTTCCTTTCAGCAGTGTCAATCCAATTCAAGTGGTTACGGGCAACGGAGGAGCAAGTTCGCCCACAACCGCCAAGTCAGTAGTTAGTGAGCAGAGGTCGAGCAGCAGTGGCAACAGCAGCGATTCAGGCAGTAGCAGCAGCAGCAAAGGTGACGATGACGAGGATCATCAGCATCAGCATCATCAGCCAATGCACGATGAGAATGCAAACTGTACGGTCACCGAGTCAGAGAACCCCTTCTACAACTACCGCCTGAGAAAGACCAACTCTGTCTACTGGTAATCACCACCCTCCATCACATGTCTCAATCTCATCACACAAACACGATCACCACCAACACATTTTGTTCATTGTAAAACATTTTTAAATATAAGTAGTTCAGTATATAAGTGGTAAGGCTTTGCTTTGCGTTGCACTGCTGACACCGGCACAAATTTTCGGTAAGTGTCGCCGGGTGCTGGGCTGCTTCGGCAAACTGAGAGTTCGAGTTTGGGCAAAAATTGTAACGAGCGAAACGAGCGTAGAAAGTAGATAAGTAAAAAGTAAATAACAACAACATAACAACAACGACAGCAACAACAAATGTGGCAACAGTTTGTGTGAGTGTGGGTGTGTTTGGGCAAAAAACAAAGGAAGAAGAAAAGATACAGGGAGAGAGAATTTCACTTACCCGATAGAAAAGAAACGACTGTGGAATGGGCTAAGGTTGTGTGTTCAGTTTGGCTACGGTACTGCTTTACATGACTTTGACTTCTACATTCTAGATTTCAAGAGCTAGTTTCTGGTTGAGATACTACGGTGTGAGAGAGTTCTGGTTGAGAGAAAATGAAGGTGTGGGAGATCAAAGTCAGAAAGTTGAAAATCGAAGAAGAGGAAGAAAGTAATCCGATGAGAGAACCAACCAAAAGAACAAAGGAAGAGAAGAAGCATTTGACTAGCGGCGAGATAATAAGCCCAAACGCAGAAAAGCGTGAGAAACTTTCCGAAAAGTAAACTGCCCAGGAGTGAAATCACACTACATCGATGAAGGGCTCTCGAGCGCTCTGTGGTGGGCGTTTTCGGCGACCACCAGAGCAATCTTCCAAAGGTGAGAATCAGATCAGCTAGAATCAGCAAAAGAAGAAGAAAGATAAATCTGTCTGTGTGTGAGGACACCAGGAACAAGTTTTCAGCAACAACAACAACAGAAATAGAAGTCTTCAAAAGCAAAGACCGCACTTGTTTGTCGTAGAGTCCCGGGCGAGTGTTTCTGTGTGTGTGTTTTGTGCACAAAAGTGGATTGAGAAGAAGAAGAAGTAAGGGGAAGAACAGTAGTGAGCAGTGTTTGATCTTCAGTAGTAGTAGTAGTATAACGTAGTAGCAGTTCAGTAGTACGCCGGGTGCTCCATGAGCCCGTAGTACTGACCATTGTAGACGACGCCAATCTCCCGCAGCATCTCACCGCGAATGGTCGCCCGGAGCAGCCAGTTGTAGGAGGTGGCCAAGGTGGAACCGGAAGATCCACTGGTGGCGGCGGTCATCACCGTGGTCGTCTCCTTCTCCCTCTCTAGCCGGTCGACGTCGACAATCTTGTAGCGCAGCCGGTCGAGGATGACGCCAATGTCCTTGATGGAGAGGTGACGAGAGGAGGACTGGTGGCGGTGGCGAGGATGGTGATGGCTACTTTGATGTCTGCAGCCACCACCTCCCCCCCTCCATCGAGCTGCGAATCGACGAGCAGGAGGTACCGCTCTCTGAGCTGCTCCTCCTCTCGCTCCGTCGTCTCCGTCTCTGACTCCTCCGAGCTGGGCGTTCTCTCCATCAGAATTTGTGTTCTCTGCTGACCGCTAGAGGCTGTTTGCTGATGAACCACCCCACCGTTGAGCAGCTGTCCGAGAAGCGATATGTTGGAGGACTGTTGCTGTTGGCTTGATCTACTACCGCCACTACCACCGCCTCCACTACCTCCGTTATCCAGGTCAAGGAAGCGGACGTGAACGCCCGCCTTCTTCGCCTTGGGCAGTATTTGTTGAGCAATTTGAAAGGACATCTGCTGCTGCTGCTGCTGATCACCTCCCGTCAGTAAAAGTTGAGCTTCAAGAGGCGTCTGAGGCAGTGTGGTGGAAGTGGTAAAGGAACTCCCGGTGACTCGATGATGATGCGGCGATGCAGCGAAAGTTGCAGTTGTGGTAGCTGGAGGAATCAACGGCGAGGTGGTTCTGCTGGCGGTTCGGGCTACCGGAACTCCCACTCCTCCTCCAGCGAGCAACAGCTCGGGAATGGGCGACGTGCCGACGGAGTGCGTGGGCACCACCCCGCCGCCCGCCTGGCTCACCCGTATGGAGCCGCCCTCTCGGTGCAGCGAGGAGCAGTGGAAATCACAAAAGGAGAAGGAGTTGTTGGCGGTGCTGGGCAGGTCGTGCGCAGAGCTGGTCAGGTCGTCGCCGCCTAGGCCTAGGCCCAGTGTGCTAGTCAAACCTCGGTAGTGGTGGTGGTCGCCGAGCAGGCTAAAGTCGTCCGCAGAGAGCGTCTTGTACGGCAGCGGAACCTCGGGGAAAGTGGTGGCAGAGGGTGGCCAGAAGGTGGTGGTGGTAGTGGTGGTGGGACGACGGGCAGCTGTGGAGGCGTAGGCGCTGGTAGAGCGCATCCGAGACCGGGGAAAGGTTGAGCTGTAGACCTTCAGCTGTTCGCCGGCAGATGAGGGCGACGAGAGTTGAGCGTAGGAGGAGGGCGGGCCGACGATGCGACCACTCGCCGACCAGCTGGCCTCATCGCCAAAGTCCTCCAGACCGTAGGCCAGCCGGTCCTGCTGGTGCTGCTGCAGCTGCTCCCACTGGAGGATGACGGTGATGAAGCCCTGGTCGTCCTTGATGGACCACGTCGGCGCCTTGTTCGCCAGCGCCATCGAGTTGATCGTATCACATACTATTTGAGGAATGGCTGCCAGCGCTGGTGAAAGTAAAATAAACAAAATATTAGTCAGACATGACATTATTCCAATCAACTTCAGCACTCACCCGACTTGAGTGCATCCACACTGGCCGCCGTCCAGCTCTCTGTCTCTCGGAGCAGCAGAAAGACCGTCTGGTCGGCGGTGGACGTCTTTGCCACTGACGCAAAGACCGCCTCATCCTCGACCTCGGTGCCGTCCTCCTCGAAGACCAGTCGAAAACGACTGCTTTTTGTGGTTGTGGAGGTGGTGGTGGGAGTGGCAGCACCTGATGTGGTGTAGCCTAGCCTTTCCGCCGCCCTGCTCTTCAACTCGGCCAAGCTGGCAGCACTGATTGACTTGCGCGTCGTCCGGTCCGCCGACCAGACCTTGTACGGCCGCTGTTGTTGCTGTTGCTGCTGCTGTTGTTGTTGCAGTTGGCTGCCAGAGAACTGAAAAGAAAAAGGGGAATTGTAAAATGGATTATTTGCCCACTTTTAGCACTTACCACCAGTTTGGGCATGGTACAACGTGGTGATGGTGGTGGTGGTGGTTGCTACTACCACTACAGCTACTACGATGGATGCAGATACGAAAACAGGAAGAGTGATTTCGGAGAAGAAAGTTCGAGGACCAAAGAGGATGATTGTGTTGTTGTTGCTGCTGCTGCTGTTGATCTTCGTTAAAAACTTGCATACCAAGAGCGACCATTACCAGAGCAACAAACGGCGTGGACTGATACTGTGAGCTTCAAACTGACTGGGTGTGCTTAGAAAGAAGGGGAAGGTGAAGTGAGCCAGAGGTGGAAAAGATGAGCCAAAAGAGGAGGAGGATGCTGAGGATCACATGTTGGGGAGAACAAGAAGTTGGTAGGTATAAGTAGGTGAAACGAAGAAGAAGAAGAAGAAGTTGTAAAGGAACTGCTTCAGGGTAAAGGTGTGCTTGGGGTGATGGCGGAGGTTTCCGAATGTTGTAAAGTGGTGCAGTAGAGTTGGGCAGTGTGCTGAGACGAAACAAATGGAAGTGGTGATTTGGACCTTTGGTGGGAGCACGATGTACACCAGTCAAAGGCAGCTCCAGCTACAGGCAGTAGAAGTTGAGAGAGGAGAGGGGAGGCTCTTGTACGAAAGGTGGGCGTGCTTATGCTGCTGCTGCTGGTCATGTACAGTCGTCACTTTCATCTTCACCAGCCCTTCATCACCCGCTCACTGCTTTCCCATCTCAGCCTTCTCAGCTAGGTGGTCCACCCGCATCAACAGCAACGGCGGTGGCAGCATCAGCATCAACAGCATCAGCAGAACCAGCAGTTGCAGTTTCAGCAGCAGTGGCAGTAGAGGACAAACAAACAAACACGCAGCAAAGGAGTGGGTGAGAGGGTGAAAGAGAGGAAGAGGAAGGAAACAAGAGAAGCTGCACACGAGCAGACAGTGCAGACAGGGCACAGCAGAGGCGCAGCAGAATGAGGCGGAAAAAGAGCAACATCACCAGACAGACACTGACTCTGACACTGTCTGAGACACTGCTACTGCAACGAGTTTTGCACAGTGCCCAAGTGTGTGTGTGTTTTGGTGACCTAAAACAAGCTATCGGGAATGCGCCTGCCAGCAGCAGAGGAAGCAGCAGCTGAGGAAGGAAACATCAGTGCTGCTGCTGCTGCTGATGCAGTAGCTGCTGTCGTACCCGAACACACACTTTCTGCAGAAGCTGCATCATCAGCTATAGCCTAGCCTAGCTCGGGTTCGGCTCGGTCTGCAACGTGTCGGCTGCTGCTGCTGCTGCCGCCGCTTCTGTGGTTCGCCTCGTATATAGTGGACCACCACAATTGCTGGCTGAAAGCTGGAAGCTGACTTGCTCGGCCTGACTGACTGACTGACTGAGCCAGTTGTAATAAGCATCCATTAGGAATGCTGCCGCCACCGCCACCACCACCGCCGCCGACCTTCAGTGGAGAGAAGTGGCCACGGACACTACTAACACCATTTTCAGTAGCGCCAGCAGCATCAGCATCAGCACCGGCCTCTCACCAAATTGGCCATGGGATAAGCTGTGTGTGTGTGTGCTCAGGCTTGGCCGCCGCCGCCGCCGTTGTCTCTACTCTTTGCTGTACTGCAAATTCTTCTGCTGCACTGCGGCGAAATGGCAAAGAATCGAAATAGAATAGCGGCTCAGGCGGCAATAGATTGCGGTCAGACGGCGATTTTCTCTTTCTCCCTTTCCTTCGCCCTCTTTTGCTCTTTCTTTCGCACTTGCTTCGGCTTTGGCTTCGGCTTCGAATTAGCCTACTGGAAGAGATAATGGCTATTAGAAGTGGGCAGTTGGTGGTAGTGGTGGTGGTGGCGATGATGATGATGATGATGATGATGATGTAATCATTAGTAGTAAAGAAAAAGAGCTTCTTAGATTAGAGCAAACCCTTCTTTTTCTTGTTTTTGTGAACTCTCTGGCAGTTCTGAATTCGAACCAGTTCGAAATTCGAAAGTGAAAGTCAATATGATTGCCAGAGTTGAGTTTCAGATTTCCGCTTTCTCTCTTTCTCGGGCTATCATTTTAGGTCATTCTGTTGGGAAAAGAATAGTAGAGAAAAAAGAAAGAATGCATCAGAAAGTGGCAGCAGTGGTGGTTGGGGTGAGAATAGAATTCTTACCAAAAAATGCAACAACTAACAGAATTTATGAAAAATAATGAATATTTTCAAATGATTGAAAGTAGTCACAGGTTTTTTGTTGACGGTTTTTGGCGAATCAATTTTGCTCCTGTTTTGCTTCTTATTTGTGAAAATCCCCGATGAGAAAATAAACAAACTGATGGTGATTTGCTTGCCTCGTTTGCCAGTTATCTCTTTCTCTCTTTTCTCTCTTCGATGTCTTTGAAAAGTGTGTGCTTTGGTGAGTGCGTTTCACCGTCTAAACTAACAGTGTGCCCACTGGCGGACAACTTGCTCTGCCTAAACCGGTTCCGCTCTCTCATTTCGGTGGCCGTCTTGTTGTGGTCACGTGACCTGAACTTCAGCTGTCGCCGTTCAGCGGAAAGAATGAGGAAATAAAAATAAGACAGAAAAAAGATGATGCCACATTGACACAGCAACAACACTCGGCGTGAACTCCACAACTCTGTGATATTAGCAAGTGCAATATAATATTAGTTTTTCCCAACTCCATTGCTCAAGCCCACACACCACGCAACATGGCCAACACTGAACAGGAGATGCTCGAGGTAAGGTGTTTTGGAAGTTGCGATGATGATCAGCCCAAAGTCTAACTTTGTTTCTACTTCTTCAGCAGGCAGCAAACCTTCTTTCACCGTCAGCCGAATATGCAGGTCACCAGATTCTAATTCGCAAGCACCTGCTCTACTCGGCGGTCAGCTTTCTGAACAGTCCAAAGATGCGGGCCACCTCCTCCGGCGAGAAGACGGTCTTTCTGCTGAAGAAGGGCCTCACCCAGGATGAGATCGACCTGGTCTTTCAGCTGTGCATCAGCCGGCCGGCCACTGAGGCTTCGCTCAAGAGCGAACTTGAGCTGCTCACCGCTTCGCTGGCCTCCACCTCCAACAGTCTCTTCGATCGCCTACTTAAGATGGCCTTCTACATGACCGTCTTTGGGGGCGCCGCCTACGGCTCGTACCTCCTCTACCAAACGCTCCTCAGACCGCTGCTCTTCCCTGAGGAGGAGGAGGAAAAGGAGGCTGAGGCACGAAAATCGGCGAACCTGGCGGCGGAAACGAACCAGAAAATCGCCCTGCTGAGCGAGCAGATCAGCGAGCTGCAGAAGAGCATCACCATCGTGCAGGAGTTTGTGCGCACCTATTGCCGCGCCCGAGATGACTCGCTCTTTGCGCTGAAGGCCGACCTGGGCTCGGTCAAGTCGCTGCTGGTCAGCAGGGACAACTTTCCCTCGGTGCCCACCATTCCCAAGTGGCAGATTGAGTCGACGAAGAAGAAGAGTGCTGCGGCCACCAACAACACTAGCACCGCCACATCACAAGTGGCCAAGAATGGTACCGGCGCAAAGGCAAACACCGGTGGCGACTCCTCCGGTGGCGAGTCCTCAAAGAGCGACTAGGGCTTTGTTGTGTGGTGATTTCCAGCACAAAAGCAAACACTGTTTTTTATCATTGAAAAATGGTTTTTAATTCTTTGTTGCGATGATGAAAAATGTATAAATAAAGAGAAGACTTTGTACAAGTGAAGTGAAGAGAAAGTGAAATGCGTTGAACACAAGAGACAGCAGTTGTAGCAGTGATAAAAAAAGTGGCAAAGGAAAAGCGAGAGGAGTACTATGTACATGATAGGAACTATTTACAAAAAAGAAGCCATCATCCAGATCAGATCAGATCAGATCCGATCCGATCTAGTTCAGATCACCTGCCAGCATCGACTTGACGAGGCGCTCACCTCTTCTGCTGGAGCTGAAGAGCAGCAGCCTGACGAGGACGAGGAAGACGGCGGCGAGGCCAAGTGCCAGACTGAGCACGGCCAGTGTCACCAGCTGAGTGGAGCTGATGGTGATCTGCAAGTAGGAAGTGGTAGTAGTGGTGCTCTTGATGCTGGCCAGTCTGCTGCTTGAGCTGCCGCTAATCTCCAGATAGTTATCTTCAGTCAGCTCCTCGGCAGCAGCCTCTCCGGTGGCGGCGAAGCGGGAGAAGAGGGCCACCATCTGCCGACTGACCGCCCGGTCCTCTTCGGTGGCGGCCATCGCCGAGGAGTCCTTGTAGGCGAGGCCAAAGGCGAGAATGACATCGTCGCCGTGGATGGAGGAGTTGATGAAGGCCGGGGCAATTGAGAAGGAGGGCTTGTAGTCCAGCTTGTAGCGGAGGACGGAGCTCAGGCTGTAATCAGCACCACCTTTTTGGACGGACCTTTTCGCCAGCAGATTGAGGGCGCTGCCGTAGGAGCGCATGTGCGAGTTGATCAGCAGCTCGGCGCAAAACTGCACGTAGGTGGAGCGGTCCTGGACGAGGCCGCCGTCTCTCAGCTGCAGCATCGCCTCCTTCTCACCTCCTTCGGTAACCTCACCGCCGTAGAACATCTGCAGGTCGTCGCGAATCGCCGCGGCGTACTCCCCCGTGGTGACATTGTTGCTGATCAGCCGACTGTACAGCTGCCCGTCGACGACCATGTGCTTGAGCAGGCAGAGGTTGCCCTCGAACTGGTTGCTGCCCAGCATCACCGAGCGCACGTACCGGGGAAAGTGGCCTCGTCGGAGGGCGGCCAGCGGCTCCTCGGCAATCAGCTGCCCGTCCACGACTGGCTTCCACCCGTAGCCGCCCTTCGCCAGGACCTCCTCCGCGGAGGCCGCCTTCAGACAGGCCAGGTCGGCGCAGTTGTTGTGGGCGAGCACCTGGGCGGCCTTCACCTGGTTCACCTCTGGCTGGTCAAAGACCCAGCTGCCGACGGCGATGCCGCTCATGAGGATGGCTCGGCTGAAGAGGGGCTTCTCCTCCATCTGGAGGGTCACCGGAGAGCTGAGCAGCACGCTGATGGACATCGAGCCGGTGAAGCGGCCAAAGAGCGTCACGCTGTCTGCGGAGCCGCCCAGCGCGGCGGCGTTCTCATTGATCCAGCGGAGAGCGGCGATCTGGTCCCAAATGGCGGCATTGTTGCCCTTGAGGAAGCCAAAGACGCCGACGCGGTACTGCACCGTCACCACGATCACCTGGCCGAGGGCGGCGAGGTAGGCGCCGTTGAACTGGCGAGCGTCGGCAAAGTCGAAGCCCTCGCCGGGCAGCCAGACCATGATGGGCAGATTGGACTTTTGCGCGCCAGCCGGCACGTAGATGTTCAGGTAGAGGCAGTCCTCAGAGACCTAGATGAAAACAAAACAAAAATTGATTAGTTTTTGTTTTAAAGTTAAAACAAGAGGTAAATGTTCACACTTACATTGTGCGCCTGGTCAACGTCCAGAAGTGGGCTGATGGCCGCCGAGAGGTGGTGCATCTGCATGCAGGTCGGCTTCGGCTGCTGGGCCAGCAGAAGATCTCCGGATCCGTTGACTATTGGCTCGGGCAGTTCAAAGCGACGCTGGGGACCGGTGGGCGGGAGGGCGTACGGGACGCCGAGGAATCGGTGCACCAGGGCGCCATTGTCCAGCTGAACGGTGCTGCCAACCAGGGTGCCGGAGGAGGTGCCGGAGAGGACCGGGTCAGAGTGGATGGAGGCCGATTGACAGATTGGGGTGGTAAGGGCAAAGGTGAGCAGAAAGACTGGAAACGATGAGAGTTGAGGAATGCATCTTGATCATTGGGGTGAAAGTGTTCAAAGTAGAAGTAGAATTGTTCAGTAACTATTCAGTTGAGTGGAGCAGTAGAAGTGCTCAGTGGAGGTTCGCTTGCTTGTTCGCTTTTGAAAGTGAGTTTTCAATTTGAAGCTAACTCGTGCACCGCTCGCTGCTTATATACACTTTTTCCCGCCGTCGCCGCATCAACGAACGAACGCTCTCACTTCTGCAGCAGCCAATACACACACACACACGAGGCCGGTGATGCCCGAGAAGACTGAAGAAGGGCAAAGCAGAGCAGAAGAAGGAAGAGGAGGAGGAGGAGGAGGAGGTTCTGAAGCCAGGGAAGATGTTTTTGTTGTGTCCTGTCTGTCTTCTGCTACCACTAGCAGTGGTGACGGTGGTGAAGACGGTGGAGACGATGACGGTGGTGATGGTGGTGGTGAGATGGAGATGAAGATGGAGGCAATAAATTACGAAACGCGCACGTCTGATCGAAAACGAAGAGAAAGAGAGAGAGAGAGAAGAGAAGAAGGGGAGATGCTGTAGAACAGATAGAAGAGCCACTAAGCTGCAGTCCAAGTTGAGTGACCTGCTCCGTCTTCTTCTTCTTCTTCTCCTTCTCTGCTCCTATCTCCCTCTGCTTCTTTCTTGCTAATTTCTCAGGGAGGCGACCACCACTGCACCTCTACTTTTACTTTCTTCACTGTCTTCACTATCTCCCCTCTCTCTCTCTCTCTCTCTCTCTCTGTTACTTATCACTTGCTCTGGTGGTAGTGTTGGTAGTGATGACGGTTACCTTGACAGTGCACCACAGAGTGTGCTCCCTTCTCGTTGAAAGGAGCACTCTGTGGTGAGTGCTGGAGACAGCAGACGGTGGTGATGGTGGTGATGGTGTCTTCGACCGGTGCTGGCTCCTCTTCTCCGAAGATGACTCGCGTGGTCAGCCGCAGCAGCAGTGGATGCGGCCGTGTGCCCGTCGTCCATTGTGCGATCATTGCCTCCACCGTCTCTCATATCACTTACATTTGGTCAGATGTCGTCTACCTGACCTGACTGACTCTCACTGCCAGTGACTGTGACTGTGTAAATGTACTACTACTGCAGCTGCCTGTACCCTACACTGCTCGGCTGCCAGAGAGTTCGCCGACACCAGCCGACACCATCGTCCTCGCGTGGAAGAGTCGAGCAAGACTGTACCTATCTCAGTCAGTCTTTCTTTTCAGTCAAGTGTCGTCAGGGCAAGGCAAGGTGTAAGGCAATTGACCGCCGCGAGACGGTGAGCACGCACGCACGGGCATTCTAAGTTGGTAGGTGTACCCTGCTGTTGGCATTGAAGCTGCTGAGCTGCGGCGGTCAGAGAGAGAGAATTGAACTGTCTCGAACATTCTTTCTCTTTCTCTTTGACAGTGCCTCGAGGGTGTCACGGCGGTGTCGGCGGCGGCGGCAGAGGAGAAGGCACTGCGCTCTAAAGTTCATCTTCGGTTTTGGCCTTGTACAGCGGCGACGGGGGTTCAACAGCGGGGACAGCTGAGACAGATGTACAAATGACTAGACGGCCATAACTCAACACTTGAATTTCTATTTGCCATTGTGACATGACATGTTTCTTCCATGATGCATTGAGCTATTCAATGAAAGTTCATCCTGTGACTTTGCACGGCAGAATGCACAGACAGCTGCATGGCCTGCGGTGCTGTGGACCTGTGATGGAATGGTTTATGTGTTTGTTTACACAATTTCCAACTCAAATGTCGGTCGTGATGGAGGTGGTAAACAAGAAGAGGAGGAGGAGGAGGAAGAGGGAGGTACAACTGCCCATCCAGCTATTGCATGTGCACATCATGTGCAGTTGCAGGAGCAACAACAACAACAACAGTTGCAATCGACTGCAGAGTGGTCATTGCTATGTGTATCGTAGTCCATTTTGTACAGTAACACTTTCTCCCCTGGTTGTTGTTGTTGTTGTTGCTCTTAATCTGTTCTTCAGCTACCCCTCCACCTCTTCCTTTCACCTCTAAAGTGAAGGCGATGTCGCCTGCAAGGTGAAACCATCTTGCAACTTTCCCCCTTTTACTTTCCAAACGCAACAGGTGGTCGAAAAGGATAGGGTAAAGAGGTGATGGGGATGGGGACTCGTTAATCTCCCTGTCGTCCCCGTCTGACACATCTGACAACTGAGAGAATATGGCTTGCGGTGGCTTAGGCAGAGAGCTGTCGTGTTGACTGTGCCCAACACTTTCACGTTTCCCATGAAATGGCCTCCACCGAGGACGACGACGACAACAACCACCGTCGCACGATCTGTCCTCGTGTTCGGGATGATTGGCCATGTGAGAGAGAGGCTGTGTGTAATGGATTCACCAGGTGGTACCATCATGCAGGTACAAGTGCCATCACCCTCGGCCAGACAAAGGTAATTTATCGGTTTGTTTTTGTGTGTCAAACCTCGCTGGCCATAATAAATTCTCTGTCACTGTTTCAGAATTGAGCAGAAAATTGTACACACTTCTGAGTACCACCTTAGCTCATTTGTTTTCATTCTGAGCAGCCTGAGTTAACCTCAGTTCTTTGGACTTTAGCGTTCTCACTTTCCCTGTTGCACAATCACGTGCCAATCGAGGAATGAAAGAAGAAAAAGAAAAAAGAAAATGCAATACAACTAATAAACACTCCGACTGACTGACAGAGAATGAATGACTGGTGAATGCCACCAACAGACATCGTTTGTATACACAAAGGAAAGGTTTCAATGCTGCGGCTGTCTTTTAAAAAGTGCCATCCAAAATGCGTACAAAAAGTCCACCACCACAAGTGTGTACAATACATAGATACATAGTGTCGCTCGCTTGCTCGCTCTGTCTAACTGACATTATCAAATTGGAGCAGACAGTGAAAGCCACAGCCGCAGAAGCAAATGGGGGAAAATTACTACAGCTGTCAATTGATTGGAAAGTTCGATTAGCAGCAGCAGCAGCACAAGAGGGCAGAGTGCAACAGACAGGAATGATAGCCTGCAAAAACCGACAAACTGGTGGTTTTGGTGGTGGTGGTGGTGATATCACGCGCAGAATGCTAATAATGCTAATCACCACTCTGTCGGTGTCGGTGAAGACGATTCACCAGTAGAAAACCGGTGAAAGTGAAAAGTGAAAGCATCAGCAGGATAATCAACAGCATCAGGCTAAAGGGGACAAGGCTATGCTACTTGGTGTCGTTGGGTGTGTGTATGTGCTTGATAAGCCAACAGACTGTTGGGCCTCTTTGACTGTTTGTCTGTCACAGCCAGTCATCAAATCAGCCTTTTTCAAGTGTGAAAAAGAAGAAAAAGAAAAAAGAGGAAAGTGCATCGTAAGCATCGGAAAAGCACTGCGTTCAAATCCGGTACTGTTTAGCATTCTATCGATTAGGGAAAAGCGAAAATCATTTTTCAAACCTGGGGGAAAGGGAGAAAGCCTAGTCCAGCTCTGCCTGGTTCATGACCGCCGTGTCTCATGTTACCGATCACTGGTCTACGTGAGCAGCAGGCTCCCTCTGAGCATCACTTGCGTCATAAGGTCGGCATCCATATGATAATGATGGCGGCGGCATCCCCCGCGTCAGAGGTCGAGCAAAACTGGTCGCCGATCACTTACCCTTTCCCCAAAAAGGGAAAGCAGACGTAAGAGTATATACTTCATTACACTCACAACCCCTTCTCCATTACGTCATCTCGCTTATGTCTGCGAAAACAGCTACGATGTCAGCAGACAACTCTCTTTCTCGATGACCTACCCGAGGATGACCACCATCATCATCATCATCGCCGGTCAGGCGAGTGGCGGGCAAGCTACGCAGACAAGCGCACTTTCTTTCACTCTCTCTCTCTCTCTCTCTCTCTCTCTCTCTCTCTCTCTCTCATCATTAACTCGCTCACTCATCAATTGTTGCCTCGCGCAGATCACGGGGGAAAATTTCCGACCTGGAGGCAACACTCAAAAAAAAGATAGGAAAAGCACAAGTACTTTTGCCTTTCCCTTTCCCCCTTCCTCGGTGAAGATGAACAGTAAAAGGAACTGTAAACAACAAATACGGCTTTGCAGTCAGCGGACAGTGCCTTCCACTTTCATGAGAGAGAGAGGAACACATGTACATTGAAGAGGCTGCAGCCACCGGTGCAACCACCACTTTGATGCACAACAACAAGAGCAACTAGAAAAGTACGTCATCCTATCGGACAATTACCACCCGAAAATGAATGAGTGAAAGCGGTGTGAGTGCACTCCACACACTGTCAAGTGTCAGTGTCTTTCCGCTCTTTGGCAAAAGAAGAGTGAGAAAGGACGAAAATAACTGCAAGAGTAAACAAACAAACAAACAAACACACAGTTACAATTTTCTCTTAGTGCCAACTGAATAATCGCCGATATTTGACGACCAGCACAATTGATCTAAACTTTTCTGTTCAATTACGCCAGTTGAGATTTCATTGAAGGTCACCTAAACTACAAAAAAATCCCCAATGGTCAGAAAATGGGGGCAGTAAAGTGCCAGCCAGTCAGTCAGCCAGTCAATCGATGGCACAGCCGATCTGGTAGCCCAGTGGCAGCAAAGCCCATATCAAACACTCCTAAACCAAACACTCAAACAAACAAGCCCACACACAGCACAAATGCAATCGATCTACACGTGTGTAGTCCTGTCCTCTCCCTAAACATTCTCGAATGATTCCCTCCTAATCTCCCTCTCCTCTTGTTGTCCTTCTCTGGGGGCACTCACTCTTCTCGGTTGCAGCAGCAGCGGCCACCACTGTTGTCTCTTGCCACTGGTATCACCATCTGGCAATAATAATACCCTGATACTGTGATACTACTGTCCCCTCACTTTCCTACCCCCTTACTTTGATCTGAGCTCTTCTCTTCTCCCTCTTCTATCAGCCCTGTTCGGCAGTGAAATGGAGGCAAAGTATTGCGACATAGCAGTGCCATTGCAATCGCCAGTGTCAAACACTGTTTTCACGGTCGCGCTCTTAGGCCTTTGCAAGCTATAGCCGATAGAGAAAGAGAGTGATAGATCTGTTGTTTTGCACTATTTCTCCCGCACTAGTGTCGGCAGTTGTTTACCAGAAAAACCAAAGTTTTCCTCCTAGATTGCAGGCCTACACACCGGCAAACACGCACCACTTGGCTTCTTGCCCAGCTTTTGTTCACGGTCACCTCTTAGGACACCTAACCTAAACGATGCTGTAGTGCACATCACAAGTTCAGGCATTACCTCAGTAGAGGTGCTGCTGCTGCTGCTGGTGGCTGGCAATCATCACCAGCATCTCATCAGGCGAGGGAGAGAGAAGGAGGTATCACCATCTTATTAGGCCAAAACGAGGAGGGAAACGCAGTTTGATAGTACCAGCAAGGCCATCAGTGCACTGAAACAGCAGTGCACTTTTGTTCACATCACCACTCACCAGCTACTCTCGCCTACTACCCATTATTATCGAGCATGTGATTTTTTTCCAACTCCAAACGGCTCTCCGAACTGTGATGTGTGTGTACGTGCACTGGCAGTGCACACCTTCCACCAATACCCCAATACCACCAAAAGTCGATGGCCCCTGATGATGCTGAGCATCATCAGCATGACGTCAGTCTAACGGCTGCTTCAGTTGCAAGCACTTGAAAAGAAATAGCAACGAGAAACGGCTGCTGCTGCTGCTGCTGCAACTGGTTTACGAGCACCTCACTTTAACAAGAGGACGAACAGAGAACGTCAAGAGCACGAATGCGACGGCGGCTGCTGTTGTCGATGGCAATGGCAATGGTGAAAGTGCATGCAAGAAGCGAAGAGGTAAAAACAACAAATGGTGAAAGTACACCTCACGAGATGCTTCTCAAGGTTTCATCATCTATCGCTAAAAAAGTGTAACACAAAAAGTACGATTGGGGTACTGCCAAAAGGGGGAATATATGCTTTGCTTTGCCACTTGGACGCTGCTCCTTGATCTCCTTCTTCTTATCCTAATCTGAAACACTTCTCAAGCAGTCTCGACTAAACTGGTCAATTCATGATCACCCACTCACTCACTCGTTCACCCATTAGCAGTTCTCCATTTCTTTTTTTCAGTTCCACTGATAAGAACCGAGTTGCATCAGCAATCATCGTTTACAAAGTGGAGGCAAAAAAGCTGAATTATCAGCAAAAGCAGCAAAAAAAGAGTCGGCTGAAAGGCTCATGTTTGATATGTGCAGACCTTTTGCCCTCTTTCCCTCGCAGCACTGGCGAAAAATGAAGATACGAAGCAGCGGATATGATCGGCGCGATTCTGTCTGACACAGTGGTCTGTTCGACAAGGCCTGTACTGTAGTACCAATACTTTGCCAGAGGAGACTAAAAATAGAGTAAGAAAGAACCTCAAAAGAAGACGAAACCAATGATTTGCACATAAATTGCCCGCCAAGCCAATGTACCCTCTGTACCCTGCAGCAGCAGCAGCAACAGCAGGGCAATTAAACTGAACTCTGCTGGAGAGATTGCCAGTCCAAGATACCTTTTTTGCCTGTCAATGGCCTCAATGCCAATGGCTTGCAAAATTGAACAAGATTCAGCCGCAACACATGTGCCACATTGTTCATTTCAAAGCCCGATTTGATTTCACCCTACCAGGCAGCAGGAAGGCTAAAAAATTGAAAAAAGTAGAATTTTCAAAAAACAGTTGCAACACAACATCAAAATGGCCAGTTTTTTTATCGGGTGCAGCAGTTTCAGCAGCAAAACTATCAGCAGCAAGAGGGCATCTGAATAGGTTCACGGCAACACTCACCTCATCTATCTCCTTTGGTTAATCATCAAAGGGAGAGAGAGGCAGATGTGTGCCAAGACTGGTTAGCACTGGTGAACTAGAGTGCACGCCATAGTGGAGCAGAGGACAGTAAAGCACTGGCTGCAACTGATGAACAAGCCTAGTCAAACATCCTCGGCATCGACACCATCTCATCATGTTAGATGCCCTCTCTCAGCCTCTCGCTAATCACATCATCAAACACTAATCGACACTGATGCTGATAAAGCAAACTGCTGCTGCTGAATGAGGGAATGCAATGCAAAGCAAAAAGCCAAAGAATACTACTATTCTATATGATAGGTGGAAGCAATGAGCACTTCTACACGTACTCCGTTACTCAAGTTCTCAGTCTTTCCCTTCTGCCCTACATCCTCAATACTCTGTGTCACAATTATCCGCTGCAGAGGAGATTTAACATCTTCAAAACAGCAGCGAGCCGATTATCAATTTGCGATACTTTTGGTGCCTTTTGCAGCACTCAACTTTGCGGCACACCGTTGCTGCTGCAACTGCAGTTATTGGCATTTAGAGCTCATTTAGTACTGTGCGACCAGTACTCTGCTATCACCTCCGAAAAAAATCCACAGTGCTTCTTGATGATGATGATGATGATGATGATAGGAACCTTGTGATTTTTGTTGTTGAGCTTTGTACCAGGGTATGAGCTTTCCCGGCCTGTTTACCACCACCACCACTACCGCTGCATACTGTATCGAATCTCTTCTACCAGTGCACAGAGCACTGCTTCTTAACGGATTGCATCTTATCTTTGTATTACATCGAAAATGAAAAACAGAACAACAGCTAACTAGCTAACTAACTAGAGGAAGAAAAGAGGAGACAACAAATAGCAGAGACGGCGGCGGCGGCGGCGCATGACAGCTGATAACGGCGGATAAGTGGCAGAAGAAGTTGGCAAAAGTTTACAAGGTCGCGAGCAGTGATGTTTGTGTGACACACTGTGCGCTATCTAATTAGAAGCAACGAAGAAGACGAAGACGAAGTCAACACTGAAGTAATGTCGACAATGAACAATTTGTTGATGATTGGATGGTGATTCTGATTAGGAGGAGGTGAGAGAAAGAGCGAGCAAGGAAAGAAGCCAAGAAGTTATAATAAACAACAGCCAAAACTGGGCAAAGGGAGAAAAGGAGGTGAAGTGAAGGAGTGTGAAGCGTCAAGTGTGCTAGTCATGTGCTGCTGCTGCTGCTGCATAATGTATTTTCGCTCATTCTCTCCTCATTTAGCAGCCGCATCCATTTTATCAGTCGGCTTGATGGCAGTTTTGGCCTGTCAGAGCAGCAGCAGCAGCAGCAACCTTCAAAACAATCGAATACTGCTTCATTCCCACTGCAGCAGTAACGTTGAAGCAAAGAGTGCCTTCCAAAGCAGCGACAGTAAATCCAACTCTGCTGTTGGTGTTGCTGCTGCTCATCCTCTGCAGAGGATGTCGTCGATAAAGAATGTCTTCCACTTGCTCCGTCCTACTTCAGTACGCTTTTCAACAGCACTAGCCTGCACACTGCTACTAGCTACTACTATTGGACTGTTGTTCGACGAAAACGACGACGAAGACGACGACGGCAGTTGAATGATGGAACTAACAGCTTCGGACCGGCCACTACTGCCGCTGCTGCTGCTACTGCTGACATTGTCGCCCAGTCGAAACAGCTTCGAAGCTGATGTCGCTGAAACTGAAACTGGAGGAGGCAAACCTTGAAGGAGCGGCGCCATCGACAGCGACAACGACGACGACGGAGAGTTCATTGAATTGTACGAGGCCAGAAGATGGAGAGGCGGATAGTGGCGGTGGTGTGTTTGATGGCGGTGGTGATGGTGGTGCTGGGAGAAGGAGGAAAGACTCCTACCGTTGCTGCTGCTGCTGCTGCTGGTCGATGATTTGCGCTGATTGGCCGCACTTGCTTGCCGATACTGACACCAATCAGTGCAATGCTGCTGCTGCGGTTGCCATTGTCGGTGATTGTGTTGCCCCTGGTTAGGAGGAGGCGGAGGTGGTGGCAATTGAAGCTGATGCCGGTGGTGATGAAGATGTTCACCCATCTTTGCCGATGATAATGTTGTCATTGAGGTGTCCTGATGCTGTACCGCTGCTGCGACCGCTGCCGTTGTCGCCGTCGTCGTCCTCGCCTGAGGGTACAGATTTCGAAGTATTCGATTGATGCTGGAGATGCTCGGTAAGGTGTCACGCGTGCAGACGCGCTCAGCGCGGAGCTTCTCGCGGATCTCCCAGGCGAACATTGACTGACTTTCCGCTTTGTACTGCCAAATCTTTCCAATGACAGTCGGCGTCGAGACGCGCGGTTTGCTGCCGCCTGATTTGTGTTTATGGGATGCGTGTGAGTGCATGTTAGTGCCACATCACGGACAGAGAAAATAAGAAAGCAAAGCAAAGACAAACGACCGAGTGAGCAAGATAAAGATGGGAGAGTCAATTAGCAAGAAGTCAAAGACATGTGACCACTGCTGATGATGCTACTGCTACTGCTACTGCTACGGCAAGCAAAAACAAGTGCAGAAGGCAAATAGGAAATTTTTTCCATCTATTTTGGAAATAAACCGCAAAACAAGAGGCCTCGTTTAAAAACAGTCAGTCAGTCAGTCAGAAACACAGGCAGGCAAAATCAAACGACAATTGCTTCAGGTTGGTATGAAGAAATAATAAAAAAAATTTTAACAAATTCCAAACAAGCAAACATAAACACAAAATTAAAAACGCAAAATGTCAAAAAAGAGCACTTACCAATAGTTCCCGGGAGAATGGAGCCCGTCTTGGCAAACTTGGTCAGTATCTTGCTCACGCAACCGTGGGAGACTAGCAGCCGTCGGGAGATGTCGCAGGGCTTGTACCCGCCTAAGGACATCCGCAGAATCTTCAGCCGAGATCCCAGCGGCAGCGGCTTTCCATTGGTAAAGCAGCCACCTAGTTGATTGGTGCTGGCCGAGGAAATGACTGAAGATGAGGCGGTAGTAGTAGTAGAAGCTGCTCCAAAAATCTGAGCCACTTGAGCCTGTTGAGAGCAGCTTCGAACAGTTTTGGTGTCCGCATCTTTCGAAGAAGAAGAAAAGCTAGGCCCAAATAGAACTGAAGAAACGGTCGAGTCGGGCAGTTGGTTTGTTATGAATGCGCCGCTGCTGTTGCTGACGGCGACCGTGGAGCCCTTCAAAGACATTGTCCACCACGCAAAAGACTTGCTGATGACCACCACCACTGAAGACGAAATGAAACCAGGACCGAGAAGAGGTGACCATTTTATAGCCGTAAAGTAGCGTTTGCTCTGGTCACTGATGAGAAGAATAACAGGTGACGGGAGGGGGGACAACGGCAGTGATCCAGTGTTCGATTGTTGGCGGTCGGTGAAATTACCGCTCTGCGATTTATGTTCCATCGTTCTTGTTCAAAGGTTCTTTCTTTTACCAGCCATTCTCAACCCAAACGGACAAGGTGCTCAGGGTGGCGAATAACCGAATAACATAAAACGGTAGTAGTCCGCCTAGCAGTCGTAATAATTCTTCCGTTTGGTGAGTGAGCGAAAAGCTGCAGATTAGCCGCAGTGAGCATCCGTCCAGATCGATTGCCCATTACATTGCACACAGTGACACCACCACCACCACCACCACCAACAGCACTAAAGTTGTGGTCGTTGGCGTTTTTATTGCCACTTTTTGGCACAAACACACTAAACAAAGCCTCGACAAATAAGTGTCTGTGTCTAATTGCTACTGTTTGTGTTCGGCACCTTTCTTCTTCTTTTTCCTCGGTGACAATTCACCTCGATTGGCTTCACTTGATCGGCATAAAGAACACAGTGCCCATAATTATCCGATTACCCGAAGAGAAAAAATGTTGTGACAATAACAGGAAAAAAGAGAAAGAAGAAAACCCAATTTCCCTTTCGAATTAACTAGCATCCACTAGCGCTGACCAAGGAGGGTCAACGACTCGGAGAAAATGCCAGTGTTGCTGCTGCTGCTACTGGTCGACCGTTAAGTAGGCACTTTTGTTGTTTATTTGCTGTCCATCTCAAAAGAAAAAAAGAAATCAACAAAATACAAATCGGTAGCAGCAGTTTTGATAGGAGTTCAGATTCAGGCGAAGGTCAAAGAAAAAAGGGAGAGCTCAGCAATGGAGATGAACTGATTCAAAGCAGTGGGGGGAGGGGTGAAAAGGCTATACACAAAAGGGGAGGGGAGTGGGACCCGAGGAAAGAAGACTAAACTAGGATCTATTTATACTAAAAGGATATAATAATCGAAAGCAAAAACTTTAGTAAAACCTACTACGCCTAAAGAGGAAAAACTATGTACAGAGGTGGTGGTGGTGGTGGTGACCGGCAGAAAGATATGTCTGGAGTGGTCTGAATGGCTGTGCGCGTCAAAGGGGGAGGGGATGATTGATTGATTCCAAATCCAAGTCCAAAAGTTCCCTAAGAGATGCCCCTAATGAAGACCGTCCTCGTGCCGGCCACGTCGATCAGCTGACGCGAGTGGAAGGTGACGACGATGTTCCGTGCACCGCCGCGCTCCGGCACCAGTCGAATGCTGTTGGTCACCGTCTCGCCGGGCATTATATTGCGGAAGTTGATGCGCATCGGTCGACTGAGGCCGGGGCCCTCGATGGTGAAGGAGCAGTCCTCGAGGACGCGCTTCACCGGGTTGGTCAGCTTCACGTCGAGGGTGAACTCCCGCCCCACCTCCAGCGGCCCCCTCGTGTTGATCTCAATCTGCGGCCGCTCGACGCTAAAGTCGTCCTCCTCGGACCAGGTCTGGTGCGTTTCCTTGACGGTGGCCACGGCGTACACCTTCAGCAGGCTGAAGTCCACCAGCTTGTCGGCGTAGTCCTCCGGGTCGACGCGAACGCGCAGGATTTCCTCTGTGAAGTGGGTGGTGGAAAAGGAAATAGAAATAGAAATTAGAAAGTGGTATCAGTGGAAATGGCGTGCAAAAGATGGCGGCAGCCTCCATGTTTTGTTGCAGGCAGTTTCTATTTCTCTCATATCATTTCTCATTGAACGTACTCTGATACGGCTTCAAGCGGATAATGTGCCGTTCGTTTTTAATCTTCTTCGCGAGAATGCCCGTCTGGTAGAAGCTGTTGGCATTGAGGGAGAGCGTCACCGTGCGCAGGCTGCCCACCCGATTGGCCATCTCCACCTGGATGAAGAAGGGATTGCCGATGACCACCTTCTCAATGTCCAGCAGGTCAAACTCGACGTCCTCCTTCCCCGGCGCGGGAATCTCAAAGAGGAAGGAGAGGCCGGCGCCTAAGAAAGAAAAAGATGAGTAAGTTTCAGTTATTCTGACAACGAAAGAACCCCCCACAACTCACCTCTTGCGGCATTGAGCACCGCCATTCGCTCCTCTTCAGTGCCCTCCTTGAACTTGTACAGGTCGGTGATGTCCTCAGCGTCGGAGATGCCATTGTAGTCCGAGTCGATGCCGGCGCGTTTTGTGAACAACTTTCGTCCGACACTGAATTGGGAAAAATTTGTCAATTTTAAAAACATTTCTCCATTCTCAAATCTCTCTCTCTTACTGGTATCGATTGGTCTTAATCTTCTTCCAGCCCAGCTCACTGCTTTCGTCCAGCTGCCAGTGCACAACGTCCGAGTTGACCTCTGCAAAAACAAAGGGCACGTCAAAGGGAAGGCCGACCTGAAAAAAGAAGAGATGTAAACAAAAGAATTCGAAAACCACTGATGCCACTCACCTCTCCGCGTTTGATCGCCTCCAGCGAGGCTGGGCCCATCTGATAGAGATTACTGACGTCACTCGATTCCTGGGGCGTGGCGTCAATCACCTGCCAACCGCCGTAGCCGGGAGGAAGGTCGGGTCTAGGGGGATCAAATAACGATTAAAACAAGAAAACCTCAAAAACTCCTCTTCTCTCCTTACCTCGACATCCACACATCCGTCCAGACGTGAAAGTTCCAAATGGAGTCAGAGTTCACATCGGAGATCGCCTCCCCCGACTTGGTGAAAAACTTATCCACCGTCAGACTGTCGTCCGTGTCGTGGGCGGAGACAAAGTTGGTGATGGTCCGCGCGGGAATGCCCAAGGCCCGGGACATCGTGGTGGTGCTGCCCGCAAAGACCCAGCACTGGCCAAACTTGATCGGCTCGCCGTTGGAGCGCAGGTACTGCTCAAAGATCGGCGCGACTGCCCGTCCACTGCCAGGGCGCATTGCCGTCGTGGTAGTTGCCCGACCAGTTGCCCACCAGGAGGCCATTGTCGTCGTGCGAGTTGACGAGGGCCGCCACCGAGCGGACCACCTTCACCGGGTTCGCTCGGGCGGCGTAGTCCAGGCGACTCTTGTCCAGCAGGAACATCACCGCCGGCAGGACGGACTCTTCGAACTGAAAATACGGAGAAGACGATGATGGTTAGTACTGAAAAACTAAATAGAAATGCAAAACACCGACCTGTCCATAAATCCACTGCCTTCCTTGGCTTCGAGTGCGAGCCAATGTAGATCTTGCCAATGTCATTCAGCACGTACTCCTGGCGCTTCACCTCGTCGCCCAGGTACACGGTGTCGTCTTGGGGAGGAGAAGAAAGGTAATCAGTAAAAAAAAATTTACAAATATTCCCTTACCATTATTCCAGGCATTGAAGAGCAGGTAGATCTTGTTGTTCACCTCGAAGGTCTTGATGTCCCGAGAGCCCTGCGGCTTGGTGGAGACGCGCAGGCGCCAGACGCCCACTGCGGCCGAAGCAGGAATGCGCACCTGCAGTGTGATCCGGGCGCCATCGACGTTGCGCACCCGGGCGTCCCACTTGCTGGGGTCCTTCGTGAAGTCCTTGCTGTTGGTGATCGGCAGGTAGACGAGGGTGCCCTTGCCCAGTTGAGGATTGGTTCCTAGGGAATTAAATTGGCGAGGGAGAAAAAGTTAGAAAAGGCTAAAAGAAGGTGAGTGCTTTCCCTTTCTCGCTTTTGTTTCAAGAGCACACAATCGACAAATGAGTGAAGAGGGAGAGAAAAGAGTGTCAATGTCTGTGCCAAGTAGTGCAGACAGAGTCTAAAGAGATGGTCATCAAATGTCAATCAGACAAGAAGAAGAAGAAGAAGACAGCCCTCGTCAATGTGCGGCAATAAATAGGCCGAGACACTGGCTGGCGCCGCTAAGGTCAATGTCGCACCGAGTGCCTTTCATGCCATTCTTCCCCAAAGATGGTGGCCACACACAGGTGTGTGTGTGCATGCACTCGAGAGTGCACATGATGTGAATAGATGAATGAATGAATGAATGAAGTAAGTAAAAGAAGAAACAACAGTTATTTCTTTTCTTCTTCTTCGATGACGAAATCGAATCGATTACCGCCGCTGCCACTGCTCACTATTGTCTTTGGCCGCATAAGGTGCTCTTAGCTATGATTAGAGTAGCAGAAGAAAAGAGAAGAAGAAAAAGAAGAGGAGGGAACAATCGATCAGATGAAGTCGATGGCAGCAGCAGCAGCAGCAGCTGACCAGACGAAGACTGATGATGGTCAACTGCTGATGATGATGATGATGATGGTGATGGTGATGACAAGTGTGCCGCCACCACCACCACCAAATTTCGCCGAAGGTTCGCGCTCCAGTAAATTGGAAACAGGAGAACAGCGAAAAAAATTAAACCTTGAGAAAGAGAGAGAAAGTGTGGCACACAGTCTAACCGACAACATCACTTTGAGGTCAACTGACCAAATATTAGGAGAAGAAGAGAGGGAAAAAGACAAAAGCACACAACATGTCACTGGTCAAGAAGACAATGGAAATATGAGGCTGAAGTAAAAGTCGTTAATTGTCCGCATCTGCTAATTACATTCAACAGCAGCGGAACAAGTGCACACTTTCGATTGATGATCGGCGAGCCGGCGAGCTGAACTCTGCCAGGCAAAGCTGGCTCTCTTGGCCTCTCTGCCAATTGAGACACATTCACACTCACTCACCTCACTCTCACACAGACTGACACTGAACAGGCGATAATTGCCGGAGAGTGCAAATGAGTGCCCGTGGTGGTCGTACACTTGAGCGCAGTCTGCCTCACCACTTGACCACTTCACCGTACACCGTACACATCAGCCGTGAAAAGTATGATCATCAGCCTGCAAGGCTACTTTTCTCTCTCCCTAAAGATGCTCATCACCGTTGATGATATTTGGGAGAAGAGAGGAAAAAAGGAAAAAGACAAAGGAGAAAGACAAAGTTGTGTCTGTGGCTAGGCCAGTCAGTCAGTTGTCAGTGCCAAATCGATCGACGACTAAGCTCTCCTCAAAGTGAGTAACCTTTTCCCTTTTCCTTTCCCCTTTCCTTTTGCTGCCTTCATTATAATCAAATTAGCAAGTCATCAGATGCAGATGCGTGACTGCTTTCTACTTCTGCTGCTGCTTCTCAGGTAGCTATTTTTTACCACAACACTAGTTTAGTCTGGAAGACAAAACAAATGCTGCCTGGACACACTTATGCAAATTGTAGCTGTCGCTTGGAAAAAAAGGAATTGATCAGGCACCCTTGCGCAAAAAGAGAAAGGACTCAGCTGCGAAAAAAAGGATTTTTTAGATTTTACTAAAATCACTAAAAGCAGCAGCAGCAGCAACGATGAGGCACTGGAAGCGGCTCTCATCTTCCCTGGAATGGCCCACCATCACATCATTGACAGATGAAGATTACTATCTTCAGAGAACAGCATCAAAGTGAATGCCAAATCATGTGCCACACAGTCCCTCTCTTTCTCACTCACTCACAGCTGGAAGCAAAACATTGAACATGTTCAAAAATAGGAAAAAAGGTATCACCTGAGGATGATGGTGGCGATGGTGATCACATCATCCTCATCCTCAGCAGCCAAAGAATGACTACATACCAAAGAGAAACTCCAGGCGAATTTTGTTGTTATCTTGATCGTAGGCGCTGCGCAGTTGAATGGCCATGAAGAAGGGGTCGCCGCGGCGAATGACCAGCGAGGGATTGTTCTTGTCGAGAATGTCGTACTTGAAGGTGCGGTGCTCCTTGGCGTTGTCGCGCTGAAACAGGTCCACCGAGGTGACGTCATTTGAGGGGCCTAGGAAGGACAAAAATAAAAAGATAAAAAAAATTAGTAAACGAGGAAGTGGTAGTACAGAAATGGTGCAACTCCTCGCTTCCCCATCCCTTCTCCTCCTTCTGTTTTTTTCCGGTGACAGTGACATCCGAAATTGGGAAACATCAAAGCATCGGTTCAACTGCTGTTGTACGGTGCTGTTTATTAGCGTGGCATTGCTGGAGCATTACAACTGTGAAGCTCTCAGAAGGCAGAAAGAGAGAAAACTGCACAGCATTTGCCAAACAAAAGTTTTGCTCAAAGGGGAAAAGGAAAAGCAGTGTGGCCTTAGTGTTTGTGGTCGTCTGTGTGTTGTGTGCTTAGGAAATGAAAGGGAAGAAGAGAGAAAGGAAAAGACAGTGACGGCTAGATTAGCGTCGATTAGTGACACATTTGGACAGACGACACTGAACACGACAGCAGCAGCAGCAGCAGCAGAGACAACAGCAAACCTTTCGCCATCACACACTGTGATTGGCAATCGTTCACGGATGCTAAGGGGCACTAGCAGCAACAGCAGCAGCCTCAGCAACCCTGGAAAACAATAGTGCACAGCAAGTCGGTGTGTGTGTATTTAGCTAATTAAGCGGCTTCACTTCTTAAAATGCTCAACAACCTTTTTCTCCCTTTTCTGTGCGCCCTCAAATCTAAAATGAATCTCTATCAGAAAGCAACAACAACAAAAATCCGCCCGGCAATTGATACCTCACAGTTGCTGCTGCTGCTGTCCAACAAGAGCGGCACACACCGGCAGACAAACAAGTGAATTGAAGTTTTATTGCCGCCGCCGCCGAGTCGTCGATGCTGGCCAATTGGCAATTGTCTGTCTGACTAGTGAAATGAGATTAAACAGCTCGTTAAACGGCTGTCGGCAAAAAAAGTTGGGCCGAGTGTAGGCAGCAGTAGTTCAGAGTCGGAACAGTTGCCCCCACCACATCACCACCGCTATCACCACCACACTTATGATTTACACTCATTTTGAGCCAGTGTTGTGTTGTGTTGTGTTATGCTGTTTAACATGTGCTGACATTGCCATGCACAACTGGCGGACATGTTCAACTTCCAAGTTCCCCTATCTCCGCAGTCCCTGTCAGCAGTTTGACTGTCGATATTGCCTGACAGCACAGACAAGTCCTTTGCTCAAACATCAAACTTTCATCACTTTTTGCTTTCTTTCTTTCGTTTTAAAACGGAAAGATCAAGCTCAAACTGTTCACCGACTGATTAATTCGCGCTGAAGAGGAGAAAAAGGGAAAGAGAAACAGGCGGCAAACATCACAGACTATCGAAACTCAGCTCGAAACAGTGTAAAGATCCTCCTCCTCGTCCAGTTAGTCGGAAAACTGGCGAGAATTTCGCCATTACCACCACGACCAATTTCAAGTAGTCAGCAACACTGCAACCTCCTGTTTCTTTCTGTGTCATGTGAAAACCAAACAGAGAGTAAAAGAGAAAGAAAGAGTGGAAAATTCTCAAAAGTTTGTCACCTGAAAAGAGAAAGAGAGAGAGAGAGAGAGAGGTGCCAAAAGGAGTCATCACTGTCTGTCCCACTGACTGCCTAACTGACCAGTGCACAAAGAGACAGATGTCTGAAATACTGACTCAAATATTGACACCAGCAGCAGTACACTGCACTCAACAGCAATGTAAATGTCTGAAAAGAGTATGCCCAGAATTGCGCCTCCTCACCGCCTGGCATTTTCCCACTTGCAACAGACAGTCCAGCAAGTCAACAGGTGTCAACAGATGTTTGACAAAAAAAGAAAAGAAAGATCATCATCATCGTTTGCCGTTACATGTCTTCCCTGCAACGGACGTTTTTTATCAGCTCAACAGCATCTAAGCAAGCAAACAGTGCACAGCATCTCCTAAAGCATCTCAAGTTTAGCAATTAAGCGCTGTGTCGTCACTGCTGAGTAAAAACCGGCAATGGCATTTTATTTCATTCCGAAAATTCTTTCAGCTATTGGTAATGACAGTGCCGTACAGCCCATTCTCCATTTCCGCATCAGCCAAAACCCAAAGGTCACACACACACAAATATTGCAGCTGAATTACGCTAAGCAGCCAATTAGCAGTCAAAACTGAAATTGAAAAAGGCTTGCACAGGAAAAAGCTGATCAGGGTGGGCTCACTGGGCGCCAACCTAGAGCTTGTAAATCAGCTGTGTGGGCACAGCAGCATCAGTGTGGCCATCGGTTTTGATAAATGGCGCCAAAAGACTGAAGTAATAAATAAGTAAAGAAAAAGAAAGAATGAAAACATAACAAATGACTACAGCAGCAGCTACTTGATAAAGGGCAGCTAAACGAAAAGACAATGGACAGCTTAATTTCAGCAGCAGCAGCTTCCGAAGTACTTTAAAGTGGAAATCCTCTCTTTCTTCTAAGCTCTCAAAATCACTCTAAACTCAGTGGTTGCCTCACTGGTTGCAGTTTTCAATATAAACTGTAACTCCTCTCACTCTCTCTTTTATAAAGGCCAACAGCACAGTATCGCACAATTGAATTGTGTTGCCCACAGAACACACTTTTAGCATCGCTCGACATTGAAGATATGCTGATGTAAGAGGCAGAGGCAGCCAGCCAGCCAGCCGCCAGCCAGCCAGCGAGTATCAAGAGCAAACACAGAAAAGATGGTAATGGCGGTTTTGTCTTTTCTCAAACTTTCTTTAGGACTGCCAGGCTTGCAAAAGGAGAAGAAAACTTAGGCAGCGCCGGAGCGTTGCGAAGCACCAACGAAGATGATGATGAACACCTTAGACGATGCCAACAATGCACAACTCACCGTACACAGCATTCAGCCGTATAACAATGGCAATCAATCGACCGAGCAAAGTCAACGCTGAACTGAATTAAAGCAGGCAGGCAAACAGATAGAGTTCTCCTCGAATCAGCAGAGGACAGGTCGTCGGCTGGCTCACTGCTAATGGCTCAACACACGCTAAACGCGCCAACGAACAGCTCAGTGCACTACATCACACATAGCACTGAGAGTACAGCGCCGCAAAGCATAAAATTAATTATCTCCCTATCGAAATTAAACAAGCCCAGGCAATCTTTCCCCCCCCCTCTTCTTTCTCTTCTAAGGCTGCTGCTTAAAAATGAAGGTGCTGGTGGTAATACGCTGGCACGCGCTTCGCTGGAAAGAGCTGGCACCGTCAAATCAAAATCAAGGTGAGGAGCGCCAGTGTCTGTGCACTTTTCTTTCTGTACACAAACACAGTGCCTGATTGATTCTCAGCAGAATCGGATGACGGTGATAATGACGGTGATGATGGTGATGGCGATAAAAATGGTCACCAAAGAAGAAGAAGAAGAAGATGGAAGCACTCGTGCAAGAACAAGTACTGTACGACAACAACAACAACAAATTAAAGTGGAAGTGGTCTTACCTGACTGGAGAAACTCCTTGTGAAAGAGCGGGTAGTGAGGATAGCGGTATGGCACGCGCAGGCACTGACTGACATTTGGCATGCACAGTACAGCTAACAGTAGCAGTAGTGGTGGTAGTGGTGAGGGAGTAGTAGTGGTAAGCAGTTTTAGTTGAAGTAACACAGACGAGGTGACAGTTTTGGGAGAAGTTTTTTGCAGAAGGCTTTTCTTAAGTCGTGGCGGTAGTAGTGTTGGCGGGAGAGTTAAGGAGGAAGGTGAAGAAAAGAGAAGTTAAGGTTGAGGTGGAAGGAACATGAGGGGGTGATCTTCTTTCATTCTCCTCGACGAGGACCTCGCTGTCCTCTCTGAAAATGAGGCGGAAGATAATCTCCTGCTGTTGTCATCACCATCATTATCTTCCCCTCCTCCTCCCCGCAGCCTTTCTTCCTCCTTTCTGCTAGGTTGTTGTGGCAGTCTTTGCTGCAACTCCTCCACCACCGCCACTGAAGTGGCGGTCCTCTGAGTCGTTGCTGTGTGGCACATTTTGTTCACATTTGTTGTTGTTCCTAATATTGACAGTAGTCCTCCTATCCGCCGGCGTTCCTGCTGGAGCTGATTTTGTTGATGATGGCAGTTAGTAATGGTGGTCAACGTTGTCCAACTTGGCAGGCATTTGTCAACAAATCAATGAGTGGTGGTGGTGGAAGCTTAAGAGACGAGGTGAGCTGAGTTGAGGCAGGCAGCAGATGAAGAAGTAAACACTAGCTATGGGGCAGCATCGAAGTGTTGTTGGCAGTGTTGGAAGAAGAGCAGTGGCAGAGAGCAGCAAGATGACTGAAACACACTGACACTCAAACACACATCGGGAAGACCTTTTTACCAAAAACGATCACACACCGATCAGACCGGACATCGGAGGTGATGAGAGGAGACCAAGAGGTAATATTGAAGGAAAGGGAAGGGAGTAGAAAGTGGAAGAAGCTAATTTGAAGCAACAGAAGTAGAAGAAGAAGATGCAGCAGAAGGTAAAGAAGGAAAGAAGCAATGGAACATGTGCCTCGCTGCTGCTGCTGCTTCAACCACTGTCGAACGAAGAGTGCTTGTGACTGTGGTGGTGGTGGTGGGTGGTGATCGAACAGCGACCACTGCCGTTGCTGATGGCTACGGACGTCTGCTGCTGCAGTCTTCTGCTGCGACGACGGAAAGGAGAAGAAGACGACAGCGACGATGTTGCGGCGGCGACTGCAGAAGTTGCTGCTGCTGCTGCTGCAGTCGAAGATGCAGATGGCTGCTGCTGAAGTAGTAAAGAGCAGCCGACAACTCAGGCGCCATTGGCGCAGCAGAAGCTGCTGCTGTAGTCAGTCAGTCAGTCACAAGCCTTCTTCTTGGCTGCCACTGCCACCACCACCACCACCATCACCACCACCTGATTCAAGATTAAAAAGAAGGCAGGATTTGAGCAGTGTGTGCACTGGCTGCACTTGTACTTGTGCGGGCTGCTGCTGCTGCTGCAGTAGGAGATGATGTTGAAGTTGCTGGAGCAGGAGCTGAAGCGAAGCTGAAGCTTGCTCTCTTCTTCTTCAAGCCACGGTGCTCCTCACCACCACCATTAGGAGAGCAACTCTACAAAAGACAAATATTAGTACGATTATTATTAATAATAAAAGTATATAAATCTGAAGCTGAAACGAAAGCTGGGCTGTCCGCGCTCACACACAAGCTCGCTCCATGTGCACTGCATTGCATTCATTCAGCAGGCAACAAGCAGCACTTGTAGTGAATGGAGTTATCTCCTATTTGCTAGTGCGGCCCTAAATGAGAGTTATATTTTAATGAGCGAGCAAGCGTCGTTCAACAGGCACCACACACATGGATGGAAAATGTCTGCTGATGAAAAGAGAGGAAAACAGACCTCAGTGTGTCTGAGGTCTCAGTCAAAAGAGCGAGCATAGTCACCGAGTGGAAGTGACTGTGATATGCAACTCACACACACACACATACACAAATACTCGTTGACGCTGGATTGGATTGGATTGGTAGAGGTCTGCTGTCGTTGTAGGATATCTGCAAGCAGCCAGCCAGCGCGTTGCGTGAATTGAAATCAGTCTCAGAAGAAAGTAAGTAAGTAAGCATAAAGGTCTGCAAAAGAGAGTGAAAGTAGGAAGGACGTTGCAGTAGCTGCTGCTGATGATAATGATGATGATGATGATGGTTTTGCTGGTGATGATTTTGTAGCCGCACAATCAAACAAACAAGAAAAAGTCTAGGGTCAGAAAGAGTGAGAGAGGAAACGATAGTTTGCTTCGAAGCATCAAAGTGATTTGCGACCGCCACCCACGAACCACCACCATCATCAACAGAAGCACTGAAACAATGATCGACTAGCGGAGAGTACAGAAAGACAATGTCAAGCACACACACTTCCACTTGGGTGCAGAGAAAGTAGAAGAAGGGGAAAAGTAACGAGCAGTAGCACCGCACTGGAGGTCACTGTGATGATTTCAGGAACGGCGGTGGTGGTGGTAGTGAAAAGGAAGAGAATGATGAGGATTGCAACAGTGCTCTTGAAGAGCATCGTTTGAGAAAGCACAGAACAGTAGCGCAGTGAGACACTTCAGCTACCTTCTTCTCTTCCCCCCACTCCTCGTCCAGTCCGCCCACCACCTTCACTACCACTCTCATTTAAATAAAGCTTGAAGAGAGATGAAGAAGAAGAAGTACCAAGAAGTGGTAAAGTGCACTATTAGCTAATCGAGCGCAAGGAGCAGCTCTCAATTTCGTGGCTCGATTTCAATTGAGACAGCAATTCACGGCATGCTCACACACGCCGACTCTAATTTACCCTTGGACCGATCGCAGTCATCATCAACGAAAACGGTCGTCGTCGTCGTCGATTGCGCACTTGTTGGCAAGCTGAAGCAGCAGCAGCAGCTGGCACAACGAATTAAAATCATCAAATCAATGCATCGGCGCCAATGTCACACAGTGGCTGCACAGTTGTGACGCGATGATGCACTATTTTAATTGAAAAAAGAAGCTAGCGCACAGACACACAGCTTTCTTCACCGCCACCACCACCACACTTGACACTCGACACACTCTTCTCCTATTCAAAGGTGAGCACATCGCTGCTGCTGCTGCTGCTTGAGATGATGAGTGATTACCATTGAGCTAATCGATAACAGAGGCTGAAGCCGTTTCAGCATCTTCAACTCATTCAGTCAGCCATTCAACAAGTGTGATATCTCAAAACACAGCCTGGCTGCTTTTTGCTGTCTTTTTTCTTTCTTTTTACCAGCATAGCTTTTCAAAATGACCCGCAAAAGAGGTGTGCAAAGTAGCAGCAGTACTGAGAGGAAAGATCGACAGCTCTGGCCTGAAGCGCAAGGGCAGCTGTATCAGTGAAAGGAGGAAAAATAATAAAAAGGTGAAAAGAGTGCCAGTGCACTGTGCTTGCTTGCTAGAGATTGTGTGTGTGTGTGTGAAAAGGGTTAAGGTTTTGGCACTTGTCAAATGCTGCTGCTCCTGCTGTTGCTGCTCCTGAAACTGCCTGCTTTAAAAAATGCTTGAAACTGTTCTGCAGTATCTGCCAAGTCGCAGTAGTAGCCACCAACTTTGTTGTTGATGATGATGATGATGATGATGTCAATGAGGATGAGCACCAAAGGCGCAATTGAGGTAGTGGTGGTGGTCAATGGCGAGAAAAGAACAGCAAGTGAAGTACAGTGAAGAGTCAGCTGTCAAGTGAAAGTGTGGCAGGACAAGAACAGTAGCTTCCCAAAAGTGAAGCAGCAGTAGCTGTACATCACAGAGGAAAACAAAGCTGAAGCTGCCTTCTTCTTCTTCTTCTTCTTCTGCTATCTTGCCACCAAATCATTTGCTCCAAGGCAACTGGTGTGAAGGGGGAAAGGGAAAGGGGATGCAATCAACCTGAGTCAAAAGTGGGAAAAGAAGAAGAAGAAGTGCACCACCACCGCCACTACTCCGTCTCTGTCTCCGGCAGGAGATGTCAAGCGACAAGTCACAGCACACTCTCATTTATCATCAAGGTTCAACAGCGAGGTAATCGATTGACTGCCGACTGACTGCCTAGACTGGGGAGATTGACTGGCCAACTTTGACCAACAATTTTGATCAACCTGTTCACCATTCAATAGGGAAAACAAAATTTTGTGACAGCAAAAACGGGAGAAAAATAATGCGAGGAAGCACTGGCAGCTGACAGAATGGAGAGCTGACAAAGCAACAGAAGTGGGAGATGCAGCAGCAGCAGCAGCAATCAATAGGACGTCGTTCCATTCTCTCTTTCTCATTTTTTCTTTTCACAGGTGATTCTTTGGCAGCGGTCACCACTTTGCCGCACACTTTACCGTACAAGTGTTGCCAATTGATTGTGTTTGCAGAGGACACAGACACTTTCACTTGACCCTTTCACAGATTTTTTTTCTTTTTCTCCACTCTGCTATCCCCTATCACTGGCATCGCTCACCACAGGTGACTACAACTGCTGCTTTGTTTTGCTTGTTTATTTATTTGTTTGTCATTTGAAATTCAGCCAAATGGCATCACTGCTGCTGTCGCTTTCACTCTTTCTCACAGTCTCAGTCTCAATTTGTTATGCCAAATTTAGAGAGACAGAAGAAACTGCAGATTTTGCCTGCCTTACGCAAATACTATTCGGCAGAGGCAGCAGCACGTGCTGACATGGCCAGTCAATGGTAATGGTAATGGTAATGGTAATGGAGGTGGCGGTGGTGGTGGTAGCCATTGCCTGCTAATTAAATGTGCCAATGCGAGAAATACGTGACAGAAAGAGATGGTGTGGGGAAATAGATAGAGGAGAGAGGGAAAGCGCCGCATTCCTCCTGCATACAGCACACTCTGTGAAAATCTACTGTGACTACCGTACAAACACACATCTCAGCGTAGAGATTCAGTGCCGAGAGTCAGACGAGTCAGTGCGAGGGTGCCCGTTTGTCAATGGCAGGTAACAAAAGAAAAAAAAGAAAGAGAATGAGGGGGTGAAAATCATAATGTAACAGCAGCAGCAGCAAATTGACACAGGCAGCACTTCAACAGCATTACCCAGAAGTGACATGTCTGAGGGGGTAATGGTGATGGTGATGCCCCGAACGAATCAGGAAGAATGTGATCACCAATAAACAAAAAAACTTCAATAAAAGCCTCTACTCTCTAGACATTTGACTAATTCACCTTCAGGTGAAGTGGAAAAAAGGGTGAATGAGAAAGTTTGGAAACAAAAAAAGAAGAAGAAGCATTGTTCAAGTGCAGCACTGAATACGCACTGACCGAGCACCTAAAAGCAGACAAACCCTCAGCAGCTGAATAGCTTCAAATAGTCAATCAAATCAGCATAATAGTAATTTGCCTATTTCTGTTCAATCACCATCACCACCACTACACTACCTACAGGTATTGCAATCATCAGCGACTAACTGACTGGAAATCACCACAACTCCACTACCGACAGGAAATAATCAGTATTCATAATCAAATTTTAATTTGGCCACCACCAACAGTTACCGTCGTCGTCGTCAGCAGAAGAAATTGAAGTTAAAGGTAAGGTAGTGAAGGGTAGACAGACAGACACACACTACCTCTTTTGGCTATTGGTGGTTGTGGTGGTGTGATTGATGCTCAAGAGGAGCTAATGTGGTCTTCCCAGGGAAGCATCCGTTGGTGGTGGTGATGATGGAGTTGACAGCACAGTTTGAGTCGTGGCAGTGGTGGTGGTACCTCTACCCAGACTTGGCAATGTTACAAGCGCACAGGTTGCAAAAAGAAACTTCTAAGAGACACATTGCACCATCAGAGCACCAATACACACCAATACCAATGCACACACACTCACAGACACTGCATTAATTTGCTCCTACTTTGACTAGGCTATTACTGCTGTAGGCTGTCAAGTGGCGGTAGTAGAAGAAGAAGAGGTAAAATTGTGAATGTGCGTACTTCAATCGATCGAACTCTCCCCTCCAAATAATGATCGAACGAGCTGAGAGGTATTATATGGAGGCGAGGTTTGAAGGTTGCAGAGAAATTCAGAGAGAGAGAGACGGATGAGACGAGTGTGTGTGTGCTTGTGCAGACGGATGTGCACTCTAGGAGGTATGAATGGTATAATAGTGGTCAATTGAGGTGTGTGTGTGTGTGTGCAGTTACGGGGAAATGGATGCAGGTAACAGGTAACAAGAAAAAAGAGGGGGAAACCGAAACGGAAAGAAGATGATGATGCAGAAGAAGGTGTCGATGAGGATCGTTTTCAGACAAAGCAGAAGATGTACAACACTGTAATTACTGGTCACCAAATAAATGTGCTCATCAAACACACTAAACTACATGACGTTAAAGACAACACCGTCTTCTCCTTCTTCAGCAGTCTTGTCAACCGACACTGACTGACTGACTACTTTCACTTGCAGTGTACGACAAGCCTGCCTGTCTGTGTGGTTCCAATTTGCCTCTTTCGCTCTTTGGTTGAGTTGAGCCAGAGCTTGGCAAAGAGAGAAAGAGTGCAAAGAGAGGAGATGCACCTTCTTCGTCTTCGTCTTCAGCAGCAGCAGCAGCAGCAGCTCGTTGACTAGCACATTAGTGTGCGGTGTGCAAAGTGCTGCCACGAGAGGAGCTGAAGCAGAAGGAGCAGAAGGAGAAGAAGAAGGAGATGCCGCCTGTCTGTGAAGAGAAAACCACCACGGCTGCCACCAATGATGAGTGGGACCGAAAAGGACGACAACGTCCAAGAGTCAAAGTGAGAACGACAATGTGAAGTCACAGTGATGTCGATAGTCAATAGTCAGTAGTCAGTCAGTGCAGTATGCGCCTGCTGCTGCTGTCGAATCGATTCAGTGCATATGAACGAAGCACAGGAGGAGGAGGAGGAGGAGAAGCTGATCAGGCAGCATCAGGCAGCATTCGTCAATATTGGACGCACCATCGCACGCGCCCAATGCCGCCCGCCCGTCCGTCCGTGGCACTTTTCACTTCAGAGCCAGCTCGGTTCTGGGCATCTGAGCACTCTCTCTTCCCATCCCTATTTATTATTTGTCCATAGCTCACCTCAGCCACCACCGCTGCCGCTGTGTTTATTATCAATCAGCACACGTGCACGAGTGCAGCCTCAGAAGAAGAGGTTTTGTCTGTCTGTCTGAGTCTGAGTCTGTGTGTGTGTCCACTGCCCAAAGCAACTAAACTATTGGACAACTGACTGCTTTTAGCACTGCGCTGCAGTTTGGCCAATCGCTGTTGGTGCAATGCTGGGCGCATTCCACACTCCTCGGTAGGCAAACACACTACAGAAACACACTTTGAAAATAAATAAAAGAGGTGCTCATAAGAGGATCGAGGTGTAAATGAGAATTGGCAGGCCCACTCAATTAGAGAGAGAGAGAGAGAGAGCGAGAGAGAGGTAGAGAGAGAGAGAGGAGAGGAGTAGAGAGGAAGAAAGTCCCCTAAAGGGCAACACTTCGTGTATCAAAGTAGCAGCAGCAGCAGGAGTAGGCAAAGTTGCGACAATAGCAGCAGCAGCAGTAGTTGCCCAATCAAAAGCGCCGTGTAAGGTGCAAGTGCAAGCCGATCAGCAGCAGTTCGGCGGCAGGGGAAAATAATTCACTGACACTCAAGTGTCATTATCGATTTACACCATTCTAGTCGGTGATGCAGCAGTAGCACTCCAAAGATAGAAAAGGCTTTCAGCTTTTCACTGCTACTGCGGCTGGTATCGTTTCACCACCACCACCACCATCACCATCAGCAGCCAATTGAAAGTGCCCAATTGACATTGAAAGTGGCTGATCGGTATTGGCGACAGACACGGCTCATTTGGTCAGCAGTAGAAGGAGGATGTGATGGCCACTGATGTTCATCGTCACACTGTCTTCTCTGACACCTCTCCATTACACACAATCACACACACCTTACAAACACACATTACATAATATCGCCCCACTAGTGTTTGCATACACAGGCAGGGATGAATGGGAGCTAGGCTAGGCTAGGCGAGCATCAATCAATCGATGCGAGCTATTATTACAACCACTGCTGCTGCTGCTGCTGCTGCTGCACAGAGGCTATAATTTGACACTGTCCAGCAGAGAGAAAAGGGGAAAGCGAATGACTGAATGAATGAAGAAGGCGGCAATGTGACACACGAGTTTAGTTCCAACAGTTCAAATACAGCGCCAGTGAACAAATTGCCTGGGCAGTGGACATCACCATCACCACCACACCAACATCAGCAGCTTTTCCCGTTACTTTTCATTGTAAAGTTGCGCTCTTCGCTGCTGCTCCTAACCTCGATTTGGCCAAATAGTCGACTAAGTGAGAAGAGTGAAGTGAAGTGGGCTCATAAGAGACAATAGGCCTGATAGGAGGAGGATAGTGCTGGAAAATGGTGGTGGTGGGTGGTGGTGATGGTGGTGTGAGTTGGTGTCAGTGCTGGAGACCAGTGCTTGAGCAAAAGAAGCTGCCGACGTTGGCAAAGAAAACTGCTACAAGCCTGCTGAAGAGCAAGAGGTGCACAGCAGCAGCTATTGCCTGATGACATCTCCTTCTCGCTCGACTTTACTCAACACACTCTCACTCACTCTCTTTTAAACTTCAGAAGACTGCTGACCTGTTCAAAACACTCCGAAGCTCACTTGCTCTATTGTCTCAACGCTCTCTCTCTCTCTCTCTCTCTCTCTCTCTCGCTCTCATCTGAGTTAGCCTAAATAAATTCGATGCAGCATGACAATTAGTGAAAGCTGAGCATCAGCAGCAGCAGAGCTCAGGTAATGTAATAATTGCCTAATGATGACCATGCCGATTTGAGTGCTGCTGTTGCTGCTTGAGCTGAGCAGCAGTAGTAGATAAACTGCCCGTAAAGAATATGTGGTGGTGGTGCTGCTCATTAGAGCAGGAGCAAAGCACATTTGGGCACACACTCAACATCACGAATCGGAAACTGAGACAAGGAGAAGGAAAAGCAGTCAGAGTTAGAGTGGCACAGTAACTGGTGCGGCAGTAACCGCTTTCAGCTCTCTCATTTTTGTCGTACAAGCAGAAAGTCATCAACTGTGCAAATTGAATCAACCGCAGGCGACACCTTTTCACCTTTCCATTTGGGCAGGCGGCGGCGGCTGCTTGCACCGGAGATGACCGCAAGGAAATGGAAAACGGAACAAGAAAAAAAGAGAAAAAAGTGTGTGTGTGTGTGTGTGTGTTCCACACCAAAAGGGACCAAAGAGAGCTGCAGAGACATGCATTTCAGCGACATGTGCCACCAGCAGTCAGCCGAGAAGCGGAGACTGAGAGCTGGAAACATTGCCTCACGAGTTTGACGTTGCGACCAATTGCTAATTGTTCCCCACCAGCCACCAACTCTAACCAGCCAACTTAGTGCGCACTGTTCCTCTCGTCGCACTGATCTCACGAGCGCCAAATTTAAATGACAAAAGCAGCCGAGGCAGCCGCATCAGATGAAACAGATGAACAGCTAAAAAGCCACAGTTCACGAGAGTGAGAGAAGGGGGAGGGAGAGAAAGAAAGCGGAGAGGGAAGCCTAACGAGCGATGACATATCAATCAGACAACTCTCTCTTTTCACAACAAAAAGAAAGAGAAAAGACTGCTGAAACATGTGCATCCATCGAATGGTGGTGCAGCCGCATAGCATAGCATAGCATCAGGCCAGTTACCGTTAGTGGCCAAGGTGCAGCCGCACCGCAGCCGCCGCCGCCGCTAGCCTTGTCTATGAAGTCTCTCCTCAGTGTCCGACGACGACGATGATCAAAAGGCCAAGAACACGGCTTGTTTTCCTTTCTCCCTGTAGCAGGCAGCAGATCGTCTCTCGTAAATATTCAAGTAATTACCGAGCGTCATTACTTTGGGCTCAGGCTACACTGCAGCAGCAGCCGCACGCAGTCATAATGAAACAGCAGACAACTCTGCTTCAGCATGTGCCCGTCACTTTGGCTCTCACTCACTCACTCACTCTCCGTTACATCACACTCCTCTCTCTTTCATTTTTCTTCTCCCAACTCAACTCGTCTAGTCGCTTTCTTCAGACATTGCGAAACTACAACACTGCTTGTTCAGACGGCAGTCAACAGGCAGTGTTGTCAATAGGAGGCAGAAAGGAGGCAGGCAGTCATGCAACAGAGCTGACATGAGCACCATCTTTACCACCCAGCCAAAGAGGCAGAGGATGAAATAAGTAATATATCCACCGAACCCGTCAATTTAACGGGACAAAGTGGCTGTGGCAGTAAATAGCAGTGTTGACAGCAGCAACAACAGCACGACTAGAAAAGTCGAGAGTAGCGAGTAGTTTCAGTTTCCAAAAGCAAAGTTGAGTGAATGAGATGGGATGGGATGAATGGGAAGCAATTGCAATTTGACAATTCATCTTCATCAAACACACACCGCCATCACACAGGCACACACAATACCACAAAAGATCACAAATGTAGTGGTGGTGGTGGCGATGGGATAAGGAAAGCAGTCTTCTAGTTATCGGGCTGACACTAGTGCAAGTGCACAGTACCTTGACACTTCAAAGTGCTAGCAGCAAAGTGCGAAGAATAAGAAAGCAGAAGAAGCAGAAGCAGGTGAAAGTCCTTCTTCAGGACTAGAGGGCATCGACCAGACGCCTTTTGCTAATTAAGATTAGCACAAGACAGAACATTCCACAAACAAAGGGAAAAAGAAAAAGAACAACTCTTTCTGATTGGCGATTATCACGGAATTGTCAAAACATCACATTAGTTTGAGCTGCGTCTAACTGTGATGAGGGGAATGCTCAGGTGAATGACACTGAATAAATGAAGAAGAAAAAAGAAGAAGAAGACTGAAGATCAATCAGCAGCAACAGCATCAATACCTGTCTGTCTGTCTCTTGACCCCAGCGGCAGCACTTGAGAACTTGTACCTGTACTTGTACAGCAGCTATTCACAGTGCCAAAGAGCTACCGGCGCCAAAGAGCGGTCATTCGCCCAATCTTCTCCGAATCTTCTTCAACCACTTTACTCCACTGCACTAATCAGGTTCGATAAGAGAGGGTGCTGTGATGGGAGAGAGAGGAGAGAGAGCACTTCAATCACAGAAGCAGAAGAAGTGGAAGTCACTGGGCGCCAGTCACTTCAACTGATCTCGTCATTCGTGTCTTGGATGGACACAACTCACAACACAGCACTCAACTGGTACAGAGAGTGGCCACAAGGTAAGGGTACATTGCAAACACAGTTTCAAGAGGGAAAAGGTAGCGAGGCCATTCACAGACGCTGGCCATTACAGCAGCAGCAACATTGCTTACGAGAGAACCTATGATGCCATCATACCATAAGGCGAAAATTCCCTGTCACAGCTGAAAAACAAGAGAGATAGCAAGAAGACGGTGTGAATTCCTAATCAACATTGCTCAAATGGCGAGAAGGCCAATGGGGCGAGCACAAGAGAAGAGGCTGGATAGATTCACCACCATCACCACCACCACAGGGCTTGAAAACAGATACACAAGCTATCAGCTGGGCAGATCAGTCGATTGAGTTATTGGCATGCTGCAGGCAACGCTAGTGATCATTTGAACGAGAGAGGAAAACCTGATGCTTCCCTGCTACCTGATGTAACTGACAACAAACTGTTATCAGCCATCGCTGCCTTTCGCTTGCTGCTGTCAGTCTTTGCTGTTGCTGTTGTGTCAATTGAAAGGTAGTGCAATTGAAGAGAAGAAAAATCGGAAAACAAGAAAACAATGGACACCTACCTTGCTTGAAGCTTGCCTGGTGGACAGCACCACCACCACAGCATCATTGCAGTGACATTGCCATCATTCGTCGTCGAAGAGAGAAAGTGCTGCTGCTGCTGCTGGTCGCAATGCAACCGTCCACCTGGAAAATTGAGAAATTAGCATTGGAGGGCAAACACAAAAAACACACAGAAAGACAGCTAAGATAAGATGCTCACCTGATGGTTATTATGGATGATTGAGGCACAGAGAAGGAGATAAAGGTGATCACACGAGGTTCCAAAAGAAGATAAGAGAACTTTGGGAACTTTAGACCCAGCAAAAGCCTTGCGATTGTTGTTGGCGGCGAAATGACGGCCATACAGTGTACCGTCCACAAAGAATGTCACTCAAGTTGATTTCGAACATCAGCATGTGCTGCTGCAACTTGCAATTGCAAGACACACAAAGATGAACAAGAACAAAACTGAAACTTGCAAAGACAAAAGAAGTACTGCAACTCATTGTCTACTCGCTAATCCGTACTACACATTTAGTGGTTAAGTGGAAAGAGCAGCAGCAGTCGCGTCTCGAAGCCTTCTAAGCTCCTGCCGTTCACGTTCAGAGGAACTTTCCGCCTTAGTTGTACACGAGCAACGACTTTCTCCTTCTCTCTTTCTATAACGAAGTGACAATCGACCAAGAACATCACCAGCTGAACAACAACAACAACGACGACGACGTGGACAATGCATAAACAGTTCGCAGAATTACAGCAGACAGACAGTCAGTCAGAGTTAGTTGGTTAGTTAGTTAGTTTGACTGACTGACAAATCGAGTACACAACAGCAGCAGCAACCACCGCCACCACCACAACTCGAATACAATATCACAGGGCGACCTTGACTGCCAACAAAAGCAAACAAGAAGAGATGGTGACCAACTCAACCTCCACCACCACCAGTGACTGTTTATCATCAATTTTTATTTTTACTTCATCTCTTTCTCAGTGAGAGTCCTCTGGAGCGATGATCTGCAGCAGTGCAATATTCTCTCCGATCCTTTTGCCTCCATCTTGAAAGTGAAAGTCTCCAAAAGAAGACAGTGGAGAGAACACGTGTCTCCAGAGGGGACATCACCACCACCACCATCGACGATGACACTTGCTGGCAAAGAGAAGAAAAAGGAAGAGAGGGAGTAGAAGAGAAGAGCGGCAGTCGGCAGCAGACAATGGACAACGGTCTGTGTACTGTACGACAGAGTACTCTGTTGTGTGTACTGTTCCAGTGAAGCATCAACGACGGCGGCAGACAAAGGCAGACAGACAGAGAGATGGCACTGAGTGGATGATAAAGAGCAGTGGAAGCTGCAGCAAGCAGCTGGCAATGACTCTAATTGGCATCATCAACAACTGAGCTCAGCTCTGTGTCACCTCAATGTCTGCCGCTGGAAAATAGCTTCTCCGGAGTGAGTGAGAAAGAAAAAGAAAGTGGACACAGATGAGCAGCAGCAGCAGTGAGGAGCATTCAGCATCAATCAGGCCTTGTACTAACACACACACACACACACTGCAGCCACTGGACTGATATTCAAGGTCCAGCAGGCAAGCCGTCTTCTCTTCAGTTGCTTCAAATATTACCACTCTTGATTCACTTCACTGGACACCACCACCACACCACCACCACAGACACACTTTTCTTCTGATATTTACATAGCATGAGACTAATCGACGGCGGCGGTGGCGGTGGTGGATCTCGTGGTTAATGTCGTTAATGGAGGTGGACTCGAAATGACCACTTATCACTGCCGCAACCACCACAACCACCACAACCACTAAGTTGTGCGTATCAATCATAGACAAGTGAAAAGGTGATCAGCAGCAGCCACAGCAGAAGAAAAAAAGTCAGGCGCCATCATCACTAATGTGCTTCAGCACTTTTGCCAAGTGTCGTTATTAATTGCCTCACTTCTCATTCTACACCAACTAAAACTACTACTACTGCTGCTGCTGCTGCTGGTAATGAGCAAAGCGGAGGAAATTGCAATCCCCACAATTTGTTGCTGATACTGCTGAGGCTGCTAAAGAGGTCCCTCTCTCGCTCACTTGCTTGTACAGCAGAAACAAAAAAACTTCACAAGACGCTCACTGAACAAAGTTGGCCAAAAAGTGTGGTGATGGTGTGGTGCACGGAAACAGAGGTGGCAGACGGCAGCAGCAGCAAGCATTGCAATTTGGCAGCTTCTCACTAATTGTGAAGCTGCTGCTGAAACCTGCTGAAACGTCAGTAGCACCTTCTTCTCCTCCTTCCACCACTGACGTTCATCATCGACAACACCGCAAAAAATGAGTGGGATTTTCAGTCTTTTCAGCAGCATTTGAACAGGTGAAATGAGGTAATCGGTAGGAAGTGTGTGCTTGTGCTTGAGTATTGTGCTTAGACAGCCTGACAGACAGACAGACACATTCCACTGATTTAGGTGGTGTAGTGTACTCTGAGCACTGATTTGGTCTTGGCAGTGGCCGAGGTAGAGGACACCTCTCACTCACTCACTCACTCCTTTCACCATTCTCACTTTCTTCGCCATTCTCAGAGAGTGGCACGTTTTTCCCCCGAGCCTCGCCCGGCGTCGTGCCAATGTCGCCTACAGTAATCACAGCAGCAGCAACAGCAGCAGCAGAAGAAGTCCTTAACATTGAAAGTAACTCAGTGTGCGAACTCACTCACTCACTCACTCACCACACACACACACACACTGATTTCACTGTCAAGTGGACATCAGTGTGTACACGGCAGATTGAAATTAGGCGATCACTGACCGCCGACGTGATGAGTGATCAGCTCAGAGAGGACAACTCAATCTAAAGCACAATGTGTGGAATAGCAGTTTGAGTAGTCACTGCTAACGAGATAGGCCATGACTACTTCTGCTGCTGCTGCTGCCAATTAGTCTGCGGGAAAAGATGAAAAAGAAACATAAGTAACCTGTACATAAAAGTAATAATAATACAAAACTGACTGAAAAAACTAGAACTGAAGAAGAAGAGGAAAACTTGTTTCCACTTACCGGAGTTGTTGTGGTTACAGTTGCCGTCATTCTATGGGCTCATTGGCCTGTGTGTGTCGATTACAGTGCAGATGTGATTAGATGAGAGAGAGAGAGAGAGAGAGAGAGAGAAGGCGAGTGCAGAAAACTGGTAAAGAAAGATGGACACGGCAGTGACCGCAAGTGATTTACAAAATCAGCAGCAGTTGCTGCAATTTCAGGAAGCAACAGCAGTGCAATAACAACAACAACAAATAGTACAAGAACAAGGGAAGAAGCTTCCGAATACATCACCACCATCACCACCATCACCAGCGGATACTTAGTGGGAAAGCCTAAGGCTAAATATAACTACCTCTGTCTCCTTTTCTCTCTATTCTCTTTCTTTCTTATTTCGTTTTCAGTACTTCCTTAGTGCGAAGGGTTGTAAAATGTTGGCTGCTGCTGCTGAACATGAGAGCAGAGAAGAAGCTCAGCCAAATGGATGAGCCATTAAGAAAATGTTGGAGAAGAGGAATAATTGACAGCTAGCAAGTGAACTGAGTTGAGCTGTACATGCTGCTGCCAATGTCACGGCAAAACGTTGTTCAAGACATTTTTGACTGCTCAGCAAACTCACACACGTGCGTCTAAATCAGCAGCGTGTCCACTAATTGGATGGATGGAGAGAGATGGTGATGGCAAACAATGTATTCAGACAATGGTCGTCGGCTGCAAACAATTGCTCTCTCTCTCTTCTTCTTCTTCTTTATTTTCAGTCAGTCAGACACTGGATATTTCAGGGAAGAGCAGAGTCTACAGAGCACAAACTTGATGCACTCTGATTGCTGCTGCTGCTGCTGTTGCTGCTGAAAAAGTAAACGATAAGGCGACACTAAACGGTGACACTCTGCTCTGCTCATTTGTCAGAGTGCAAATTGCAGCATTTCATTACAGTAGAAGGAGAAAAAAACAAGAAGTGCCTCAGAAGTTGCCGCCAAGTCAAGTCAAAAGAAGAAGAAGAAGAGCTTCTAAAGAGCATGTCGGCCTCTTGTGGAGGGCGATCACAACTTACTTACTGTTGCGGTGAACGATGAAAAAACTCCACCAAAAATTTTTTGACAAGAATTCGCTACCTATCAAATTTTTATCGTCGATCGGCAGACCCCCGAAAACAACTGTTAATTACTGCTGCTGCTCTTACCTAATCTCACACGCACACACTGTCCTGCACCAGGTACAAAATCAGTGCACGCACTTTTTTCCATTTTTTTTGTCGGAAAAAAACTGAGTGCAAGGTTGCACAGTGCAGATCTACACTGCTGCTGCTGCTGCTGCTGCTGCTGGCATGTGATCGGCAAGAATTCAAAGGCTGTGTGTCGAAGGCTTTGGCTCTGCCTGACTACGGCCCTGCCATCATTGGACAGCATCAGCAGTGTGATCACAAATCAATTACCGCTCCTCAGAGCCCGAAGAATTCTCCGTCTTCTGTCCTCCCTCTCTCCCCTTCACTCTGTCGAGTGATCCGGGCAATGGGGAATCAGCAGGCATCAGTAGTGAGCGACTGCTCAAGTGTGACACAGTGCGCAGTCCCCCCTGTTACCCGATGGCATCACCGTCCTCATCTTTTTCCTCTTCTCCAGTCTTGCAGTCGTTACCTAGACAATCGAGCAATGCAAACCATTTTCTCCCCTCTTTCTCTCTTATATTAACTCAATTTGTAAAATCGTCCTCTGCAACTGACTGAATCCGCTGCTCACCAGTTTTTTCGATTGCTTCTCCTCTTCTTAATTGCACAGCTCTGCAACTTCAACTGCAACTGCAACTGCACAACATAAAGTGGCAATGAATCAAATCAACTGGTCTCTCACTGCCAAACTACTCTACAGAAGTGTCTCCTAGTGGTGCGCTATATAATCGTTATCGCCCAGCAGCATTTCTCTCCAATAATGAGGAGACAGAGCAGCAGCAGCAGCAGCAACCGATCATTACGGCACATCTCTACGTTTTTTTGTCAATTGTCCCTCGAACATTTTGAGCCATTGCAGCAGCAGCAGCAGGAGACAGACTAATTGAAAATTATCACCGGCAATAATCGAGTTAGCAGTTGGCAGCAGCAACGGCGGAAAGTTAGTGCGTGTTTTTTCGGTGTGTACCAGAAAACCTTCTTTACCTTCGCTCAACAAAATAAAATGGTGTGTATTTTGTAGTAGTCTCCCGCAGCAGAAACAGTAGTTTTAGGACAGGGAAGCACCTAGCTGTGTGAGTGAGTGAGTGAACAAGTGAGCTATACACATTCGAAAGGCGATGATGCGTGTACGGTTAGGGTTATGTGAAAGGTAGGTAGGTAGGAAGGTGATGATGATGGCTGTGAGGTGAGAGACAGAGAATCAGATCTATTAAATGTTCATGTGAGCAACGATGTGAACAGTGAAAGAGAGCAAGTCTAAACAAGATAGACTACCGGTGTGAGTGTAACAGGAAAGGGCAACAATAATATAAACGGCGTTTGTTTGCAAACTGAGAGTATAGCTCACTAGTAAAAGACACTGAATACATAGTCATCAACTGTTGTTACTTCGACTTTGTCTTATTCTTCGTCTTTCATTCAGCACACTAGTTGACTGACTGACTGACCTTCAGAACTTTTCAAAAAAAACGTACACATTCCTCCTCCTCATAAACATCATCATCATTCTCTGAGCACTTCTCCACTGACTGGCAGTTCATGGTCATAGTGTCGAAGTGCACTCAAAGTCATTTGAATAGTAATAAGAATCCTAGAAACAACTTCAACTTCTTATCAGTTAGCAGCAGCAGCGGTGTTCACACCGGCTCACCGACACTCTCTCCGGTGGTGAGGTTATGCTGGGCCGCTGCTGCTGAGGTTGCTTGACAGTTGCCCATCTCAGCTGCTGAAGGAGAAGTGGTTTCACCCTTCAGCGGACAGCTCTCCTCACAGTTGTCCATCATCGCCGGAGAGGAAGCTGCTGCTGCTGCCGAAGAAATGCCACTACCTCTAACACCACCACCTCCAGCGGAAACCATAGCCACCGGTGTGAAGCACTTTCGCAGTCGATCTTCGAAGTTATCTCCAGGCGTGTGGCAAAAGTGGTAGACTGCGTAGATGGGAATGCAGGAGAGGGAGCTGAAGGTGATCATCCAGCCGAGAGCGAGCGACCACTGCGGATAGCTGTACTCGCCCATCTTCAGCGGCTTCAGCTCCAGCAGCGAGGCGATGCAGATGAACTGATTTAGAAGTGTTATTTTTCATACAAAAATGAACACTAAAGTTTCAACAGCACTTACCCCGAGAAAGAGCGGACTGATGACGCGCCAGCAGATGCGCCAGAAGATGCCCGGCTTGCTGCCCAGCATCTCCTTAATTTGGTGGGAGAACTTTTCAGAGCCTAAAGAAGTGTTTAGTCGAGTTATTATAAATTAAAATGACAAGGTCAATGAATTACACCGAGCACTGACCGTAGAACCAGCAGATGGCAATCGTTTCCGCAAAGACGACAAAGAGCACCGGCATGGCGGTGCCGTGCTGGTCCAGTAGATTGATCAGGTAATTGCCGCCCTAATCGGTGGTGGTGGAAATTAGTGGTCCGAAATTACCGTATTTAAACGTGTTAACACAAACAAACAAACGAGACAGAGATGGATTCCTAAGCATACGCTCACTTTCTGTCTTTGTTTGCCAAAGGCACAGCACAGCGCAGAAAAAAAGCTAAACTCACATGTGTGGTGGTGGGCAGTGCGCAGAGGTAGATGATGACGATGAGGACGGCGACAAAGACCTCGCGATTACGCCTCAGCAGGTGCGGGTAATTGTCGCACAGGCCGGTGATCATCGCCTCCAGTCCGCCGAACTTTACGAGTAAGGAGGGGAAAGAGAGAAGAACTTAATTAGGCTGACATGGAAAAACTAGAGCGTAAGCTAAACAAACAAACAGACTTGAAAGTAGAACTTACGGTACTGTCGAGACCGAGCGTGATCAGCATGACAAAGAAGAGAATGGAGAAGAAGACGGAGCCGTACATCGTGGAGATCGCCTCTGGGTACACCACAAAGACGAGGCCAGGTCCTAAGAAAATGAGAGGTAGAGAAGAAATTAGGCAAATTGTGAAGTGAGGTGAGTTGATTGGCACCACAAAAAGTGCTGCATAGTCAAAAATAGTGTGAAAAAGTGCTCTCACCATCGGCGACCACCGTGCTAATGTCCTTGTTCAGCTTCTTCGACATGAAGCCGAGAATGCTAAAGGTGACAAAACCGGCGATGAAGCTGGTCAGGCAGTTGATGCTGCTGGTGAGGATGGCGTCTCTGAATGATTTAAAAAGTGGTCTTCAAAACCTTTTTTAAAAATAACTTTAAACGTTCAAACCTGTAGCAGTTATTGTGAAATTTGTTGTAGGAGGAGAGGGCCATCAGCGTGCCAAAACCGGGGCCCAGGGAGAAGAAGATTTGCGTGGCGGCGTCAATCCAAACCTAGTGTAGTATGTAGTGTATAAAGATAATTGATCGTACATTTTTTCGACAATAAAAAGCTCCCAATTCCCCCCTTACATTGATGGACTTCAGCTTGCTCCAGTCAGGCTCGAGGTAGAAGCGAATGCCGTCAATTGCCCCCTCCAGCGTGGTGGCGCGAATCAGAAAGACGAAGATGACAAAGTAGGGCATGAGCGCCGTCACCCAGACAACCTAGTGAAAGAGAGAGAGAGAGGGGATTACACTTAAACTGCACAATTTCCAGTTCCTTCAGATCTGACCTTTCCCGTGCTCTTGACGCCCTTCCACAGTGAGAAGTAGACGACCAGAAAGATGAGCATCAGACAGACGGCCAGTGAGGAGCGAATCGGCCCCAGCGAGTCGATGCCCGAGGAAGTGTTTATCTGCAGGACGTGGTTTCTTGTAGCAGTAAAAAAGAGAGAAAGAGCTAGGTTAGCTTAAGAAAGAGCAGGCAGGCTTACAGCCACCACAAATTATACAATCGAAATTGGCATCGTTAGCAAAGGCAGGCAAAGCATTCACACACACACACCAGGCCTAGATGGATCCAGCGTCCTGCATCCCTGCACACTTGACTTGCAAAGCAGCCCCATTCTCAATGTATCTCAATTCATCAGCTGCCTTCTCAATGGTAGCACACAATGAAGCATTTTGGAAGCACAAAGCCACCACCACCACCACCATCAAAAGCGATAACGCGCGGCAACAATTCGTTAATTGAGATAAGAATTTCGGGCAATCTGTCGCCTCGACTCGATGGCAAAAAGAGGGAGCATCTTTTCCTTTCCTCCTTTTCCCATTCTCTCTATGGCAACTGGACGACGACGACGACGATCTGGCATCATCAGTTCTCACAGTGTGCCACACTGTCTCTCTCTCTCCCTCTCAACAGATGCTTTCTCAATTCATTTCAGACACCTAGGACCCCACTGAATCGATCACTGCGAAGAGACTGGCACACACTCGTTACTACTCGTTGAAAGGAGACAGAGGCAACAGCAGCAAACTATTAGCATAGATAAGCGACGGTAATGGCCGCCGCACAATTCGACTGCGTCAGCGACGGCAGCAGCAGCAGCAAAACTGGCCGCGTGCCAAAGACTGCTGCTGCTTATCGGTGGCATTGGTGGGCAACCGTGGTCTTCGGTGAAGAGAGAGAAAAATGAAAAAAATGCCTTTGCGAACAAAAATGTATCCCCCACCACCACCACCACTCGACAACAAGTGTAATCGATTCTGCAACCGAAAAAACGAAGAGAAAGAAAAAGGCTGCAAAAATTGGGCTGCCCCTCTCCCTTCTCCTAATGATGAAGTGGGTCGACAGTGAAACAGTGAACAGCACAACCAGAACCAGAACCAGAATCGAGACAAACTGCGCGTGCGATAATGATGCCAGGTGCCCAGCTCTCTCTCTCTCTCTCTCTCTCTCTCTCTCTCTCTCTCTCTCTCTCTCTCTCTCTCTCTCTAAACACTAAACACTAGAAATAGAAAGAAGAACAAAAAGAGAAGGAAAAAGTGCACATCCTAGAGGACACACAAAAATGAGCTCCCAACTCTCACTTACAGAAAGTACTCCTCGGCAGGACTGACCGAGCTCAGCTCGACGGCGGCGGCGGCGGCGGCGGCGGCGGTGACATTGCCCGTTGCAGTGCTGTTACCGTTATTTGTTCGGTTATTAAGCAGCGCAGCACCAGCACTGGTGCCCCGCTGCTCCAGCGTCTGACAGCGGTCGGTGTTCCAGGCGTGGGAGCAGTCGTCCCAGGGCAGCGAAAAGTTGACCAGCGACTGGCAGCTGACGTAGAGGTAGTACAGCGACCAGCTGATGATGGTGTTGTAGTACATGCCCATGTAGATGTCGATCATGCAGATGGCGTAGCCGAGGCCTGGGGGAGAGGAGTAGTAAAGTGGAAGATTCTAAATTAAATTACACAAATTCAAAATGCTGTGTTTTTTGCTGTTTGTTACTCAAAAAAGATCACATGCATCTGCACCTGCTGTCACCGTGCAGCGAATTAAAAAAGGTGGACAATCACAAAAGGTTACTACCACTAAAGAAGAAGAAGAAGAAGAAACAGTGACCATTCGAATGGAAATTGCATGAATGAAGATTGAAAATGTAAGGGAAAAGAGGCTAGCCAGCTTGGTAACAACTGGCAATAATAAAAAGAAGAGGGACAGATTCCTCTGCTCTGACAACTCTCACCTTTCATAACGGACAGAGTCGCTTCCAGATGGTGAGACAGCCGCTGCTAAAGTACTGGCCCAGCGCCAGCTCAGGAAGAAAAGAGGAGGCCGCCGAAAAGGAGCATAATGCAGTAAGCGACGAGGAAGGCGCCTACAGAAAGAGGTTAGGTTAGGTTTTGTAAAGATCAAATAGGTCAAATAGGTCAATAGGTTAGGCTAGGCTAAGTAGTACTTACCGCCTCCATTTCGGTAGCAGACGTAGGGAAAGCGCCAGACATTGCCCAGGTCGACGGCAAAGCCAATGACGGCGAGGAGAAACTCAATCTTCTTGTCCCAGTGCTCTCGCTCGGGCTCATCGTGGGGGCCTCCTCCGCCTCCGCCACTGAGGAAAGGTTAAAGTGGGCGCTGGAAAAGCTGGCCCCTCCTCCCTTTCCTGAACCGGAAGCGGAAGCGGATCCTCCTCCTCCTCCCGCACAGCTGCCTCCATTGTGACTGTGATTATGGCTGTAGTTGTGGCAGTACAGCTGCAGGTAGGTGGTGGCCTTTGTCTTCGACGCCTTGAGCAGCGAGGCGGAGGAGTTGGAGAGCTGCATCGTCGGCGGCTTTGAAGCACTGCTTCCGGCGGTGCTGCCGCCGCCGCCGCCGCCGCCGCCGATGCAGCCCTTGTGGTTCAGCTCATCAGAAGAGGAGCAAGGTGCTGCTATGCACCACTCGGCATTGCAGGAAATGCTCTTAGTGACGCCCCCAGCCCCAGCTGCTGTTCCCAAAGCCGTGGGCGGCATCTTCAGTCTGCTGATGGTGTCGCTGGTCGCCTGAATGGCCGCCCACTTGCCGCCCGGAAGGAGCACCAGCTTCCGAGATGACTCATTGCCCTCCCCTTCCCCTTCTTCCTCCTGTTGTTGATGGTGGTCCTCCAGTTCAGGGGGCGTGGGAGTGGGCGTCAGTGGGAGTGCCATGGACAGTCGGCCCAGGCGCTCGCTGGTGACCATCGTCTTGCGGGTGATCTGCGTCAGGCCGCTGCATCGCGTCTTCAGCGGATCCTTCGAGGTTGAGGAGGTGGTGCTGGAGGAGGAGGATGAGGAAGCGGATGAGGATGATGAGGTGGAGGTAGTGCTGTGCTGAGAAGTGGAGGTGGTGGTGGTGGTGGTGGTGGACTTTTTGCTGTTGCTGTTGTTGCTCTTACTAATCACTTCCATGGTGGCCACTGCTGCTGGTTTGCCAGCGGTGCTGCCGTTGCCGCCTTTGAATGTCTGTGAATGCGAGGACATTCTTTGCAGCAGCAGCAGCAGCGGCAAAGCAGGAAAAAGCGGACAGATATCAAGTGGGGCTTTTCTTCTTCTTCAAATCAAATCAAATCAAACTCTGATCTGATCTGCTGGCACTGCCATTATCACACCATTAGCAGTTTTAGCTGTAGTAGTGGTGATGGGAATGAAGATGCGGATGTGCACTGGGCGACACAGTGTCCACTAGCACCACCAGCACTTTGAGGTGTTGCGAGTTTGAGAGAGTGTTGCATGCGTGCGGAATTTTAATTACCTTCTCAGAGAGGCTGTCTATGGTGTAACACTACCACCAATACCATTACCATCATCATCATCATCATCATCATCACACTAGTAGTAGAAGAAGAAGAAGAAAGTACAGGCCATTAATTAAGCCATGCTTGATTACTATTTTCTAATTTTGTCAAGGTAGCACCAACACCACCGCCATTACTATCAATTGCACAATTGACTTTCCCTCTCTTCTTTTGGGCAGTGGCAAATAAATACCCACACAAACACAAATGCTTTAGTTGGCAGTACTGGGCAGTGGATGAAGCTGATGAGACTGATGGTAATGATCGAGCGCACTTCTACTGCTAAAGAAAAGAAAAAAGTCACTCTTTTTCTGGTCGAACTGATGAGTTGGCAAGTGGAGTTGCTATTGCTCTTGCTCTCTTCTGTCGATTGCTTTAGCAGCTGTGTTCGAAGTTTTCTTCAGCCAAAAAGACTGCAAAAAGACTGAAAAGTCCTGCCTAGTTACAATGCCATACTTCTTTAGAGATTTTTTCAGCGTTTCGGGCCCAGCAGTGGGGAAAAGAGGCGGGCCGATTGGTGGTGCTTGGTTAACAAGTTTGTGAGAAAGAATACGTCGCCAATACGGCACAGCAAATCGAACGTAGAATGTTATATAGAAAGTCATCGACTGATGATGATTCCTCCTTCTTCTTCTTCTTGCTCTTTTGAGTGTGCAACCGTGGTCTTGACATACTCTCTTCCAACGCTATCCCTTTCTTATTCTACATCAGCGGTGGTGAACCGTTCGAACAACAACTAGAGTGAAAACAAAAAAAAGAGGAGTAAAAGCAGTAATAGCGGATTTTTTAAATCAGTCGGTAAACAACAAAATATCGCTGAACAAAAGGGCGCGATAAAGTGTGAGCAAAACAATAGGAAAGAAAAGCGAAGGTGAAAAGAAAAGAGAGAGAGAGAAAAGAAGAAAAGGAGTGATCACTAGACAGAAAGTGTAAATAAAAAGTATAAAGGAAGAGGAGGAGGAGGAGGAGGTGTAAAAATACCTGAAGTGCGCGCCAGTGTTTGTGAATTGGGAATTTGGGGGAGCTTACTAAGTAGGCTAGTGGCCAGGAACCAAAGAGGAAGAAGGATGGGATGGGAAAGGTGAAACCACAGGGAAGGAAGCGACAAGTTCAGGGACTGGGACGGCATGAGAAGACGACAAGAAGAAACAAGGACACAATTGCACAACACATCACCGACAACAACAACAACCACAACAACAATTTACACCGGGAAGACTGGAAAGAAAGGGATGAGCTGCTGCTGGTGCTGCTGCCGCCGCCAAACTAGACAATGTAGTTGGACTGGACGTACGCCCCCGACTCGGCCCTGGTGAAGGGGGAGAACCAGGCGAGGCTGAAGCCCTTCAGGCCAAAGACCGCCCTCAGCGACTTCATCTGGCGGCGGTTTCTCCGCTTTCCGGTCTCCTTCTTCAGCTGCTCAATGCCCGTCTCGTCGTTCCAGATGGCCTGAAATGGAAGGGAAGATGTCAATCTCGTATCAATTTCCTCAAGGTATCTCCGTACCTGAAACTGGACAATGGCCATGATGACGGCGAAGATGGAGAAGAGGAGGCCCTCAAAGGTAAGGCAGATGAGGAGGATGACGTTGACCGGGGCCGGCTGGCTCAGCACCAGGCCCGTCTTCGGGTCGGTGTGCGAGACGCCGCAAGCTGTCAGGAGGTAAAGAGGATCCACTGGAGGGTGTCAGTTTAGGTGTCAGATAGGAAAAGAAGTGGTGTGTTTGATTTTAGTGGTGGGGCGAGAAAAAATGGGGAGGGGTGATAAAGAGCATTCATTCGATTGGCAAATCTTTTTTTTGGTGGGAAGACATGAAAGCAGCAGCGGAAGACAAAGTGGACAAATGGACGAAATGAGGTGGAGGGGAGGTACATGCAAAAAAAATTGGGCGGCGGATACGTACTTTTCCACTCGTCGTTCATGCAGCCCATAAAGTAGTTGAAGACCATGATCAGGGCGTGTATTGCTATGATGGCAATGTAGAACTAGGAGAAAGATGGTGGTGAGAAAATAGTGTGTTATTAGAAGTGTTGGAAAACCTGATAACAAAAACCTATCAAAAGAAGAAGCTTACCGTAAAGAGTACGAAAAACTTTTGATTATTCTCGCCGACGCAGTTGTTGATCCATGGGCTGTGAAAAGCAAAAAAATCATAAAATTTTCGAAAACAAACTCTATGAAAAAAGGCACTCACCAGTGATGGTCCATACGTTTGATGCACCGCTGACAGACGGAGCAGTGGTGCGCCCGTTCGGGCTTGATGGAGCAGCACTTGGTGCACTTGTAGAGCACCTGGCCGTCAATCAGGCCCAGCTGCTCGATGGCCTCCTTCGTGGCCGTCCCTCGAGGCACTGCTCCCTGAGATGAAATGGAAGAGAGCCAGATGATCATTTACTGCACCAAATTAGGCAAACAAACAGCAACAAACTTACCGGATCGGTGAACATGGTCCGCAGATGTGACTGATGGCCATGAAGGTGAAGAACTCAAATATCACAAATTGGTCACCTTGGTGGGCACACTCTGCTCGGGAACAATGATCACGGTGATGATGACGTACTGCGCAAAGATGATGAGGATGTATCTGTAATTTGAGAGGGGAAAACAAATTTAAAACATTTGGGAGATGTCAAATGAGTGTGTGGGGGGGGGGCTCATCTCATTATGATCTCATTTGGAAACATAACTGAAGGACACTCACGTAAAGAGGGCACAGATCATGCCGCAGACGTCGCGGACGAACCACAGTCGCCCGTTGAAGCACCGATTATGTAGGTCCTTCATCTTCGTCGTCGTCGTCTTCTTTGTCGCCCGTCTTTTTTCCCCGTCTTCACGTCGTAATTAGTGTAAGTCCGCTGCCGCTTCTTTTTGGTGGCTGTCAGGAAGTGGCCACGGAAGGCAAGCCAAGCCAAGCAAAAGCTGATGCACCAGCCGCTGAGATGAAATGGAAAACAAACAACCCAGAAGTGTTTGTGTGGTTGTGTGCAATCTAGGCTACCACTTCATTAGTTTACTGCTGCTGCTGCTGCTGATGATGATGATAATGATGACGACGTTTGAATACTTGTCTTCTAGAGAATACCTCTTCTATTTTCTTCTCGGTGAGGCAGTACTCAAAATGGCATAGGTTCAGGTTGTCCCAGAGACAGAAGGGAGGAAGATGAGGAGGTAGGAAATCTCGGCGTCGCCGCCGCCACAAATCTCGCTCTCTCTCTTGCTTCTGTTGCCAAATGACAACACAGAAAAAACAAAAAAATCAGTGCCCAAAACAGATGGCGCGTGAGCAGCCATCTGCCATCTGGTGCCTTGCCAATGTATTTATGATATCTTCCTTTCTTTTCAGTTTTGAATTCTCTGTCTCATTTGGTACCCAAAAAAAACTCCCGCCAATTTAGCTTGTTACATTAGCCATTAAATGACCATATTAATTAACTTCATCCATTTCTTTCTTGATCAAATCACTTCCTACACCGGCGGCATCACTCCGCACTTCGCGATTTCAAATTCAGCGGTCACGGTCTTGCGGGCGAAATACGATTGAAAAGAAAGTACTGCACTGATTACCGTTTTCCATTGTACAGCAGCAGCAGCATGACACATTATTCACTTAGTGCCACCGTGATACTGAAGTTTTTGTTGTTTGCTGATGTGCTCTCCTCAGACCACCACCATGACAAAGCTTTCAGCAAAGACAGTTGACCAGAGAGCACAATGCGAGTTTCCTTTGGCTCATTCAATCTCCTCTCTCCTGTCGACTTTTTCAATCCGCCATTTGATCCATTACCTCATCGGATAGGAGAACTGCTGCTGCTGCCACTGACAACACAGACAGACAAACACACAGAGACAATCGTCAGCGGTAATCAATACCACTTACTACTACTACTACTACTACCTGAAGCTCAGCCATAATCAGTCAGCTTGAGCGTGAGCACAATGGCCAGAAAGAGAGAAGAGAAGAGGATTGATTGCCCTTGCCAATTGCAATTGCCGCACTTACCATTGAGGCCATAATGCGGATAAATGGAGAAAATCTCCAATCGCTCGATTACCGATTACTCGATTATCCCCCGTGTAATCAGTCGGCCTCCAAGAAGAGTCCACACCGAGTTCCATAATCTCGTAATACTGTTATATTATATCCATTTGTGTGAGTGTGCCTTGACCCGAGTTTACTTTTGTCTGCCTCTGATCATTACCGGCACTACAAGTGTGTGTGTGTTTTTTCCGCACTTCCGATGGATGAGGATTAGCAGCAGCAGCAGCAGCAGTGGCATCAGCAAGTGCACTACTGTGCACAAGTTTGCTGATCAAATGATAGATCAACAAAGTAAAAAGATGCTGCTGCTGCTGCTATATCTTTTTGCCAGCACCGGTAATGATGACCATACCTGTGCAGTTCATCCTTCAGCAGCAGCGGCAATCGTCGACAGCACTTCGATAGCCATCGAAAAGCACTTTCATCCTCTCTCTCTTTTCTTAATTAATGTGCCAGCATTATCGTCACCAGTGACAGTGTGTGTCCATGTTAATGAGCGAGGACAGATATACAGTGTAGCAGCAGCAGTGACAGCAGCAGCAATTAATGAGAAGCAGACCTGTGCGCCCGGGCAGACACACACACACACACAAATCAAATTGAACCGAAGAAGGATTTAAAATAAAATGTAGCAGCGGCGGCAGCAGTGACCGATTGAAGGGGACTGATATCGAGTGGGCGAAAAAACAGACAGACAGCCCTCACAATTGGCGACGGCTCAGCTGAACTAAACTAAAACGAACTGAAATGAACAGCAGCAGCAGCACTAGTAATGTCCAATTTGCTCACTCGACGACGCGTGTCGGGGGAGAGAGAAAAAGAAAGGAGTAGAACAAAAGAAGTTGAATAAAAAAGGAGTGAAAGCAGTAGCTGTACTGTACGAGGTCACCTCCTCAATCAGCGCTGATCACTGATCACTGATTTTGAGCGCTAAAAGTCAGGCGACACATTGCTTTTTTGGTGTCACTTGGCCAAGTGCAGCTGCCCTTTTCTTCTTGCTGAGTCAGCTTTTCTTCTTCTTACATCGCAATCGATGGCTTTCCCCAAAAACCGGCGCACATATTTAGATTCTATCCAGCCGTCGCCTTCAGGCACTTCCAATCATCATCTGTGCGAGGGGAAAGAAAAGACAAAAGCGGCAGTACTTCACTTCTGTCTTGCAGAAGTAGTTCCCGGTCTTCTTCTTCTTCTTCTTCTTTCTGCTTCCCCTCTTCAGAGTGAAAGTGCGCGCACAGTAGCCCCCGTAGTCTGCAGTCAGTCATTTAGCATTTGAATTGAAACCGAAGAAGAAAGAGAGTATCCAGTTCATCGACTGCCGAAGAAGTAGTAGTAGTGGTGGTAATAGAAGATCAACAGCAACAACAACAGCAACGTCTGATCTCAATTGAGTCGGATGCAGTGGTGGTGGTGGTGATAGTCGATGAGATGAGAAGATGGCACACTGAAGAGAGAAGAGATGAATATGTGCTAGAGATGGCCAGTGGCAGTGGCCGGATTAGCGGCAATAGTGGTGGTGGTACAAGAGAAGGCTGAAAAAGAAGAAGAACACAAAAGCAGAGAAAAGAAAGAGCAGATAGAGAGAAAGAGAAGGAAGAAGAGAAAGAAAAGAAAAAGCCATTTGCATGACTAGTTGCTACTAATGAGCACCAGCAGCAGCAGAAGCCGAAGAAAGAAAGAGAAACTGGCAAATAAAAAAGTCTCTCTCTCTCCTACGTTTTTCCCAAACAAGTCTCGGAACAGAAAATAGCTATCGCGGGCAGTTGCAGGGACTGCTGCTGCTCGGCGGATGAGAAAGAGAGAGAGAGAAAGAGGAAAGAAATGCTCAACAGGTGAGCCCAGGCCAGACACGTCACACCTAAAGGAGTGAAAGAACAGTCGAGAACAGTTGAAGAAGCCACCGGGGCAACTCTCAAATATAGGCCATCAGGCAAAGGAGGCAGAGAGACAGAGAAAGCAGTACGACACCAGAGACACCACAGAGTTCTCCTGCGTACAAAGGCACCGCCGTCCACGGCCAGCGAGACCATTGGCAGTGTGGAAGTCACCGAGGACACTGCACACACACACACACACAACAGTCCAGCCCGGCTTTCATCAGATTTTTCCCTGTGTCATTTACCTTTTCCACTGTGTGAATTATACCGCCGCCGACAACAACAACAACAAACCAGTGTGCTTCTTAAACTTACCTTCTAAAACACATCATACTTTTCATCATCATGCATCATCGCTCGAGATCAGTTCTCAGCCTGCTGCTGCTGCTCGGCTGCCACGCCCTCTTCGTCCACTGTCAGTATGGAGGCGGGGTGGTGGAGGTTATGGAGGAGGTGGTGGTGGAGGCTACGGTGGAGGAGGAGGGGGCGGCAGCGGTCGCAAGCACATCAAGCTCAACTTTGGCATCCACGTGCCGCCGATAGTGCTGAAGATGCCCCGCATGGAGGTGCCCCAGGTGTCCATCAAGGCGAACTTCCTCCGACAGCCAAATGCGAAGCCCCTCGAGCTGGACCTGCCGCCGCCGCCGCAGATCAGCTTCGGTGATAACGGAGATAACGGTTATGGTGGTGGTGGAGGAGGCGGTTATGGCGGTGGAGGAGGTGGTGGCTATGGCGGTGGAGGAGGAGGATACAGCCAACCACAGATGCAATACGGCCCACCGATGGAGCAGTACGGTGGTGGAGGAGGAGGAGGAGGCGGTTACGGCGGCGGTGGCTATCAACAGGAGTCGCCCGTCAACATTCAGAAGACGATCAAAATGGTGGACGAGAAGTACGGCGGCGGCGGAGCAGGCGGCTATTCCGCACCCGTTCCCCAGTACGGCCCACCGCCGCAGGCGCAGGCGGCGCAGGACGGCGGCTACTACTACCCACAGGGCTACGACAGCGCCCCCCAGCAGCAGGGTCTGCCTACATCGAGGCGAAAGGCGCCGGCTCCAGTCACATTCCACAGGCGGCAACACCTCCTCAGCAACAACAGCACAACAGCAGCCTTCCTTTGGACCAGCTCCTCCAGGACCCCAGGGCCCACCAGCAGCAGCCTTCGGTGGTCCTCCCCAGCACTTCCCCGGACCGCAGTTCATGCCACCACCACCGATGCCAGGCGGCCATCCCTTCATGCCGCCGCCCGGTCCTCCCGGCCCACCACCACCCCACCCAATGATGATGAACTTTGCCCGGCAGGACCAGGCAGGGCCGCCGATGATGTATGGCCCGCCAATGCCGCACCCCGGACACTTCCTTCCGCCGCCGCCACATCCGATGCACTTTGCCCCGCCGCCCCAGCAGCACCCTCAGCAGCACTTTGCCCCTCCTCCTCAGGAGCAGGCCAATCTGCATCGAAACGGAGGTGGAAGACGCCACCAGGAACGTCACAACAGCAAGGCGTAGACTTCTTCGCTTCAAGACCACCACCACCATCATCTCTGTCCACGTACTGCCTGAACTAGTCTCCAAAAAAAGACTAGGGGCAGTGCAAAATCACTTGCCAAATGCAGCACACACAACAAGTTACAACTTCCATTCTTCATCAGTCCAACTCTCTTTCTCGTCCATCCTCTTGAGACCATCTCACAGCAGCAGCAGCAGCACAGCACAACCTTCAACCCCTGGGGGCTGGTTTCCCTTTGGTGAACAACAACAAACCTGGAGAACAAAAACATTAAACTGTCAGCAAAAGCAAACTTCTTTGGTCTCCTCTCTCTCTCTCCTCTCACTTTCTCCACTTCTCGCCTACCTAGCTCAGTGACCCCTACCGTGTGATTCCCAGTCTTTAACACTTCAGCTCCAGCCACACAGCACACAGCATCATCTTCTTCTTCGCCTTTTCTGCATCTGTGTAAAAAACCCCAACAAGACAGACGACCAGTACTTGTTAATAATAATAACTTGATAATGATAATAGCAGCAGTAGTAGCAGTAATAGTAGTTCGATTAAAGTGCGCCTCTAACAAGTCCGCAAAACGTGGCTAATTTGAGTGAGTTGATGATGGAGAGTTGCAGAGAGTAATTTCCCCTCCCCAATCTAGCACGTTAGCGGCAGCAGCAGCAAAAGGAAGTGCTGCTCGTCTTTTTGGTGGTGATCCCGACACACACTCACACAAGTGAAATACGTGAGACAGTTCGAAAAGTGAAGACGAAGACGAAGAGGACGTGCCGAAGAAGAAGAAGAAGAGTAAAACAGCGTCTGAGTGACCACTCACTCTCTCTCTCACTCTTTTCCAACGCGGAACAGGACAACAACGAGGAGGAAAGAGAAAGTGCAGCGGCGGCAGTTGAACGATCTCTGGGTTATCATGACCTGCTCATCGCCGCCGTTGCTGCTGCTGCTGCCGTTCCATCGATGTGTATTAGCTACAGTTTAGACGCTCGAGTCTGTCGGACTAAATTAGCATTTACCTTAGCTTTCCCTGTCCTTTTTCCCTCGTCATCAGCAGCAGCTCGCTCTCTAATCGCCACCTCAAGATCTGTCGCAGTCGGCAGTGCCTGTGGGACTTTACTAATTTCTGCTTATGATGGTGGTGGGTGGTGGTCATCCTTCCGATCTGAAGTGGCCTGTCTGCTCGGCATGTCCTTTCTGGGTTGTTTATGTATCTACTGTGGTTGTGGGGCCCTTTTGGGGTGACTGTGAGTGCACATCGATCGCCGACATTAGACTGACTGACTGACTGACAACACACTCACTCACAGTCAGACAGTACACACGGGTTTAATTAATGAGTGAGAAAGGGAAAGGGAGCTGGGAGCACTGAGGTGAGTGATCGATAGCAATTAGATATATCGACGACGACGGCGACGACGGTGAGCTAGAGAACTCAGGTGAGCTATTGGAGCTAACTGTTTGCACTGTGTGTGTCAGGCATTGGGCATGTACAATGGGTGGACTGTCTGCACTGCACTGCTCTGTCTGTCTTTCTTCTGTCACTTCCTTATCACTGAACCACTGACAAAGCCTGCTGTTGCTGCTGCTGTTCTTGTCAATTAGCCAATTACCGGACTTGAAAAGAAAGTGACAGCAAGCAGCAGCAGCTAAATGTCGCGTTAGCGATGCTGACTGAGCGAGTGCGTGCACGACCGGTAAGTCCCGTCTTACAGCACAGCTCCCCTCAGTAAATGGTAGTAATTGAGTGGCCGTGGTCGTGAAAGACACAGCAAAAGAAAAAGAAATGCAGATCAGGTATTGTTTGCAAAGGAGAGCATTAGAGAGGCAGAAAGAAGAAGAGAAGGAGGACAATGCCAGCGGACACCGAGAACACACAGTGACGGTGGAAAATTGTGAAGCAGCAGCAATGGCAACCACTGGCGGTGGCAATTACATGATCGAGGAGACTCGAAGAGTGTTTAATGATCACCTCTCTCTCTCACTTCATCACGTTAATCTATTCGGACAGCGTGCACAGTATCTCTGCCCGAAGACAACGAGCGAGCTGATCAGTAGCGCCGTTTGGACTATGAAGGAAATTGAAATTGATTGAAATGAAAAAGGGACAACGAGGGAATGAAAAGAGGAAAGTGAAAAAACAACAACGACGACGACAACAACAACAACAATAAAGGCACTTACCGAAAGGGGGAAAACGGCGTTTTACTTCAATGAGGTGATTGAAATGAGGAAAGATGCTGTTCTATTGCCCCGCTCGGTAAAGATGATGGTGATGATGATGATGATGGGAATGATGATGGGAACGGTGATGACGACGACGATCATTGATGATGCTCAAAGTGTCGTCAAATTGGCCGTCGACAGTTTTTGGGAGTTTTTTTTGTACGTTTGAGGTTTTGGCTTCGAATTATCCTCTTCAACTTTTGTCGCAGACCGAACTTTGTTGCTGACCGCAGATTGTTTTCTCTCCCGACAATCGAGTAAAAATGTCAGCTGCTTTTGTCACTATCGATATCGAACAATCGGGTCCATTCAAAGAGTGCAGTGCGCTTTCCTCAACAACTCCCGGGACATCGAAATATAAAAGATGATCAACGTTTTTTGTACGGCAATAAACCTCCATTACCTATTAATAGCATAAACGGTGGTGGTGATCACCATGATCACAAGTACATGCCGTTTAGCAGGTAAGGCCGCAGTAGCAGCAGTGGAAAAGCTGTCATCAACCGACCACCAACTTCTACTTCCCATTTAATTTGAAGCAAGCCCCGGTAGAAACTCTCGGTGATTGATTGATCGAACACGGAGGCACAAACACCAGTGACATCCACTCTTGGTATGAGTGCAAACCTTCCAATGATGATGATGATGGTTATTTCCATTCAATTACTCATTTGCAGAAAAATAGCAACACTTGGCTAAAATTAAAACACCGATTTACCACACACACTGTACGACAAGTGAAAATTTTTTTGAATATTAAAAAACGGCAAAATCAACTTTTTTTGCAGTCGATACCTTCCTCAATAAAAAAAACAAGCAAAAGTCCCCAGCACCTTACTCCTTTCCGGCAGAAGTACTCCACAAACTCACTTTTTTACTACTCCAGACTTCATCTCTTCATTCTCACTATATTTAGCCTACTCTGTTTACCAACCGTCTATTAGCAAACAAACAAAAGACTGAAGACCGAAACTGCCAAAATAGCAAATGAAGAAAGAAAGTGAACTAGCACTTGAGCATCCTACTTTCTTTCTTTTGCATCGATACTGGAAACAGCGGCAGCAGCAGCAGCAGCAGCAACACCGGTCATTACTGAATCTGTAGGAGGCAAACAGCACAATGCTAACGACCAGGCTGCTGCAGACAATGGTGACCATTAGCTGGTGAGCTTTGCCTTTGGTGTCGTACTGTGTGTGCGTGTGCGTCAGTGTGCCATTGCACTCTGATGATGAGGAGAGGGCGCCCACGATGAAAAGGAGAAAGAGAGAGAAAGAGTGCAAAAGTGCAAGCTCGAAGAAGAAAAGGCAAAGAAAAAGGTGAAGTGTGACTAACAGTCTGACTGCACGCCGACAACAAAGGCAGCAAAAGCATGCCTGTTGATTTGACGACAAACGATAAACAAACAAACAAACAAACAAACACAAAGAAAAGGGAAAGGTTGAATATGCTTGCCTTTTCATTCACTAATTTATCTGAACTGTGGCGACCAGAAGAGCAATCATCATTATCATCATCCTCTCCAAATAGCGGTAATCTCCCGCTCTCATCACAACAGTAAACGAAAATTGTAAACGAAACAGAAAAAGCAGCAGTTTTTTTGGTGATGACATTCAATCAATCAATCAATGAATGAAGAGTGGAAGAAGGATTAACAAACAATCTTCCGATTCCTTTATAGTAGTAGTAGTAATAGAGTAATGAGAGGAGGGGTAGCAGAGAGAGAGGAAGAGGTGGTAGGTAGAGCGAGAGAGCGAGGTACAATAATAAACTTCTTTATCACTGACAATAGAATAAAAATTCATAGAAAAAACTTCAATGGGGCAGAGAGAGCAAGAGAGAGAGAGAGAGAGAGAGAAGAAAGGAGGGCGAAACGAAGAGAGCGAGAGAGGTGTGGTGAAAGAGAGAGGGAGGGAAAAGGAAGAAGAAGAAGAAGGAGGGGAAAAGAAAAATAGTTTAGATATCACTTGAGAGCAGATGACGGGAGGCAGCAGCGGCAGATTGCTGATGGGAAGAAGACGAGTTTGAAGAGGAGGAGGTGTTGTTGTTAGTATTCGAAGAAGAAGAAGAAGAAGTGTTTGAGTTTGAGGTGTTAGCATTGCTGTTGGAGGCTGCGGCCCCGGGACCAGAATGTCCCCCTCCACCGCCGTCCTGGCGTCGGTAGAAGAGGAGGTAGGGGACCATGCTGCCGCCGGTGCCGTGGTTGTTCGTTGCGAGTACTTGCGAGATTGAGATCACCTTGATGGAGGCATCATCACAGCGCAGCCACTGGTTCAGGCCGAGGTGGTACACGTCGGTGATGTAGTGGCCCTTCATCGCCTCCGCGCCGCTGTGGTACACCACTGGAGGGGAAAAGGATTTGAAAAGAAGAGGTTAGAAAAAGAGTTAAAAACAAAAAACATTCTGCAAAACACTTACCCGCCAGCAGCTTGTACTTCTTTGCCTGCTGACCACCACCACCTCCACCACCACCGCCACGACCACCACCTCCATTTTCCAGGCCTCCTCCTCCTCCCCGGCCGTGGTGGCCGCGACCGTGGTGGAGAAAGCAGTCGCGCGGAATCTCAAAGTTTTCGTGGTAGGTGATGCGCTTTAATACTTTGCGGTTGGCGCCCGACTCGACGTCGTAGTCAAAGAGCTTCAGGTGCAGCACCAGAATGGGCGGCACCGTCTCGAGGAACATCTGATTGCTCGCCTCCACCACCTTGCGCGTCTTCGGGTCGACGTAGCCGTGGATGGCCTCGCGGCGCGTCTGCCAGCGCAGCGCATCTTCGAGGTTGTTGATGCCGGTGGGCTGCAAAGAGAGAAAATTTTAATTTTAAGCCACCACATATTCTCCTAAACACTTACCTTAATGTCCAACTGCAGGTCAAAGAAGGGCTGGCGGTTGCCGGTGGAGGGCTTGTTGCCGCTGCCGCTGTTCACCGTGCGCACCTCCAGCGCCGAGCCGCCAAAGATTTGCGTTATTGCCGTGGCGACGACGGTGGCCTGGAAAAAAGAGTTAAAGGATCATTCAATGAAAGATTGCGAGATTCAAAACCAATGCTTACCGATCGAGTGGGCAGCGCCTTGTGCTTCGAGGTGCCCACCTCGTGCCAGACGTCGTCGTCATTGTCGCCATCATTGTCGGCGTCAGCATCACCACCCTCAGCATCACCTTCCGCCTGTGGTGATCATCATCGGACAGAGCAGCAGCTGCGCAGCAGCAGCATCACTGGCGGCGGCGTTGGCAAATCCATTCGTCTTGACAGCAGCCCCAGCCCCGGCAGCATTGCCGCCCTGCCTGGCCGCCCACAGCTCCGACAGCTTGATCATCTCCTCGTGGAGGCCGTTGAGCAGCGAGGAGAGAAACTCCTCGGCGTCCTCCTGGTGACCGCGCTCCTGGTCACTCTTGATCATGCCGATGTGCTTCAGCGTGTCGTAGATGCACGCCGGCTCAAAGGGATCATTGTTGAGCAGCTCCTCGAGGTAGGCCTGAGCGGTGCCCCCGGCGGCGCCGGCGCCCGACTTGATCTGCCGCCGGTCCGCCGGCTGGAAGCGGCCAAAGTATCGAGCACTGGCAGTAAGGAATAAAGTTAGCTTGGAAAAGGCATAAACAAGCAAATATCAAATATACTCACAAATTATCAATAATGGGCGTAGAGGTCGCCTCGCGAAAGACATTGGGCGTCTCGCTAATCTCGCGCATTAAATTGTAAAAGGGCGGACAGGCGAGCAGAGCTTGCAGGGTCTGAGAGTTAGGGAAAAAAGTGGAGGTTTTAGTAAAAATGCAAAAACTATTAGCGAAAAAGGCAATGCACACATACCGCATTGACGTAGCACCAGTTGCCGCGGTTGATCAGCCCGCAGGGCATGATGATGGGCAGGGAGTGCTTCAGCTTGGGCTCGTGCAGCTTCTTCGCCAGCTTCACCGCCACCGGGTCCTCGCTCATGGGCACGATGGTGAGCTTCAGCTCGTCCTGCAGCTGCAGCTGCTGCTGCAGTTGGTTGTGCAAACCGCCGCGGCGGCCCTTACCGTGGTGAGGCTGGTGCTGGCGCTGCGGGTGCGGGTGAAAGTGCTGCTGCTGATTCTGCTGATGATGCTGTGAGTGCTGCTGATTCTGCTGCTGCTGGTGCAGCTGATGCTGTGTGTTTGGGTGCTGCTGATGGCTGTGGACGACCTTGGGCCCGCCGGCGCTCAGCTCAGGAAAGTCGCCGCCGTTGATTGTCGGTCGAGAGGCCGAGGAGGGGGCGGCGGAGGCTGAAACTGAAGAGGAGGCGGTGCCGCTCTCGCCGACGATATCACCATTAACGAGGACGGCCTTTGCCGGCGGCGGCGCAGGTGCAGTCGAAGAAGTGGAAGACACTGGAGCGTGTGATGTAGCAGCGGATGCCGGAACAGCCGCAGCTGCCGCCGCCACTTTGCTTTGGGAGTTGCTCTGAGAGCCAAACAGCTTGGCGCTCCACGTTGTCGCAACGGGAGCTGAAGGCTTAGGGGCGGGGGCGGAGCGGCTGTTGCTGCGGCAGGAGCAACAGCAGCAGTTGCAGTAAGGCCTGAAGTGCTCGCCTCGCCCCCTTCGGAGCTCTTGACGACTGAAGTGTTGATGCCTTGCTCGGATTCAATGACAGTTGTGGATGCTTGTTCAGTAGTAGTAGAAGAAGAAGAAGTAATTGACTTTGGTGGCTGTTGTGATGATGGGGGTGGTGGTGATTGCAATGTGAGATGTGGTGGTTGTGACGATGACGATGATGATGATGATGGTGCTGGCAGGCTCGATGACTCAATGGTTTGCACTGGTGCAGCAGCGACAGCGACAGCGGGTGACACAGTCACCACCTTGCTGCCGCTCAGGACGGCTTCAGTCTGTGGGGATGATGAGGATGGTGATAATAATGATGAGGGTAGTGCTTTCGATGTGATTGCTGAAGATGATGAGGATGATGGTGGTGGTGGTGGTGGTGCAGTCGACGACGACGAGTCCTGCTGCAGTGTCAGATCGTGGTTTGTGTTGCTGATGCTTGAGGATGGGATGGACTCGAGAGGCAAAATATTCTGTGAATGTGTCATCTGTTGAGTAATCTGCAGTTGCTGCTGCTGCTGCTGTGAGTTGTTGTTGAGGATGGGTGTGAGTGTGGTGGTGGAAGTTTGAATCACTTGGCTGTGAGGGGGAGGAATCGACTGAGGCTGCTGCTGCTGTTGCATCGCTGGAGGAGCGTAGTGCTGCTGCTGCTGCGGAGGGGGCTTGGGCACCTCCATCTCCATCATCGAGCTCAGCTTTGGATAGGGTGGCGGCGGCATCTGCTGCGGATAGTAAGGGTAGGAGGCGCCGTCGTGTGGACTGATGAAGTACAGCTGGTGCGTCTGATGAGGCGGGGGCGGAGGAGGGTAGGCGGCTGCCGGGTGATGCGCATGATGAGGGTGATGAGGATGAGGGTGAGGGTGGTGACCGTGGTGCGCCGGGTGGCCGGCGAATAAGGCAGGGTGTGGAAAGGCGGGCGGTGGTGGTGGATGGCCATGCGGGTGAGGGGCGTAGTGATAAGGATGTGGGGCCATGTGAGTGGGCGGCGGCGGAGGTGTTGGGCATTGCCCGCGCCAGGAGGACCGCCATTGCTGGACATTGCTGCAGCCCCGGTCGGCTGTGGTGGCTGTTGCGGCTGAGGCGGCGGTGGCCCCACCAGAAAGCCCATAGGCGGAGAGGCGGCCAGGTTCGGCTGCTGTTGCATCAGCGCTGCGGCGTTTCCACCACCGCTGTTTGTTGGGTCCCAGTTGGACTGGGCCTGGAAGGTGAGGTGATTTTGATTTGAGTAGAGTAGGCTGGGGGCGGCGACATAGGCCCCCGTTTGATCAACTGTCGCCGCCGGTCGCTGTTGTTGTTGTGGTGTGAAAGCAGCGGGGGCGGCTGCTGTTGTTGTCCCTCGCTGAGGACATTTGGAGGTGATAGAATTCCATTTACATTATTGATATATATCGGTGACTTGTTGTGACTGTGGTTGTTGTTGTTGTTATTGCTTATAGTATTACTACTAGTGGGGTACTCGAAGAAGAACTGTAAGGGAGAAAAGAGAAAGAAAGGTTAGCCTCATTTCGAAATGACCACAGCAAGAGCTGGGCAGAGCTGAGCTCCTCACCTCGACGCCGCCCGACTGGTGACAGCCGCGGATGACGTCCCACGCCTGAGCCTTCTCCTCGTCATTGGTGCCGGTGAAATCGAAGAACTCCATGCCCCAGGAAGCAGAGGAGCCGGAGCCGGAGCTGGAGGCCATGGTGGCGGCGGCGGCGAGGGTGACGGCGGTGCTGGAGCGGGAGTTGCACCCGCCGGTAAAGAGTGGGAAGTGGTTGAGTCGGGGAGGTAACACAGCAGGAAGTGTAACAGGGTACGAAAGAGGGTGAAACAGCAGGAACCAACAAAGCTAGAAGGAAAGTGATGAGAGGAGAGAGAGAGAGAGAGCTGACGACGATATTGCCGAAGAAGCAGAAGAAGAAACAGAAGCTGATGATCACACACACTCACAGCGAGCGAGAGAGAGAGAGGAGCGAGAGAGCGCCTGATCCTGAGAGAGAGAGCAAAAGTGGCGCCAGCAGGCGAGCGAAAGGATAACCTCTAAGCGCCTGCCAAAGTGAGAGAGCGAGAAATGCAAAGTCAGCCACGAGGCGCATGTGCTACTGCCGCCGCTGCCGCCGCTTCTGCCGGCGCGGCGTCGTTTTCAAAGCTGTAGAAGTTGCTGCTGCTGCTTCTGCAAAGTCGCCGACTCTGCTGAAAGCAAAGCAAAGTAGGAAAACGTGTGTGCCTCAGTGAGGATACCCAGGCACACATGCTGCTGCAGAATATGCACGAATATGCTTGAGTGGTGGTGGTGAGATACCAGTTGCTTGCGGGGCGCCTCAGAAAACTGGTTCTAAGAACTGACTCCCTCTTAAGATTCTCTATGAAAGCACGCCTTTTCCGGCGGACCCCCTTTTTGAGGCTACCCCTTTAAATGGAATCTCTGATTTCGAAATGTCTCGGAAGTATGTTGTTGTTTCACAGTGGGAAAAATAGGCCATCGCCAGCATTACCAGCTTTTCGCCGACGTGGTTAGCTTCTTCCTCCGCCTCGTTTAGAGGTCCATGTGGCGTCGACGTCGGCGGCAAAAAATGTCTCCGTCTGACTATATAGCGGCGGCGGCGGTTGTACTCTCTCTCTCTCTCACTTTCTCTCTCACCAGAATCCGCAGCCGTCAGCGCAAGCGCATCCTAAACAGCAGCGGCGGCGGCGGCTGATCCTTCCCACATTGCCTGCAGAAGTGGCGGCAGAGGAGCGCTGCTATTGTCGCGACCATCGAGGAGCAGACAGAAACACGAGGAGAGGCCTGCTTCACAAGGGAAGTAGAAGCGAAACGACCGTCGAGCCGACTTTTCTGTCTTCTTCATCTTCTTCTTCAGCTGCTGTCCATCAATCAGTGCTCGAGCCGAGGTTCCACTCACTAGTCCCCTCTGCTGCGTGGTCATCGTCCGAGGATCACCTTACCATCAATCGTACATTCTCGAAGACAGCAGCAGCAGCAGCAGCACTCTCCTGCCTGAGTGATCGCCTCCGATCAGAGTTCTTCGGCGCCAGCGGCGGCTAATCTCCTGCCTCCATCTCCTCTCATTCCGCCTGCAGCAGCAGCAGCTATCTCTGCATTTGTAAATACCCACAAGCACTGGAAGTGCCATTATCTTCTCCCACCACCACCACCACCACCAATGTAAGTGTCTCTCTTGTAGCAATGCGGCGTCGCTGCAGCAGCAGCGATGGCGGTGGCATCTCGCCGTGCCCACCGGAGCTGCTGCAACTCACCCCACCAAAGCACGTGTTCGACCGCATTGCGTCTTCCCTCTGCTGTGTTTGCGCGCCTCTGTAGTGGACACTCTCCAGCGTTGAAGACCGCAGTTTTATTTCGGCGCTTTATATCTGCTGACGAGGCTTATCATCCTGTCACCAGATTACTTCTTTTTTGTTTAGTTCATTCTTATCAAGCTAAGAAGAACTAGTACGCGTCATCACCAGCTTGTTAGATTGGCAGTTCAAAAAACTCATCATCACAACAAACATCTCAGGCTGTGACCAAGTACGCTCGGCCGCGCCGCTGCTGCTGTCCTCTTCTGCTCAAGTTGTTTTCCTCTCTCTGTGCATTGCTCACACACTTTCACTTTCCGCTCGGCCGCCGAAGCGTCAGCACACACGCGCTTTTGTTTGAATCTTCTCTCTCATTAACCTTTTCCTTTCTTGTGACCAGATTCTTCTCTCCCACCCACCAAAAACCACGATGTCAAGCATCTCCGAGGACAGCATCTACACGAACGGCGACAGCGCCAGCGTGAGCAATGGCGAGAATCCCGCCGATGATGAGCTCTTTCTCTTCACCTCAGAGTCCGTCGGCGAGGGCCACCCTGGTGAGTAGTAGTAGTGATCATCATCACATTCCAACTGTTTACATTCCCAAAGTACTAATCATCTTCATCACCTCGTTTCTTTCCCCCACACAGACAAAATGTGCGACCAGATCAGCGACGCCATCCTCGACGCCTACCTGAAGGTGGACTCGAAGGCGAAGGTGGCCGCCGAGGTGGCCACCAAGTCGAATCTGATCTTCGTCTTTGGCGAGATCACCTCCAGCGCCCACGTGGACATTGAGACGGTGGTGCGCGACACCATCAAGCGCATCGGCTACGACTCCCCGGAGAAGGGTAAGTGATGAGATTGCTCTGTTTCTATTTCATTCCTAACATACTCCCACCTCTCAGGCTTCGACTACCGCAACTGCGAGATCAAGCTCGCCCTGGAGAAGCAGAGCCCGGAGATCGCCTCGGGCGTGCACGAGAACCGCGCCGACGAGGAGGTGGGCGCCGGCGACCAGGGCCTGATGTTCGGCTACGCCACCGACGAGACCGAGGAGTTCATGCCCCTCACCGTGGTGCTCTCCCACAAGCTCAACGCGAAGATCGCCGAGCTGCGCCGCAACGGCGAGTTTCCCTGGGCGCGCGCCGACACGAAGACGCAGGTCACCTGCGAGTACCGCTTCACCGCCGGCTCGGCGCTGCCCGTGCGCGTCCACACCGTGGTCGTCTCGGTGCAGCACTCGGAGAGCATCAGCCTGGAGGCCCTGCGCGCGGCCATCCTCGAGAAGGTGATCAAGGTGGTGATCCCCGAGGACTACCGCGACGAGCGCACCATCTACCACATCAACCCCTGCGGCAACTTCATCGTCGGCGGCCCGGCGGCCGACGCCGGCCTCACCGGCCGCAAGATCATCGTCGACACTTATGGCGGCTGGGGCGGCCACGGCGGCGGCGCCTTCAGCGGCAAGGACCCCACCAAGGTGGACCGCAGCGCCGCCTACGCGGCCCGCTGGGTGGCGAAGTCGCTGGTGAACGCCGGCCTCTGCCACCGCTGTCTGGTGCAGCTCTCCTATGCGATCGGCATCGCCCAGCCGCTCTCCATTACCGTCTTCAGCTTTGGCACGTCCCGTCTCTCGCAGAAGCAGCTGGTGCAGGTGGTGCGCGATAACTTTGACCTCCGCCCGGGTCTCATTATTCGGTGAGTGCTGTGTGGGAGGGTTTGTTTACGTTTTTGTGTTCTAAATGCCTTTCTCTCTTGCACAGTGATCTGACGCTGAACCGCCCCATCTACGAGAAGACCTCCTGCTACGGCCACTTTGGCCGCGACCAGTTCCCCTGGGAGGCGCCGAAGGAGCTCAACCTGAAGTCGGTCAAGCACGTGCTGGCCGCCAATGGCGGCAATGGCGTCGTCCACGCCGACCTGCCCATTGGCGGCATCGGCGGCGGTGCCCTGAACGGCGCCACCCTCGTCAACGTCAACGGCAATGGCAACTGCAACTACCACTAGGCCACTACAATCTCTTCATTCTCTCTCTTCGCTGGCCCACACCTCTACCACCTCTACACACCCACTGGCCTTCTCACCTACTCTTTTTCTTCACCTTGGCCTCCCTCTCTCTTTCAATGTGTATTTTATATGATTGCTGTACCCTTTCTTCACACACACCACCACACTGTACACCCTCTCTCTTTCCCCTCTTTGACCACCACATTTCACACACACCCCTGCACGCAATTATTCTCCTCTCTTTTAGGCTACTCCATTTAGATGTGTTTTTAGAACACTTATCTTTTCTCTTTCTCTCAATTCCAATATTAATGTGCGTGGCGCTCAGCGTGTGTGTGCACTCTTTTTACTGTAATGCCGGGTCGGATATTCATCATCTCTATATGTTATTACACACCTACCTTTTTAGGAGAGTTTATGCTGATGATATTTTTCTTCTAGCACCACCACCACCTTCACATTGATTCCCCCTCTCTTTTTTAATTCTGATAAATACATGCGCGCAAACCTAATCTTTATCCCTCTCTCAATCTTCAACGCCGCTAATAAACTCACACCAAGTGCTACTGATGATGCAATTTTGTTGTCCTTTTTGAGTGCAGCAGCAGCCGCAACCAGAGCACGTCATCGGTGAAGGGCGCCACAAAGTTGCCACAATCTCTGATTTGCTGATTCTTCTCTCTCTCTCTCTCGCTTTCTGGCCAACTTGTACAACAGTACACACTGCAGTTATCACAACAACACAGCCAAGTTTGGGTTGTTTCTGGTCACTCTGGTCACCGCCGCCACTACCACGACCACCACGACCACCTCCTGAATCATCAGTTGCGTCAGTGCAAAGAGAGGAGAGGAGATAAGCGGGGGAGCTGTCTCTGGTGAGATCGTCTGCTCCGTCTGTTGCCGCCGCCGCCGCCGAGTCGATCGATGTTGCGCCAGGCAATGCTTTTGCTCTACTCCTAAGCATACGTCACTGCTGTGCCGCGGCTGTCTCGGCCACCGCCGTTCTACTGTTCTGCTTCTCTCACTCTTCTTGTCAATCGTTACCTTTTCCCACTACTTGGACCACCACCAATTCACCTTCTCCACTTTGCTCCACTTCACTTCACTTGCTCCCCAATCACCGCCGCAATCAAACACGGTGATTGAGCAGTCAACTCTGTGTGTGTCGAAGCTGAACTGTTTGTGTCCACTTGTGTAATCTCACCTCCACTCACTCACCACCACCTCAGATCGGAGCAGATCAACATCACCAGCACCAGCACCACCAGCAAACAACCTCAGCCACCATGAACAGCTTCGATGACTTTGACAACACCTCGTCCTCGTCGCCTGCAGGGCGGTTTTTTGTGATGCTGGGAAGGGTAGGTGTTTGCCTGGGATGAAGAAGAAGATGACTGGCTCTCACCGTTTCTCACTGTTTACCCTTTGCAGAGATATCAAGGCTTCCTCGATCTGTGGACTCCTCACGTCACGTACCGATGGGTAAGTGAGAATCACCAGAAAAACACTTAGTGTTGTTTACATTCTACTTTCGCTTTCACCTCCAGGTTGCCACGTCGTTGATGCTGCTCTTCTTTCTCTTTCGAGTCTTATACTATCAGGTAGGATCTTTTGGTTTGTTGTGTTTGGCATTCGCTTTACTAATGTTTTGTTTTTGTTTTTCAACAAATAGGGATGGTACATTGTCGCCTACGCCCTCGGCATCTACTATTTAAATATGCTCATTGCCTTTCTCACGCCGAAGATTGATCCAGCCATATATGATTTTGAAGGTAGGCAGCTTGTGTCCTGCGATTTATCCACATCTTCATTTGATCTGCTTTACAGACGAGGACGGCCCCTCTTTACCGACGGCGAATAACGAAGAATTTCGTCCCTTCATTCGCCGCCTGCCGGAGTTTAAATTCTGGTAATGACTCATCACCGCTGCTGAATTCGTCAGTATTCATCTCTCTATTTTGTCACCCACCTAGGCACTCATCCACTAAAGCCACCCTGATCGCAGTGGTGTGCACCTTCTTTGAGTTCTGCAATATTCCCGTCTTCTGGCCGATTCTCCTGCTCTACTTTATCACCTTGTTTCTCATCACAATGAAACGGCAGATTAGAGTAAGCTTTTAATTTGGTCTGCGAACCTACCACAAACTGACACCGTTTTCCATTTTCTCCTCTTCCTCTGCCTCTGCACAGCACATGATCAAATACCGCTACCTGCCGTGGACCCATGGCAAGACTCGTTACCAAGGCAAAGAAGACAGTGGCAAAGTCTATACAAAGTGAGCCCAGTGTGTCAGCATTAGATTGACACAAGTCTTCCTTCTCCTCTCTCTCTGTCTGTTTCTCTCTTTCTCTTTTTCACCTCACACACACCACACAACTCACAAGCTCCTAATTCAATTCAAACTCTTATTCACGAGATCGAGACTCGTTCACCAGCAGCCAGCCAGCCAGTGCCGCTAAGCCACTCCAGCAAAGCAATCCGCAAAGACTTGTTTTCTTATAAAAATGTGCGCCTACATTTTTATTGTGGTCCTCTCATATTCTCCTACTTCTCCTCTGTTGCCTTATAACCGTGACAAAACCACCATTACCACCACCACCACCACCTCTTTACACACATCTTTACACACTACAGCAAGAGAATTACACGTAAAGAAGAACACAGACAGACAGACACGCCATTTTGTCACTTGTCCCGTCAGCATCCCCTCATCCTTTCGCTATTCTGCTATTCTCGTCATTTGCTTTTAGTTTTCTCCTTTACATCGTTATTCTGATTCTTATTCTTATTATACGTCTTCGATTACAACTTTAGGAATAATTAGCTCTTTTTGATACCTTTCTTTTTTCCAATTGCTTGCTTGATAAACTATCCTATTTTCTCTTTTCTATTTTTGGTTATAAATAATTACATGATCTTTTACTACTTAAACTCCTCCTCCGCCGCCCCCTGACTTGAGTTGAAATCAGACACAATGACACAATCACTCACATAAACACACAAGTATTGCTTGGCATCTAACCTTTCTGGACTGCTTTACTTACCGATACTTTCTTTCCTCCTCTTCCTCCTCTTCCGTAGCCTGCCCACTGCACCGCCACCGCCTTCTCCGCCTGCTCTTCCAACGTTAGCTTCTTCCACTTCGGCGGCAGGCATCACACCGATGGCCTACCCACTCGGCCAAGAGCTTTGAGAAAGTCTGGAGGAGATATTCAGTCGCCTTCTTCTATTTGAACTCCTTCACCACCACCACCACCGCATTGCAATGTGTGTACAGCACCTTTATCAGCTCTGGTCAAACTCCTACAACTACTACTACAGTGACTGCGGAACTCTTCTTCTTCTTCGTTTGAAGTGTTCCAAGCACATTGGAACACTTTGAAAAACAAAAAACAACACCACACACTCACCACATCACCACCCAAAGCGCTCTTCTCTGCGCCTTTTGTCCTATTTTATTTCCCTTGCTCTCTCTCCTCTCTTTCACTTTCTCATTTGCTCATTTCTTTGTTGACTTCTTCTTCTTCTTCTTTTTCATCTTACTATTCATCTTGTCATATTCACATGTGCATACACTCACACACACACACGCTGAAATTGAATAATAAATGGAGAGATTGAAGACCGGGAAAGAGGGATATTGGAACCGGGGCATTGAAGGGGCACTGCCTCAAAACTGTTCATCATCATTTTCAAAGGAGAGAAAAAAAGAACACTGCAAAGTCAAATCGATGTGATGACGATCAAGTTACGAGGTTGTCGATGTTCAGAGTAGTAGAAGAAGAAGTGGAAGCAGTGTTCCAACTTCTCTCTATTTGAGGTACAAAAACAAGTGCAAAAGGATAATAAATTACCAGTGAGTACCAGAAGAAGAAGAAGAAGCTCAACTCTACCCAACTCACCACAATACTCTTCGACACAAACAGTACAAACAAAGGCCATTAAGTGCTGCAGAGCAGCACATCCGCTCTGAGCGACACATGACAAATGACGTTCAAGTGGTAGTGTGATGCCCTAAATGCCCATCACCAAGGGTGAAATCAAAGGAATCTTTCTCTTCTTCTGACGGCAAACTTTTGCCTTCTTCATCACCATCATCATCTTGCAAGCATCGAGAGCTTGATGACCGCTTTGAGAGAATCTGCCCAGAAAATCTAACTGACTCTAATGAGAAGGCAGTGTAATTGCTGCTGCTGAAATATGGTAAGCATTATTCAGCTCTAACTTTCATCGATTAGTCGGCAGCTGATGCCGCCGCCGCCGCTGAGTGTAGAATTTATGAGCAGACGATAAGTCATCGCAGGGAAGTGAAACAAAAGGGAAGGACTGATGCTGCTGATGCTGCTGATGCTGCCGCTCTAATGAGACGGCGACAAACTTAAGCTGGAGCTGTGTGTCTCTTTGGTCGTCCAGTGAGGCGAGTGCTGAGGGTAAATTTGAGAAGCGGACCGCTTTATGAATGATTGCCACTTGAGCAGCAGCAGCAGCAATTAAAGCAGTGATGTTTTGTCTATTCTTTGCATACAACTGGCCATCAAGAATTAATTGTAAGTTCTTTTGTTTGGTGCATCTAAAACAAAAATGATTTTTGTTTTTGACGATTTGACTTCATTTCAAACTATGGCCCCTCAAACTTGCACATGTGTTTATCGCCAAGCTTAAATCTAGTGTTGATCCAGTTTTTTCTATCAAGTTATCTTAACCTTTACCTTAACATTATTATCATCCTCAGCAACAGAAGCAGCAGCAGCACCTCTAATTGCCTCATAACAAATGAACAACACAGCACACTGATGACAGACAGACAGACAGAAAGACACCGAAATCGAGCACACAAATTGGACACGTTGAACACAAAAGATGCAAGGGGAAAATGGTGCAAGAACAAAAGATCATTAGAAGAGAAAGAGGACAAACGGTACTAGTTTTGCTCATGGGGAGGAAAAAAGACACCAATGACGGCAGCAGCAGCCACTGTCGATGATGAAGATAAACGGTGCCAGAGGTGGTGGTGGCGGTGGTAGCACAATCGTTTCAGCAGCAGATGAAATCGATGGAAAAGAAGTGCCAATTGCCAGTGGTGAAACAAAGGAAAGAGAGCACAGCACTCGGTCGTTTGCATGTCTTTCTTTTCCTCGGCTAATGATGACATATGGCGAGAGAATCGGCGGGAGCAGATCGGCAGGGAGATGATGCCACCGGGCACAATTGCCAGCAATTGAACATTGAGCTTTCACCATCAGCATCACCATCAGCACCATCAGCAGTCTAATCAGAATGAATGGACGAGCAGTCAGCAGTGTTCGAATGTTCTGAACTCACTTTCTCAATTCTGCTGAATTCTGCTGAGGCCAAAGACCACTGGGCGACTTTCTCTCTCGGTAATACGTCACGCATAGATGAGATCTATCTTTGGTGGTCAGTGGTGGTGGTGGTAGTTCAACGGAAATTTTGTCGTTTCTGCAATGACCAGACCTCGATGACAAAGTCTCATTGCAATTGTCTCATTCTGCCGTCCTGAATTGATATAAATTGAAAGCACTGCTGCTGCTGTCGGTGCAGTTATAAAATTGAAATTACCCAGCCAGCACACTGTGTGGTGTGACACGATGCTGGTGAAGCCATTTGTTTGAATTGTAATTTACTTCTGAATATGGACGCTGGGCCACTGATCTTTTCTCTCTCCTTCCTCCGTCTCCTTAGACCCAAACGAGAGAAGCAGCAAAAAATTGTGATTCTAAACTGCACCTTCCTGCTCTTTGCCTTTGCCTCCTGCAACTGTCCAGCAAAAAAGTAGCTGCTGGACAGTTAGGAAAAGTATTATTTATGGGCAATTCGACTGCTGGCCGCAGATTTATCTTCCCACTAAAGGCAAATCGAGCCTTTCCTTCTCTCGCTCTCTTTCTCTTTTCTCCAATTCGACGTGTCGCGCCAATTCTCTCCTCTTTCCTTCTCCTACGTCTCACATCAATAATAATCTCCGCCACATGATCGGCAACGGCGACGGCAGCAGCGGCAGCGGTGGGTAATAATAATAAATTTAGAATTTGAGCTTGTATTAATAAAAATTTATGGCAATTGGCTCTGCCTGCTGCCTGCCTGGCCATTTATTGGCAAAAGAGTACTGGAGGCAGCAGCAGTGGCCACCACCACCACGCAATGGCCCAGCCTGTCATTAGTCCTCCTCACCAGTGTGAGCACCACCAAATGAGCTCTAAAATGTCATAAATAAATTAGGTTGGATTAGGTGAGCTGCTGCTGCTCAGGCTGAACTGGACTGACCAGACTGCGACGACGACGACGATTGCCGAGATTGGCAAAGGGGAAGAAAAGGGAAGGGAAACTGGGAAGAGAAATGCAAAATGCCAAATGCATCAACTTTTTTACTCACAGTGGATGTGCGAGCGCTGGATATTAAAATTCTGCTGGTCACCTTCAATCTGCACTTGGCAATCTCACTTCCTCTCTCTCACTTTCTCTCCAACTCGCCATTTCAATCTTTCCCTCAACGACTAATAAAAGTGACACAGTCACAGAGAGGGCTAAATTGGCCATTTTGTTGGTGGTGAGGGAAAAGAAAAGAAAACGGGTTATGAGCGTCAGCTGAATAATAGCACATCGCCTCCACTGGAGGGCTCCTCCATTTGCTTAGGTGGGTGCGGTGACATTAGGAGCCAGAAAGAACAATACTGACATCAACTCCTTGGCTTTCTCTTCTTCTCACCCTCTCATTTATCACCGATGACCATTAGACGATAGAGATTACCAGCAGCAGCAGCACCAGCAGCTCCAGTACTACATTTGCCCCCGTTAGGCAGGCCATGGACACACATAATTGGGGTGGTTTTGGCACACTGTGCACAGACTTGGCACTGTCATCTGATGCCATCAATAACAGCCGAGCAGATGACCAGTTCGCTATGATTCAGCAGCCCCTGTGTTATATTTATTCGCAGCCGAGGAGGAGAAATGATGATCATCAAAGCACAGAGTTCACAGTAATGCTGTTGTTCGTTTCGGTGTGTGGTGTGCGGGCAAATGGATTCACGTATGACATTGCTGCTGCTGCTGATGTCAATTCTCTCTTCTCTCCTTCTCTCGATTCGATAATGGTCAGAGACGTGTCGTCGGTGTAGCTGCTGATAGGACACTAGTGTGTGTGTGTGTGTGTTGGGCACTTGATTTATTTGAGCAGATTAACTGACTTACTGCTTCTTCTCTGCTGCTGATGCTGATGTCCTTCAGACGTTATTCTAGTTCTTTCCATTGTTTGCTTTCCCACTTCTTTCTCTCCCTCCTTTTCATCATCAAAGTCGTAGTATTGGCTAGTCTGTTTAGACAGTGGACTTTACTGTTTTTCCCCATTTTAAAGCGAAATGTCAGTGCAATGATAACTCTCAATTTTGAGCGTTTTTTCTTACGGTGTTGCACTGGTAATTAGCATTCGGTCGTTGGTTTTGACGCCCCGCCAAGTGACCGCTGATCGCCAGAGAATCTAAAAGCAATCTTTATGACACTTTTTTAGATGCTCAAAAAAGAAGAATGCAAAAATGTGATTTTCTGGTCAAGCACTCTCTTTCTCAGCTCATAAAAGATTCATCCACACTGCGACACTTCCCACAGAGCCGATTGTAATTTTAAATTTTATTAAAATATCTTTCATTATTTACACACTCACTCTCTCATTCTTCTTTTTTCAGTTATTGAAGTATTGCTCAAAAACAAGAGAAAGATTGAGTCCGCTGTCCACTGCTGCACACAGCAAGTGGCGTCTGATTTATATTCCAATTCTAAAAGAGCAAAGCGCAATATAAAAAGTGTAAATTCTCCATTCTTCACTTTAATTATTTTTGTTTCACTCAATTTTTTCTTCCTCTGGTTGAAGTGTCCACTAGCAAAAGCAAACATTAATATTGCACGTTTTCAATTCTTTTTATGAAGTGGATTTGAATTTCAAATCACAAAAAGAAGTTTCTGTATTTGAATTTAGGTAGTCGCAAAAGTGCGACGCATGATGACGCCACCGTTTGTGATGATTTGCAAAAAAATTTTTGTTTTCGAGCTTTCATTTTCTCTTTCTTGGAGCACAAAAGAACTTTGTCGTTTCTCTTTGCCATGAGTTCGTTTTTTCAAGTTTGCTTTTGTAAGTGTGGTTTCGACTTTGGAATTCACTCAACTCAACATTTTCCAAAATCATGGACCTCCACGGAACAGCAACAACAAAGTTCCCGAATCCTCGATTTGAGAGTTGCACTTGAACAATGGTAAGTGTACTTCTACTACTTTGTTTTTCCTCTATTTAAAATTGAAAAGTGAATTTGCCTTTAATGGTATCGATTTGCCATTTCTGCTCTTCCACTTCCAGTAGTTAGCTAATTCGAATGCAATTATGTTTGTGTTTCCATTTTCCTGGTTCTTCTTCTTCTTCTTCTTCCACCTCCTACTCCTCTTCTGCCCTGAAGAGAAAGAGAGAGAAGGCTTCAGTCGTTTGATTGTCTGTGTGTCTGCCTGGTCTGATTAGATTTCACTTTTTTCTTCTTCTTCTTTTTGCCCCCTCTTTGCAAACTGTTCCTCTCGTCCTCTCGTCTCACTCGTCCAACACAAATTAACTGGCACGAAATTGACGGAGTCATTTGTCTGGTCTGGTTTGGGCTCGTTTGCACACATACACACTCTCTCGCAGTTTGTTCTATCATGTTCTACTTGATTCTCTCTTCTAATTTCATTTCTGTCTGTCAGGTCTGGTAGTTTTTGCTACTGCCGTAACCGTCACGGATTCAAAGTCTCCTCTTCATTTGACTCTCTTTCTCTCTCACTGTTCACTTGACAAACTTTCTGCTTTGCTGAACTACTGCTGCTGGTGTCTACCAAAAAACTTTAAAGTGAAGAGTGAGGGATGCTTGGGAAGTGATGGAATGCGAGTAGGGCAAAAAACTTCTCTTTCATTACCTAAGCGCAGGAACTACATAAAAAGCGGGACAGTGAATTGAATTAATAATTTGGGAAATCATTAAGAAGTGGTAGTAGTGGTGGCGCAATATGAAGGCCCCTATTCTAATTCAATTGATATTCTCTGCCACGATTGTGAGTTGTACGGCAGCAGCAGCAGAAACATCTTCTGTTTGTTTTCAAATCTGCAAATTAGTCTAATTTGTTTATACAACTCCTCCTTGTTCACTCCTCGTGTTCTCTGTGCGTGTTTATCTACTTAATTTGATTTAGTTTTTGCTGAGAGGGGAGAACTTTTCTGCATAGTTCCATTTTATAATGAATGTTTTTTACTTTTTTTATAGAAAAGGAACATCCGGTCTCGATTGATGACTGATGTGAAAAACTTTGACTTTGTGACGCTGAAGAGATGAATCATCATCATCACTGAACTCAAGGTAAGTCTCCAATTTTTTTTGTATTTTCATTTCTCTACTCTTACCGGTGCAGTATCATCTTCGGTATCATTTTCTGAAGTGCAAACTTACTCTCAGACCTTTTTTTCTGGTCGCAATCTCAGCGCCCATTGAACACTGCACACTTCTCCCTCTCTCGCTTTGTTTGTCTTCTCCGAGAGTTCTGGAGAGCGCTTGAAGCGAGTTATTCCCTCTTTCTCATTCTTTGATTCTCCATTGTCTGTCTCCTCGCTCTCGCTCTCTCTTCCTCCTTCACTCTACACTAATTCTCCTCCGCTGTTCAGTTTGTTTTATTGGCAATCTTTGGGCAGATAAAAACTGGCGCACGTTGCCTGTCCTGTCCCCTGCCTTTGTTTGTTTGCTCTGCCGTGCATTAACGTAATTGATAGATGGAATCGATAGATTTATTGCCCTTGATACTCAGCACACACACAACTGCTGCTGTCCACTTTGCACTCACTGCTGCTGGCTACTCACTGGCCAATGGTCTCTGCACACACCACACACACACACACACACACACATATCGATTCTATTTAAATTATTTGCTCTCTTCAGTGCTGCTGCTGCTTATTCTTTATTGCCACACTTTATGTTTTCATCCCCCTCCTTCTTTTCGGTGCATTTTATCTCAAAGGACTTGCAACAGCTCTTTGTTGCAATTCTGCTGCAGAAGGAGCTGTTGATTTGCCACCGATGCACCAAAAGTTTTAGTGCAAGTTTTGTGTGCGTGTTTTGCTCCCCATTTCTTTTTCCTGGTATTTCCTGTTTAGTGCCGACCAGTGTCCACCAGTTGTTCTGTTTTCTTCAGTCTGCGTTGTTCGAGGTGCTCTACTACTGCAGCGGCAACATCCCCATCTAAAAACATCAGCAGCAGCACTTTGCCCTCTCATTCTCTCGAATGTGTCACACATCTGTCGATCAGATGCAAATATGTGGTTGTTGTGTCTCCCCTCTCCATAATTTGTCTCCCTCTGCCTGCCTGCCTGACATGTTTGCCCAGCAGTCCTGACAACAGTCAGTGAGTGTCCTGAGTAAGATGAGTGCTAAGCAGCAGCAGCAGTCAGTCCGTGCAAGTCCGTCTTCGTTGACGATGCAAGGGCGACGACGACGACTAGGCAACTATGTTTCCACCATAGTTATTTATGACCTCTCCCTGTTTATTGCTTGGGCATTTGACTGAGCGGTACAACTGTGGCAAAAAACTGTGTGGATGATGGTCGCAGCAGCTATCCTGACTGGGCTATAAATCAGACCATGTATTGAGGAGCAGATCAATTTCTGATGGCTTCACTCGATTGAAAGGAAAGCAATGGTGGTGGTGGTCGCTTAGCTTTTGATGTGCTCTTTTTCTTTCTTTGACGCCGGCTTCTTTTTCTCCTCTTTTTGACTGCCACTGCCTCTTGACCTTATGGTCCAAAATATGGGCAAAAAGAGATTGCCAGTTTTAGTGCTCATTTACTACTGTCTGTACGAAGCAGTAACACTTTTGAGTACATCTGCTGGTGGGCTTAAATTTCGTTTACACAGCTCCAAATGTTTGGTAGCTGCCTGATAAAGACAGCGTCTTGCATCTTGTTCGATGTGACAAATGACTGCCATATTGTGACTACAGCTGTGATTAGGACCATGGTGATTGACCTGACCTGTGACATCACCAGCAGCACCAGCACAATATTTGGGTCACTGGTCGATTTGAGTAGAGAGAGCGTAACTCGGTAGTAGTATTCCTGGGTGGCACAGAACACCAATAAAAAGAAAAAATTCTGACTAAAATTCAGCAAAACTAACACAGAAGGTGCAGTGGCCCAACACTAGTGACAGTGACAGCCGCCCCCATCGGCACGTATCGATAGATGCAGCTGTGTGCTGGTGCTGATGAACTGCTGCCGCTGAATTTCTACCACCACTATTACCACCACCACCACCATCATCATCATCGCTTTCCTGCTAGCTGTCTTTCATTTGCCAGTTTGATGTGTGATGTGATGTGTGTGTGTGTATGTGTCTGTATGTGTGTGCTACTGTCTGTCATACTCTCTGTCTAATCTGTCGCTCACTTTCGCTCATCATGTGTCTTCCCTTCTGACATCTACATTTGCTCTCGTTTGTTTAGTGTGTGTGTGTGTGTGTGCGTTTTGCCCCCCCCCCTCCGTCTCGTCAATGGTCGTCGTCTGGTTTGGCTTGCTTTGCCTTGCTCTCAGTCAGTACTCTGCTGCTGCTGATGTCCCACTCTCAGCCTTCACTCACTCACTCACTGGCACACGTTGTCAGTAGTGGTGTCTTCTCGTTGTCTCACCCCCACTCCTTCTTCTTTGTGTGATTAGGTCTGATTATATTAATGGCGGCAATAATCGTATTACACTGCTGCCGCTGCCGCTGCCGCTGCTGCTGCTGGTGTCACTCAAGTGTCATCTCGGTGTGGTAGTTCAGCAGCAGCTCGTGCGGCTTCGGCGGCGACAAACGACAGATAGACGAGGTGGAAGACAAAAAAGAAGGAAGAAGAGGACAGAATGCGCTCCCTAGGCCTGTGACGATGTCTGTACGACAGAATGGCAGAATGGCCACACTAGAGTTCCACTTGCGAATTCTACTCTCGAGTTTGCCCCCGAGTTTGCTCTCTGTGCTAAACGGCTGCTTCTGTTCTGTTTTCCCCCTCTCTCAGTCTTTTGCAGCAAAGGCGCCCAACGTCTTTTATCTTCTCATTCTGTGCCCCTTCTTCAACTACCCTTCAACTAGCCCCTACTTTTTATCCTCCTCTCTTCTTCTCTCTCTCTCTCTCTCTCTCTCTCTCTCTCTCTTCTCTCTCTCTCTCTCTCTCTCTCTCGTTCTCACTGTCCGTTGGTTTGATTATTATGGCGTCTCCTGTCGAATCAAATCATGTCTCCTCTGTCGGTCTGTCTCCCTCTGTCTGTCGTTCTGTCCTGCCTGCCCCGTAGTAGTCGATGTCTTCGTTTGTGTCAAGCCAGGAGCTGCGGCGGCGGCGGCGGTGGTGACGACGACGACGACAAACGATGCTAAATTCCTACTGCCTGCAATTTTTTTACACTCGCATTGCTAGCTTTGTTTTCTTCTTTCTCTTCTTCTTTAGCTAGCTGTCCAACTTTGGGGGCTTCTTCTTTTCCTCTACTTTAGTGTTCGGATGCGGAGCGAAATGGCAATGACAGTGTGTGTTTGGTCTCTCTCACTCTCCCTCGCCGCTTTGTCGTCTTGAGCTCCAACTGTCATTTGCCACTGACAAAACTGTCAAATGTCAAGTTTGTTTCATTATTTTGGAACAGCAGCAGCAGCAGAGGCAGAGGCAGCAAGGGCAGAAGTGGTAGAGACAGCAGCAGCAGCAGCAGCAGTCTCAAGCCGTCTTCTGCCTCATCCTCAATCACACACACACGAACTTGGTAGTAGTGTCTCAACTGTTCAGTGGTTCTCCCTTGGATTGTCTAACTCTGGCGCCTTCCTTCAGTCTTGCTTCCAAGTCGTAGCTGTCGTCTTCCGCCTCAAGTCGAGAGAATATATTCTCCCTCTTCCCCCCCCTTTGTCCTCTTCCTCTTCTTTTTGTACACTGAGACTGTCTCATCCCTTTTGACGGGAAAAGTGTTGTCGCCTGTCAGCCGCCTGTCTGTCCCTTCTTCATGTCTTCCGTCTGCCACTGCTGCTGCTGTCGTCTTTTTTCTTGCTCACTTTCGTCGGTTGCTCCTTTGGAGTGCCATCACCGCCACCACCACCATCACCCTACTCTTTATTTCACCCTTGATTTATTTAGTAACAATGCCGATAAAAAAGTTGAGCGAATATTTAATTAAGATTCCAACAAGAGAGACAGGAGACGACACAGAGCGCCAGTAAGTGAGTGAGTGAGTTAGCAAGAGCAAGTGAGTCTCCTGCTCGTTTCAACTGAGAACTCTCTTCTCTCTCCTCTCTCTCTCTCTCTCTCTCTCTCTCTCTCTCCTCTTCTCTTCTCTAAGTGAGGACTAAGAGTCCTCCTCACTTTCTCTGATGGCTCCTTCTTCTTCCCCCTTTCTAATTGTCTCTCACTCCTTTCGGAGAAAAGAGTTCTGCTCTTTCTCTTTCAGTGTTACTTGCGCCTCGCCAGCGCCAACGAGAGAATTAACTCGACTCTACACTCTTTCAGTCACAAGTTCGCTTTGCGCTTTCCCAGTCTTTCTTTCTTCTCCGAATCTGGCTGGAAGTGCTGGTGGGAAGTGCGCATGGCATCGCAGCCGGGGCCTCCGCCGCCGCTGCTGCCTGCCACCGCCGCCGCCGCCGCTTGATTGATGGACAAGGCGCTGTCGTAGGTGACAGTTCTCCGCTGAGAAGGGGAGCAGGCAGAATATTCTCTCTCTTCTGGAACACATTCTCCTCGTCAGCACCGTCGTCATCAGCGAGTTTCGACTGGTCTCAGTGCAGTGGAAGAGAAGAAGAGAGAGAGAGAGAGCATTGCGCTCGTACATTGCTCCAAACTCTCTCTCGTTTTCTGGGCGCGATGGCCACTGCTGCTGCTGCTAAGCTCCCATTTAATTTGCACTGCTCATCAACGGACACGACACCAATAGGGTGCTCAGCAGCAGCATCAGCAGCAGCAAAAGGTCGTTTGCCGAATCTTTTCTGCTGATGCTGCTGCTGCAATCGATTCTTGCCGATTCTGTGGGGGCTATATAGCAGCAGCACCTCACCCACTTCACCGGTGATATATAATCCAGTTAGCAGCAGCAGCAGCAGCAGCAGAAGTCTTGCATCTTTGCTGTCTCTCTCCTCTGGCTCGTTAATTCGCTGTGTGTGTGTGCCGTTGATGATGATGCCTCAGAGTTGTGCCGGAGAACGAGACTGCTGCTATGTGCAATGTGATGCTTTTCTCGTCGACGCTGACGTTTGATGTGTGCTGCTCGGTCTCTTCTCTCTTCTCTTCTCTTCTACTCTCCCCAAATGACATGGATCAATCACCGACCGTGCTTGTTGGTGGCAGACGGGTGAAGGGAAGCGAAGTTTGGCTGCTTGCATGCCTCGCGCATGTCTTGCGCCCCAGCAGCAGCAGCAGCAGCAGTTCGCTGGTGGCCTGCATTGGCGCCCAATGGCGCCCAGTGCGCAAGCAAAGCCATTGAGATTGCCTGATGCCTGCCTGCACCCCCGCCGAATGCATCACCATCATCATCATCAGCACCATCATCTTCGTCTTCTCAGTAGAAGTAGTAGTCCTCGTCGTTGCCGCCGCCGTCAATTCACTCGTCAATCTTGGCTGCTCAAATTTGAATTGAGTTGCCATTTTATTAGTGCTGCTTTTGCTTAAAAAGCAGCAGTTTTTGCAGAGTGGGGGGACCACGGTGAAAGAGGACACTCGCTGCCTCTGCCACCACTGCCACCACCACCGCAACCATCACTATTGACCAGATCGGGACAATTTGAGCAGTGTGCCATTTGGTGTCTCCTTGCTGCTGCTGCTGCTGGTCAAATGACAGACAGACAGACAGGCAGACAGGACATTTGCGAGGACATTTTGAGTTGAGGAAGAAAATTGTGTAGGGATGCCAAAAGAGAGAATGAGGGGGGGGGGTAGACGAACAAATCGATTGCCCACTGATGATGAGTACCACTGCTGCTTCTGCTTTGGATGCGCTTTGATTTGCTGGCACCACCACTGACAGCGACAGTGCTGCTGCTGATGCTCGTCCGCTGCCACCAAGTGCGCACACAAATAGTTTGGTGCGCGCTTGGCACTCGCAAACACATTCATTCATTCATCTGTCCCCCTCTTCCTTTCCTCCTCTCTTTCCGTTTGACGTGGACAGCCAACTTTTGATGTGTGTCCAACTCGCTCTCTTACTCTCTCTTTTTCGCTGTCGTTGATGAGCGGACTGAGCGGACTGGACTGGACTGGGGCACTGGCCACTTGGCCGCATCACTCACTCACACGGATGCCAGCGGACCAGCACCAGCACCGTCCTCGCTGACGCCGCATCACTCTCGGCCCTCAACTTTTGGATGAGAGAGAGGGGGGTCGGGGCTATATATTCTCAGTTCTGGTCGGTCTGTCTGTCTGAGTACCGTTGGATTCAACGGCGGCGTCCAGTCCACCGTCTAGTTCATAGCAGCAGTAGTCCATATTGATCACCTTACTTCAGAGTTCAGGAGGGAAGAGAGAGAGGTCATCTTAGGTCATTCTGGGGAGCTTTCATTCTGGCCACCACCACCGGTCATTCTTTTTTGGTTTTCTGTTTTTGACTGTCCCTGTCTGTTATTCTGACTGACTGACTGACTGGCTGACTGGCTGGTTGTTTGTATTTGAGGGAACCTTGCACTGCAAAATTGATTTGCCTTCTCTCTCTATTTGTTCGTTTATTTTATTTCATTTTCATTTGATGATGACTGTTCACTACTACTACTATACTGCAGCGGCTGACAGACAGACTGACTGTGTGGTTGACAATTTGTCCGGCAGTTGTCCGTCGCCGCTTCAGACGAAAGTGCTTCAGTGTCTTTAGTTGACAGTTTTGTATGACTGTGTGTTACTGTGTGTGCTGTCCACTGGATAATCTGATTAGTGAGCGCACAAACACACACAAACTGCTGAGCTATTTATAGTTGTTTGCCTTATCGATTCCTAGACGAGCTTCTTTATTTCGCTCCAACCGGTGAATGAGGAACCGGGAAAGACAAAGTCCATTTCCGATCACTTATCGACGCAAAGCCATTTTCCCTCCTTCTCTTTTGCAATTTCTGGATTAGGCTAATTAATCCGCAATTCATTGGAAAATGGGCATTGGTTAGGTTTGGCAATCATTGGTGCCGTTTATTGCCCTATCGGTACGGGACGTCAGTGCAAGCTGCTGCTGCTGCTGCTGCTCTGTTGACTGATTTATTCAATTTGGTTATCTTTTACGCCATTACTGCCACCTCCTCTAAGACCAGTGCCACTCACCTGTGACTGTTAATTACTCCACAGGATTGATTACCTTTTTATTCACAACACCGTCATAAGCAATGATAATATTCAGTGCGATAAACCAAGCAAGCAAGTGTTAATCCATTCATGAAATGTAGTGGTATTTTCCCTTTTTCTCTTTGATTTTGCCTACCTTTTCTGAGCCGCACTCAATTCAGCACTGACCTTGAGAGCAAATGTGTGATGAAGCAAGTTTGCAAGTTCTGATTACTACGCTACCAGGCAAGCTAACCTGAATTTTTGTTGTTTTGTTGTTGTCGATCTCACAGATTCCTCAACACTCACAGCACCATTTCACTATTGCACTCTGCATTCTCTGAGCGCATAATATTACTACTCTCTCTACTCCTGCTTCAAATACTAGGGCGTTTTGATTGATGCGGCAAGTGAGGGGGGGGGGAAACAGTGAATGAATGGGGGCTGATGCTGTTGCTGCTGCTTGACGAAATGCCAACGCATGTACGCAAAATAGAGACTGCACCAAGCAGAATGATGGTGGCACAGTGAAAGTGTGTGCAGTGGTAGTCGTAGTTGGCTGACTGACTGACGGACTGAGTGAGTGATGTCCACTTTGATCGATTGCAAACGAGCTGAGCTGAGCTGTGAGCAGAGCAGAGTCGACGATGTTGACGACGACGAAATGAGACACTGGAGGAGGAGGAGGAGGAGGACTGGTGGTGGTGATGGTGATGCCTCTGGTGCCTTTGCTGCCTGCCCTCGATGATGCTAATGATAACGCATCACACACACACACCCAAGATGAGGCAATGGCAATGGCACAATGTCCAATGGCGCAGTTTGGCGGTGGTGCCCCTGTGTGCTCAGCCCTGTCAGTCAGGTCTCGATGATGGATGTGGCTGCTGCTGCTGTTGGTTGGGGATGACTGACTGATCTGTTGGATCGAGAGTGCTCTGCTCTGCTCTTCTTCTTTGCACCACTGCAGGCTCGATCGCTGTTTTAGTAGCTCTGTTTCCAGTAGTAGTTTCAACAGAGTAGACTGATTGCACTTCTGCCCTTTTCTATCATTTCACTGTGTTTGCACACACACACACTTCACACACTACAAATTGACGCACAGTCCAATTTGTTGCCGACTGTGTCATACATGCCAGTTCACACATGCACACACCTTGCCGACGCTGCTGCTGCTGTGAAGTGTGTACAAACCGTGTCGACCTTTCTCCGCTCTCTCTCCTCTCTCTCTCTCTCTCTCTGTCTGCCTCTCTGACCGACAGACAGTGATCGAATGGTGTCTGGTGGTGACTAGGGTCTCCCCTCCTCCTCCTCCTCCTCTAGGTCCAACATCACCACCGCCAATTGACCTTGCAAGTCTGTCTGTATTTCTGTGTTTGGGGAAGACACGTGGCTTGAAGTTCATGATCTGCTGATCTGCAGGGCTTCTGATTAGCTGCTGCTGCTGCAGTTGTTGTTGTTGTTGCTGTTCTCCAATTTGAAGTGTTAACTTGACAAACATATCTCCTCTTTCCTCTTTCCTCCTCGCCACTCCACTTCACTTCACTTGAGCTGTGATTGCTCCCTTCATCCCTCTCTTCTCTCTCCGTTGATCAGCGCGAAGATTTATTAGTGTGGAAAAATAATTAAAGCAATCTATTAATGGCTGCTGCTTCTGCGGCTGCGGTTCTTGCTCTTGGGATGGCGCCAATAGACACTGCAAAGAGAGAGAGAGAGGGCTTTCTACCTTTCTTTCTGGCTGATGATCACCACAACAGTACCTTCATCATCATCATCATCAGGCAGACCTTATTAACGACTATGCTTTTGCTGGTGCTGCTGTCACGTCAACGATTGTGTCGATGGTCAACGGTGTGGGCACAGAGACAGAGATGAGATGAGGTGAACGGTGTGATGGAGTGATTGCTCTCAATCTGACAGCTGTCGTTGTCTCTTGGTCGTTCCTTTTCGGTCGCTCCTTTTGGGTGCAATTTTTCTGCTGCTGTTGCTGCTTCTTTTCTGTCTCCTTCTCTGTCACCCGTCATTAGTGTGTCCTTCGTCAGAGATGATCACTGCCACTTCTCTCTCTCGTCTTTCCTTGTCTTGGGGTGATTTAAGATGCCAATCTCCGGTGGTGCCTTGGACGACAGACGAAGACGAGGACGACGGCTCTAGTCATAAATAAGGCTTATATATTATTCGTTAATTACAACGCCGACGGTGGACAGGATGCACCAGAGCAGCCTGTGTGTGTTTGCTGATTTTTTTTGCTGAAGCACACTTCGTCTCCGTCTTTGTCCTTTGTTCTTATCACCGGCGGTGACCAGAGAACGCTTTGAGGAGCGATGCTCTCTCTCTCTCTCTCTCTCTCTCTCTCTCTCTCTCTCTTTCTCTTGATTGCCGGTGAGATTGCATAATTTACGAGTTGTCTGCTGAGGTGGTGGTGGTGGTGGTTGTGTGAATATCTTCTCCCGTTTTTGCGGCGTTAGCTTTTTTCATCTCAGCTGTTTATTTGTGCATGTCACTTTCGATTTAGATATCGAAGGAGATGTGATCTGTCGTTTGGGTCTTGCTCTCCCCTCACCCTCAAAGTGGTTTGCTTTCACTGCTTGACGATGACGCAGTTTTGTGCTTTCCTTTCCTTCCTTCCTTTCCTTCTTCTTCTTCATCTTCCGTTGATTGACCGTGGGCAGTGTGTCTGTCACTCTCTCGCTCTATCTATCTGTCACTGTCAATCATAATGGCTCGTTTGTCAGTCAGCTTCTCCCTGGCAGTGTCTCCTGTGCATGACGTCTATTCGTCAACATTTTGACGACAACGAGTAGGAGAACAGTTTTAGCTGTAAAAAAGTAGCAGTCGTATTCGGTTGCAGCAGCAGCAATCCATTTTGGCGCTCTTATTTGTGTTTGGTTTGCCTGCACAGTTCTCTTGTACACTGCAAAACAAACATTGCACTACAAAAAAGTACAAATGCTCTAGAGTGCCTGCCTAATCGATAGCAGGCAGGCAGGGGCGAACACCTTTCTACAAAGCTCTAGCAGACTTCTACCACTCTCGGACGATGACTGTTTTTCTCCACTGTGAGTGTGTGTTGTTTTCCGTCCGTCTGTCTGCTTTGTGACTAGCTTTGGTTAATTTGTTCGTGATTAACGATCATCAGTGATGGCGGCGGCGGCGGTGGCGGCGCTGGAGCTGGTGCAACGAGGGCAATTTGCCTGCTGCTGTCCGTGTGTGTGTGCATCTATCGATCAAACGAGCCAGCGACACCAAACATCTGCTCAGAGGAGAACACTGCCAGTGTGTGTGTGTGGGTAATTAATTGCCAAACTCACCTTTCCCCTTTTCTCTTCCTTTTCCTTTTCAGCATCACATCATCATCATCATCATCAATGACGGCGAGGGCGACGATTCCCTCCACACACACATCGCCAACTACAACAAACAACAAAATACAGTCGTAGTTTCCCCATCTTTACTACTACCGCTACTACCACCACCACCACCACCTCATCACTTCATCAGCATCTCGGTGAGTTTGGTAGAGAGAAAAAAGTTTCTTTTCAGGACTTAGTAGTCGGAGTCGGTCTTTCTCTATCTATCTGAACTTTTGTTTGGCAGTTTGCAGCTCCCTTTTCCTCCTCCTCCTGTTGTCGTAGCAGCAGCAGCAGAAAATGACCGAGTAGACGAGTGAGGGAGAGAGAGATGTGTGTTGATTGTAAACTTTGTCAGTCCCCTTCTTCCTCCCCTTCCACCACCGATCTTCTTCAGTTGGCCAACAATGTACACACACATACACACACAGACTACTTGTGTGATAGTCTTCACTCTTTGATAGCAGCAGCAGCCGTCAACTGGGTGCATCAGCGACTGATCTATTACACGAGAGAGCTGCCAAGCTTTTTCGAAACTCAGTTTAGTTTAGTTCAACGGCAATAGCAGCAGCAGCATTCACTCAGTCACTGCCGAGCAGTTCTCTCTCTCCTTCTGAACTGTCCAAATCGAGTCCTCTTCTGTCCAAGTGATTGATTGATCTATTGCGGGTGATTGTCATTCGAGTTTCGAATGTTATTCTGCTGCTATCTCTCTCTCTCTCTCTTTTTCGCTCCCTCCCCGATTGTTTTCGCCCTTGTGTGCGTTCATCTCATCTCAACTCTGCTGTTCAGCTGCTCACTCCAGAGCTGTCTGTGCGCTGGCAGTCAGGCGGGTGATTGATTTGTTTCTTCTTCTTCTTCTTCACCGTCTTCATCCTCGCCGCCGCTGCCGCCGCCGTTGTCGTCGACGACGACGACGCTTTTTCTCTCTACTCTACTCTTCTCTCTTTAATCTTTCTTTCTTTCTTTTCCCTTCTTCTGTCTTGGCGCACAGCACACTGCACTGTAGTCATTTCGGGCATTTCCATTTTGGCTGACGAGCTGCATCCTCATCATTGCCGTCGCCAGTGTGCTGAACTTGGCCTGAGAGTGTTTTGCCAACCCCGCTCTCTCCTTCCTCTATTTGCTATTTGCAGTGCAGGTTTGGCGCTTCTCTCTTTCTCCCTCTGATTAGATCTTGAGGTGTAGGAGATGTTTGGGGTGATGACTGCTGCTGCTCACACTTTAGCACCTCTTTTGCTGTTTTCTGTTTCGCAATGTGTTTTCATTTGCCCTCTGATTTTTTACCATCACCACCACCATCACCTTAATTGAGCAGTCCTTAATTAGCAGGTGTGGGCGGTGGTGGATGTTGATGGTAGCTGTGTTGTTGCTTTTCTCACTTTTCTTTCTCTTTCTTGATTGAGTCGTTGGGAAAGAGTTGATAAGTGTGCGTTTGCCTCCTGCCGATCTCCTTCTGGCCCACCTACAGAGAGCTAGTGTTTAGTGTCAAGGTGAGGTCATCACCACCTGCTTTGTACAGCAAAGGCTCTTTCCCTCCCTTTTCAACACACATTAACAATGTTTGCCACTTTTCACGTAGCAAATTAGTGACAGCATTACTCGGTGGTGGTGGTGGTGGTGGTGGTGGCCAACACTAGCAGTACTTTCTCTTCTGGCTGACCACTTGCTGGCGGTGGTGGCCGAGACTGAGACATCAGTCCAATTAGGTCCATTGCGGAAGAAGCGGAAAGAGAGAGCGGGGAGATGACAGCGACGACTGCGATGACGGAAAGTGCATCTGATGGGAGCATATTATGTGTGTGTGTGTGTGTGCTGAGTGGTGATGTGCTCCTGCACTACCGCTACTTTCTTTTTGGTTTGTACGGTTGTCGGAGAGAGGGAGAAAGAGTGGCAGGTTGTCAGAGAGGACCTGTCCTTCTCTCATTCGGAGGCTGCTGAACTGGACTCTGCAGCTTTTTGTACACTGCGCTGCTACTTTCTCTGCTGTTTCTGCTACTCTGTTCCCGAGTGAAGTGATGTCCCTTCAACTTGTCCAAATCGTCACTAACTTCAGTGGACGGCGGGTTCTGCTCTGCTCTGTTCTCTCCGGTGCCTTCTAGCTGTCTCTGTCTGTCTGTCTGTCTGTCTCGGTAGCTGCAAAGTAGTAGTAGTAGTAGTACCCCCACCGAATGAGACAGCGAACCAACTGTCTGAACCTTTCTCTTTCTTTCGCTCGGTGCCATTCAAAATTCTTGACACGCTTTTATTTGCGCTGAAGGCGCACTAGTACCAGTTCCAGCAGCAGCAGCAGCAGCAGCCCCAGAACCACCAGGCCTTTCTTTCTTTTTCTTGCTCTCTGCTCTGCTCTTCACTCATTCACTCACTCACTGTCCGAATCCGAATCCGGTGACTGCACTTCCAGAGAGAGAGAGAGAGAGAGAGAGAGACATTCGGACGGACAGGCGAGTAATTTGCACTGGGGCCACCACCACCGACGCCGTTTGATGTGCTGCTTCTGCTGCTGTCGCCGAACCACCATCACCACCATCACCACACACTATAAATGTCAAGTGTGCATCTAATAGAAGTGATGTGTGTGTGTGTGTGCAGCAATGGAAAGTAGAGATGCAGATGACAACTCAAATGTCCACTCGCTGACGGGCAGACGAGCACTTTTGCCGTCGCCGCTGTGTTTACACTGTCACCAGTGTGCGGTGATGATGATGGTGATGATGATGGCTGCTGTGACGGCCCCTCCGACCGGCCACTGGTCAGTTCAATTGTGAGCAGCTGACGACGACGACGACCCGAGCCCACACTTGGCCCGGGTACTTCTTTCTTGTGTTCAGTGTCTGCACTTGTCATAACTACCCTCGATCGATGCTCTCTGCCTGTCAACCAGCCAGCCAGCCAACCAGTCAGGGGACTCTGCCTCAGCTTTGCTGTTGAAGCTTCTTCTTGCCCCCTTTCTTCTTCTTCTTCGATGAGAGCTTCACACATGTCGAGTTGAGTTTAGTGGTCTCTCTCTGGCTGTCTCTGACTGTGACTGTCTGTCTGTCTGTTTCGGTGTGTGTGTGTGTGTTGACTCTTCGAGTATTCCCTCTCTCCCTCTCTTGCCAAATATGTCAATTTCTGTTTGCCCTTCGATCTGCACTTTGGTATTCCTTCCCCTTCCTCCCTCCCTCCCTCCCCCGCCGCCGCCGTCTGCCATCGCTCATTATTTGCGCTATTTGCACTGTCTACTTTTACTGCTGTTGCTTCTGCTGCTGTACAGTACTACTTTTAAGCTCGCTTTAATTGAGAAATTATTATTATGATTTGCGCTGATTCGGATGGATGGATGGATGGATGGAAAAAATATTGCCAAAAGTAGTCGTTCACATTTCGGTCGAAGCTTTGAGCGAAGCTTTGTCGATTGATCTTTTCAGACAAACTTCTCCTTCCCGTTTCCTCCTGTTTCGCATCAGCAAGAACTCTGATCTGATGCACTTTGACACACCACTGACTGGTTAGAGTTAGCTGGTTAGTCAAAACTCCTGACGAGTTAATTAGTCCTACTTTGATTATGATTATCATTGCCACTATTACCCGTAAAAATACTGTCAATGAGGAAAAATTTTTTAAAACGGTAGCTCTGATCACTTTGAGAGCTCACAGGCGCACTCTTCAGAGAGTGTGCTTCAGCTCAGCCAAGTGGCACTGACAGTGACCCCAGCTTTTTCCGTGTGTGTGTGTGTGATGATGATTTTGCAACTTGATTGCCGCTAATTAAGCTGAGAGAGAGGGGATTATTTTTGGTTAGTAGAAGGGCAAACCAAATTCTCACTCCTCTTCTTGGCAGTAATCCCAGTTGGCTGCCATTAATTGGCCATGTCATGGCCATGCTGTGTGTTCTTCCTGTGCTTTGAAGGGTCGTGCTCACGGGCTACCATTTACACCATACCTTCTTCTTTTGTACAGCAAAGTGAGAAGGAAAGTACATTGGGCTAAGAGGCAACTGTAAGAGCATTTTTTTATCGTATTTTTTCTCTGGTAGTAGTTGACCATTGCTGACTGCATAATTTGCTCCATCGACAAATTGAACTGCCGATACTTTTTGTTAGTTTTCCCTGTTTTTTTCTATTCAATGCCCTTTGTAAATTAAATTAAAAACGCACTATTCTCTACTCTCTGCGTGTCTGATCAGTGGAAACACTTTCCATTTCGATTGTCTGAACACTTTGAGGGTGGTGATTCCTGAGGCTCGTGTCGTGCGAGAAAAAGAGAGCTGGTAGTTCACTTTTCAAACTGACTAAATTGATTTCAATTGTCCAGCAGCAGCAGCAGCCGACTTAGCATTTTCAATCTCAATCTCGCCACTCGTCTCTTTCTCTACGCCCTCGTTTCAAACACACACTGACACTGGCGAGAAGCTTTTTAATTTTTAAATTGCCTTCACTATCGCCAGCTTTGTCTGCTGCTGTGTTTTTAGTCAGAAAGTGAGCGCGCTACTGTGTGAGCAAATTTAATTTAAAGCTCAAAGCTTTCTTCCCCTTCTTCTTACACTGGTCAGCAGCACTCTGTTGAGGAGATGGATGAATGCAAAAGAAGCGATGTGTGTGTGTGTTGCTGAAACGTTTTTGTGGAAGTGAAAGAGGAATATGTAGCTTTTTCAGCCACTTTGAGTGTGATTGTCTTCTTTTTGGAGTGGTGGACATCAGTGCCATTTGTTCAGGGACTCAATTTCATTCAGAGACAGAGACAGAAAAAAGTTGACCGGAGGCAGAGTTTGCTCAGTAGTGCCGTTAAATGGAGCAACTTGTCTGCGGAGCTTGCTTGCTTCAGCTCCCTAATTGTCCGCTAATGTGCTTTTGCCTAGTTTGCTCACTTTCACTACCTTCAGTCTCACTTTTTAGACTTTTTTGAGTGCTCTCATCGCATTTAAATTTTTATTTTCTCAGCTTCAGCTCATAATGTTCTGTCTCCATTTCAGTGTGTGTTCACTTCCACTGTGTGTTGTTTGCTTATCATCAAGTGTGCTCGTGGGCGCCCTTTTATGTTCGGTGTTATGTGTGTGTGCCCTTCAATCGATGGCACTGCCAATGCCTTTTGCTTCTGTTGATGCCTGTTCATTAGCCTCCTCACAGTCACACTGATTGGCAGGTGTGCGTGTCCTCTGCTCTGCTCTCTTATCTGCCTGCCAAAGAAGTGCCACTTCTTTTGCCCTCCTATCGACCTGTTAATCGGCGGTGGCAGTGGCGGAAACGGAAGCCATGACCACCACCACCACCACCAGTGACTGAGGGAGATACTGAGGGCGACTGAGCCAACAGTGTGACGAGCGACAACGGTGTGAAGATGATGGGTTCGTTGCTGTTGCTGCCAGTTTGCCTCGCAGGCACCATTCAATTTGTGTAGGCCTGGCCTGGTATGGCTTGATTCGATTACTCACTTGACTTTTTCAGGAGAGAGAGAGAAGAGAGAGAGAGAGAGAGATTCAGGCTGATGCTCCTGACAGACACACATTCTCTCGCTCTGTCTGTCCGGATGTAAATGTCATTCTCGCGCGCGCATTTGCTTTTTTACGTTTTCACTCAACTTGAAATTAAATTAAAGTGCAAGTGCTTTTAAAATGGACAGTGGCGAGGTGGCCAAAAATAGTTTGTGAAATGTTAGTTTTTTGCTGGTCATTTTTTGTCAATTCGCTGTGTCTATCTTCAAAAAAGTTATGCTGATGATGATGACCTTTGTATCCAATGTCAACACACGCGTCTCTGTAACTGATCACGTGTCAGGATAAAAAAATTGCTGATTTTGTTGCCCATTTTACTGCCTGATCACCCTCAGTGGTCAGCGACCTTGGATGCCATGTTTTCAGCAGGAAGCAACCGTAGCAGCCGTGTTGTCCTCCTTATCTTCCTAACTGTCACTCGAGATGTTCATTTCATTTTGCTCCCTGCTCCTTCTCCCCCGTCTCTCTTCATTTATAATTCGTTAATTTGATTTCAGTCTTTTTCCACTACTACTACTACTTGCCCACTAGCCATCTCAATCAAACAAATTTGCTTTGTGCTTCTGCCGCTGCTGTCGTCCCAAAGACAAACTTCACTGCAGCATTCTTTTTATTTGAACAATTGAGCTGCTGCTGCTGCTGCCATTCTCCTTCACCTGAGCAGCTCTTTCAATTATGCATTGGTAGGATTCCTCACACACACACAGCATAGTTCCCTCCTCGCAATATCAAATTGTGTTCACTGCACAGCATTTCTAAGAACGACTCTGAAAAGTTGGTGCTTCTTCTTCTTCTCGGTACTTGATGATCGCCGGCAGAAGTTGGTGGCCGCAATTGACAGGACAACTCGAGATGACAAGAGGAATGAAAGGAAGAGAGAGGAGAGGAAGAATTGAAAGGTGACAGAACAAGTCGTCGTCGTCGTCGCAGCGATCGCAGTTCACAGAGCACAACAGCAGTGTTCAGTGTGCAGTGCTGTAATCCGCTTTCAGGTTCACTCGCCTTCCTTTCCTTTCCTTTCCTTTCCTTTCTTCTGTTCATCTTTTCACTGTCATCGACACTACACTGCCGCTGGGCTTTGTTTGCAGATGTCACCCAGACAGAGAGAGAGACGGAGATGATGATGGGGCGCCCACCGTTGTTGACATCAAAGGAGAGGAGCCAGAGAGGAGCAGGTAGTAAAGAGAAGGGGGGGAGCCCCACTAAATTTCGGCTAATTTGGCCGTCGTCGATGGATCACACACACACAACCAAACTCACACTTTTGCTTTCTGTTTTCCTTGTCTTTGGCACTTGTCTCGGCTCAGAATGGGAATCCCTCTCTTTCGGTGATGATGGTGACGGTACCCGGTGGCAAGATCACCGATCCACGATTTAGAGAGGCGCACTCTATTAAGCAGCAGCAGCAGCAGTATATTAGCGAGGGGGCTGCTAATTTGGGCAAAAGATATCGTCGGTAGTGGTGGGAGCCACTACCATCACCACCACCTCCGTTACCGTCACCCCCTCATCATCATCTGTCGAACTGTTTTTGCTATCTTTCTCTTTCGATGCTCTTTGTTTTTGTCCTTTTCATTTTTCTTTCTTTCCTTCCTTTCTGATCTTGTTTGCTTATCTCATTAGTGTAAGACGTTTTGTTTTTGGCAGAGACAGTTCCGATGTTGAATGCTGAATGCTGATGCTGTTTCCCTCTCTTTCTCTTCAGTGCCAGCAGCTCGAAATTAAGTCTTAAGTTTGACTACTTTTGCTGCCGCCGATGCTGCTGCTGCTGCAAATCTGTCCTTAGGCTAATTTGATAGGCGCTTTATGCCTGCTTTACTTTCTCTCTTTCTCTCATCTGATCGTCGTTACCAGCCTTGCAGTGTCTGTGTCTGTCACTTTCACTATTTGTCTATTCCCTCTCTCTCTCTCTCACTTCTTTCTCCCTGAAACGTCTTAATTTGCCTGAATATATCGTACACTCTCGCACACACTGACTTGTCACTTGACTTGAATCGCAACTGTCATCGCCATGTACACTCGCTCTCTCTCTCTCACTCTGTAATACACTAATTAGTGACACTGTACTTTACTCTGCTGCTGGTGGTGGTGCTCTTGGTGACACCAGTCTGGTGAGATATACCCAGAACAGAAAAAGAGAGAACGTCTCTGTTTGTTTTGTCTGTCGCAGATCCACAGTTCAGTACGGGTACTTCTTTTCAGGCAGATCTTTTTGATCTGATCGGCAGGCTGCTGCTGCTGCTGCTGCAGTTGCTGATGTCGACATTGTGTCTACTGTCTTTCTTGTCTCTCTCGCTTTCTTTTTCTCTAAGATCTTGACACTCGCACCAAAGTGAGTTGATATGCCCTGCGAGGCTGACTGCATCAAAGGCCAACTTTCTTTTTCTAGATCTGCAAAGCATTTGTGGCCTTTTTCCTTTCTAGCTCAAATGTGTTTCCACCTGTTTTTACTGCTAAGCCTAGTAATTGGCGCCTTGTTTTCTCAGTAACCAGGTTGACGCGCGCTTTCTCTCTCTCTCTCTCTCAATTCACTTTGATCACTAGCTCACTTAACTTTTGATCTTTACCAGCACTTGGCCAACTTTTCTGTTCTGCCTGCTTCTGCTGCTGGTCAGCCCCCTTGGTTTGATCATTGATTCAATTTTAAATGCCATGTCCTCCCTCCTTTCAGCTGCTGATGACTCAAATTTTATTTTTTACTGTATGTTTTTCCACTTTTCTGACGCCTGATCTCCGCTTTTCTCACTTTCCTGTCAGCCACCACCACCACCACCACCACTCACCAGTAACGTCATTGGCAGTGAAGACAGGCAAAGACAGACACTGAACCAATGTACTGTACATTCTCTTTTTCTCTCTTCTTTCTGTCGGCGACATCAGTGTCTCAAACAACGGTGCTGCTGCTTAGCTGCTGATGTCGGTGATGCTGCTGTTCACTGCTGCCATCAGACTGCATCCAATTTAGTGTGCTCCCTTCGCAGTGTCGTCGTCGACGCTTGACAGTTCGTCTTCCTTTGCCGACGACGCTTTGTGCTCATCAGCCGCCGCCGCCAGCAGCAGGCTCAGTGAAGCCTGTGCCGCATCCTCTCCTCTCTCATCTCATCTCATCTGCCCTCGTTGACACATTCTCGACAGATTCTGTAATCACATTGGCAGGCCAAGGAGGGCGAGAGAGCAGTGTCAGGCGCTGGCAGCTCTCTTCTGTTCTTCATCTTCTTCTTTCTTCTTTCCTTTCCTTTTTGTTCACTTCTTTCTTTCCCCCTCCTTTCCCTGCAGCCTCCTCTCCTCGATTAATCGTATGTGTCACATCAATTAAAATATAATTTACACTCTTTAAACTTTATTTGCCTGCGCACTACTACTACTACTACTACCACTGTCACTCACTGACAGAAGTAGTAGTAGTGCCTGCCTCGTTACCACAGTGGAGCGAACGACAGGCACTGTGCTGCAAGTGCCAGCGGTATTTTTCGTTTGCTTGCACCAACAACTTGAGATGATGATGAGGAGGGGAGAGAGAGAGAATAGAGATGAGATGGCAAGTGCATAACAAGACGATGAAGAAGAAGAGGAAGAAGTGGAATTTAGTCAGCAGTTTCATCAACAGCAGCAGCCATCTTGTCATAACCGTTTGCTGCTCTCCTTTCTGCCCTGGCGTACTTTCTGCTGTGCCGAGCAAACGTCGTCCACGTCGCCCACAGATTCTTTCCCTTCTTTCCCCTCTTAGCTCATTTCAATTCTCTGTCTTTCTCGTTTTCTAGCGCAGCAGTTTGTCAGAGTTGTCTTTCACTGACTTTGTCGTTCACCATTTGTGTCTGTCAGAGGCTTCTGCTTCTTCTTCTTCGTCATCTTGTCGGTTCAGTTCGGTTCTTGTAGGTGCCAACTTTCGCACTTTTCTCCTCCACTCAGGCTTCACTCACTCACTCACTCACTTTATCACTCACTCATTTCACTGACTGACTCTTCTTTCTCGATAAATTAATTTGTTTCTCCTCCTTAATTAAGTCGCCAACCTAATCTCGTTAGTCACAATTAAAGTGAACTCTCACTCGCTCTTTTCGCTGTTTAGGCTTCTGCTGTTGTTGCTGTTTCAATGTTGCACCCGTCGGTTGTCCTCGTCTTTGTCTTCACTTCTCTGTCTGATGACTGTCGCACTTTTTGTGTCTGTTTTTCTTAGCAATCTTTTTCTGCCTACAGCGGCATCGGCAGGAGAAAGTGTGTTTGTCGAAACGTTTAGTCTACTTCTAGTTTTCCTATTTGTCAAGAGCAGCAACATCATCCTCTTCTATACAAAAAAACACCTTTACACCTTGCCGTTTAATTATTGAGCATAGAACAGGCAGAAGCAGCAGCTGCAGTTTAAGTTTTAGTATTTTCTGCTGTTTTTTTTGGTCAAATCGGTCACTCGGTGAGCAGTGCAAAGAGCATGCCGTATTTATTGAAAAACTGAAAAAGATGAAAAAACATTGCACGCAATCCTCCACTTTTTTCTTGACAATTTTCAACAGCTTTATCATGAGCACTGTCCAATCCTCTCTGGTGATGATGATGCTGCTGGAGATCACCTGATGCCACGATCACCATCTGCTTTTGATGAATGCTAATGGACGACAATCTTTATCAGGCGATGAAAGAAGGAGGAGGAGGAGGAGGAGGAGGAGGGGAAGGAAAATGTACACTGACAAAAGAAAAATAGCAATTAAGCCGCCAAACTCTGCTTTTGTGGCGCACTCTGATTAGGTCAACAATCCTCGTACTCTCACTTCTTTGATTAGCTGTCCACAAAAAAAGTATATGGTGCCGAGCAGTGAACCTTTTCTTCTTATTTTTCTTCTTGGACACTTGCAACTCAGAAACTTGCTCAGAAGTTGGCTTTGCCGCCCTGCGCGCACTTCACCGACACGCGTCTTCCTCTCTCTCTCTCTCTCTCTAGTGAGTGGTGCACAAGTGGTTACAAATTATCCAATTGCCTCGTTCAGTGATGGCAGTCAGGCAGGCAAACAGGCAACTGAAACTGCTGCTGCTCTGCTTTTCTTTTTTCCTCCTCACTGAGCGCATATCAGATGTGTCTGCCTGTCTCTGTCTCTGTTCACCAGCTAGCCGTCTTTTATTAGGCCGATTTATTATGCATTGCCAGATGGGGAGGGAAGGGAGGGAGGAAAGGGGAAGAAATACTGACTGAGAGAGGATATAAATTTGAGATGAGCTCACGCAGTGGAGTGTGCTGATGTTGCTGCTCCTTCTGAGGTACTAAATGGCAGTGCAGCTCTTTTAAGGGTTATATGCGCACTTGCACACACAACACAGCTTGGTCGGTATATTTTTGTGTTATTTACGATTCACATTGCAATTTCTGTGTGTCTTCCCCTCTTTTTTCTTGCTGCTGCTACTTTTTTTTGTCAGCCATTCGACCTATGGGAGCTGCTGCTGTCGCTTTTATGTTGTAACTTTGTACTCGAGTTTTACGTTTGCAATGTTTGGTCTATTTAATCTTCTTCTTTTTCTGCTGCTGCTGCTGATGTTGACCGTTTGCTGAGAAAAAACAAGCAAATGGCAACGGATGAATAGCGAAGATGAAATTAAATATCAATGGCGGCAGGTGAACTTTGCCGGTTTGTTGGCAGCAAAGTCGATCTTCCATCACACTTAGCAGTGATAAAGCAAGGTGGTGCTGCATGTAATTCAGGATTGAAAGTTTGCATTTGCATCTATTAATTAGCCATCGTCGAGAGAGAGCCTGAGCAGTTGAAAGATGGCTTGACTCAATTCACAATTCGCAGCTTGCAATTTGCGGCATACTTTTCAGCCATCTTTCTCTCCCTAAATAGAATTTTCGGTAACTTGTGAGCAATGTGTGAGCAATCGGAGAGAGAATCTGCAATCTCTCTTTCTTTCTCTCTCGGAGACACTGTCACACCGAGTGCCTTTTCCTTCCCTTTCCTTCCCTTTCCTTCTCACTAATTGATGGATTGCATTTGAGCGGTCCCTGTCAGCAGACATGTCGCCCACTAATTGAGTGATTGCAATCGACACTGCTGCTGCTGCTGCTCTCACTGCAGGCACTTCTAATTGCCGCCAGCAGAACTGAGCTGAGCTATCTTTCTCCTCTGAGGAACAGAATTCAACGACACAATTCAGAAAAGCAGTTGGAAAATTCAGCAGCAGCAGATCTTGGCTGCAGTTCCCTTCTTTCTCTCTGCTGGCTCGTTGGCACTTGGCACTTGATTGACTTGGATGGATCACATACCATTTGTCACATACACACACTGTGCACACACACACACAATGTGGAATGTCTCTGCTTCCCTTCTCTCTCTCTCTCTTCTTTGCCCACTAATTGTTGGCCCTACTGCCAATTATGCAGCCATTTTCTGCTTGATGCGTCCAATCTGAGAAGTTTGAGCGCTGAGCGTTGAGGGCTGAGCCTGAGCTGACATTTGAGTGTTTGAGTTTGAATGAGGGGCTGAGGGGCTGAATGAAGATGAACTGTGCGACCGCCGTTTTTCTGTCGCGCACCGTAACACACTGCTATTCTTTTGCTCTAAAATCGCCCTTTTCATTCTCTTCATTCTCCTCTGCTACACCGGAACTTTAATTTAATTTTTTGGCTGCCACTGCCACTGTGCTAATAAGTGCAAAGCAAAGGAGAGAAGAAAAGAAAAGAAAAAGTTGGCAGAGAGGAAATTGTCGCCACTTCCTCCTTCATCATCATCATCATCATCATCGTCGGAGCTTGGTCGTCACCGCTGCCGCTGCACAGCTTTGTCAATTGCGCTTGCCCTTTGTCTTCTGTCTTCTGTCCTGTCGCCTGGGCGCCTTCTTTTGCTCATTTTGGTTGTTCTGGCGAGGCGCCAATTTGCTATCCACTAGCGACTCTTTTCCTTTCTGCTTTTCGGTTGAGGTGTCCAATCAATGGCCACGACAGCAGCAGCAGCATCACCAGCAGCTTACCCTCGATGATCGGTCAGGCTCAATGTGTGTGTGTGTGTGTGCTTTGCCCAGCTCTGGCAGTGTGATTGTCAATTAACTTTAATTATTAGCCGGCTGTCTCTCTCTTCATTGATGCCATTTCCATTGTGTCAGGCAGCAGCAGCAGCAGCAGCCACAGAGTCTTATAGATTTTCAATTTGCTATTATTATTTGTATCTCTGATTCTTCCTTCTCAGCTTTAGTTGCTGCTGCTGCCTCAACGGCAACATCAGCAATGCTCTCTTTGATTGAAATTGAATTAAATTTTGAGTCCGTCTTTGCTGCTGCTGATGCTGCTGATGCTGTCTCTGCTGCTGTCTCTGCCGCGACACTGTCAATGAATTTGTGCTTAAATTGGCAATTTGTAAAGCCAGTCCAGCGACAGGGAGAAACGAACGGCTCTGATCTTTGGGCTGACATGTGAGACGACGGTTTTCTTCTTCTACTTTGCCCCCTCTCCTCAATTCCTTCTTCACTGTTGTGGACTAGGCAAGCAGAAAATGGAGCCATCTTTTTGCTGCCTCCGCCGCCGACGTCGACGTTCATTCTGTGCACGACACTTTTGACTCTTCTGACGACTCACTGCTTGCTTGCTCACTTTTTCGATTGCGTCAAAGTTTTCCTCTTCTGTTGTTGCTGTTGTTGCTGCTGCTGCCGCCGTTTGATCGGTGCTGATTCTTGATTCTTCATTTTTCTCTCTGCAAAATGTGGTAACTCGACCGACTCAAGACTCTGACTGTCGATCAACGGCGGCGGCGGGGGCTGCTCTGATGTTTGATGTGAAGCTGAGGGATGCCACCGACGCTAAATCGGTGCCCACCGACAAAGTGTTGAGTAACGTGGTACAGTTTGGGGCAGTTGATTCAGTGTGTGTATTTTCCTCCTTTTTCCCCTTCTAACCTAGAAGTTTTCAGCTCAGTTCCATGTGTGCCCTTTGGCCCTGTTTGTGTGTGTGTGTGTGTTGGCTGCTGCACAGACAGTTGTGAAGTTGTTGTTGTCATAGTTGTCGTCCTGGCACTGAAACTGAGGCCACTAATGTGCCACTTGCAGACGAAAAGAGGAGATCAACTTGCCAACTATACAGAAGGAAGAAGAAGTTGTTGTGATTTGACTTGGCAGCGACTTTTTCCTTTTTGCACTTTTTCTTCTCTTCCTTTTTCTTCGTTTTCTGTTGCTGTCCGCATCCACCGATGCAGAAAGTCTCTCTCTCTTTCTTTTTTGCCAGTGATTCGAAATGTCATAATTGCTTCGGTGCTGTCTTCATTTGCGCTGGGCACTGCTGTACTCTACTCTACTGTACTGCTCAACTCAACTCAGCTCTGCTCAACTCAACTGTGCCTGTCATCTTTCTCTCAACTCTCCGCTGGCACTGTCCATTAATAAATAATGAAATCGAAATTGCAGTTGCTGCACTGAAACAAATGACGCACTGACTGACCATCATCACCACGGAACAGCTTTCCCTTTTTCCCCCGTTTTGTTTTTTTCGGTTGTACTGTTTGTTCCAGTTACTATTCTCTTTTTGCAGCGTGAGGGGAAAATGGGGATTCTGCCGTTGGCAGAAACTGTGCCAACTGTTGTACTGACTGGTTTGCTGCTGTTTTTAACTGTCCTGTCGTCGCATTCGTGGAATCAATCACCGAGGACGGGGCTTGGGCAGATCTGACAATGAGCGCAGATTTATTTTTTTCTTTTCATTCTTGTTGTGCTGTTGATGTTCTCTAGATGTGTGCTGCTGTTTTGTTTTCTTTTGAAGGGTTCATTTTTTTCTCTCTGTTCGACTTTTTGTTCCCCTTTCAGGCAACTTTTTGCTGTGAACCACGAAATGTACTACACTTTTACTACAAATAGGCAGAGAGAGAAAGTACTAGTTCAGTGTCAGTTTGAATGTTGTGCTTTCCTGTCTCCTCTCTTCTCCTTCTCTCTCTTGTTTTGGCAGCTTCTTGTCAGCGAGTGGATTTAGTTACAGCAACAGCGCAGCAGTGTTCAGCACAGTTGAGCTGTACAGTTGAGCTGGGTATTGCAACAGACAGCTAGCTGTCGTTTTCCTCTTCTTCTTCTTTTTCTTCGCCGTTTTGTGTTTAGCAGGCAGAAAAACTTAAAATAAAGGGCAACACTGACTGACTCAATGTCTGAATGACTGAGTGAGTGAGTGAGTGAGTGACTTGATGTGGTGGTCGTGGTCTTGGTGGTGGGTGCTCAAGGCGTGGGTGAGGAAAAGAGAGGAGAGAGACAGCAGGCAGACACTTTCCCTGTCGAACATATCAGACACATCAGCCACTGTGATGTGGTGGCGGCGGACGAATTTGCTCGCCTTTGAGTGAGCTAATTTGACTTGATCAAGTCAACGTTTGGCAGCCCGGCCATTCGAACAGCATCGCACTTCTTCGGTGACGGCAAATTGCGGCAGACAGACAGTGGCGAAAGTGGCAAATTGAAATTTCCTGTCTCTCTGTCTGTGTGTGATGCTAATGCTGATGTGGTGCTAGTGGTGGCAGTTCTGAACTCCTGAAGACATTGATGAATTTGATTTGACGTAAGAGAAGGAAGATGGGAAATGGGGGATTATCTGAGACAGAGAAGAATCGGCTAATCATATTGCTGCCTACGGATTACCATGCTGCTGCAACCTCCTCCTTAGCCTAATTGATTAAAAGATTGATTGGCGGATTCTTCTCTTTGTGTGGAATCTTGTTTTGATGCACGGCAGCAGCAGCAGCAGCAGAATATTCAGCTGACTGCCAAACCAAGACAGATCATTCAATTCCTCGTTTCCGTTTGCGCACATACTGATTTGACTGCTGCCGATGCTGCTGCTTATCAGCCTGTTTTCAGTAGTTTTAGCACAGTTGTCTACTTTGGTGTTGGCACATTTTTAATTAGCTCTTCTCCATCTTCTTCTTCTTCCTTTTGGATGGCTGTCAGTGATTCTGTTGTTGTTGTTGCTGCTGCTGCTGCTTGAGTCTTAGATCTGCAGTTGGCAGTGATGAGCGCAGCAGCAGCTCGTCTCTGGAGAGAGAAAGCCTTGAAACGGGAAGTGTGGTGGTGGTGGTGCGCTTGCCTGAGCGACTTTGACTTGTTGTCACTTGGCACCTCCGCTTCTACAATTCTCAATGTTGTCAGTCAGTGCTCATTCTTCTGCTTCCTCAGCTCAGGATCCCCCCCCCCACACACACACTGCTGTCGATTCTAATTGGCGCAGTTGGCGCCCGGCGAGAGTTCTGTTGGTGATTCTTCAATTGAGCTTGGTGGTGGTCTTCTCACTGGGCGCCATCACTCACTTTGAAGTGAGAATCCGCTTTTCTGCTGCTGCTGTTGTTGTTGTGTGCGTGTCAGTGCCAGTGCTTTGGGTGGCTGTTGTTGTTGATGTTGATGATTTGAAGCTTCTCCTTGTGCTACTGCTGCTGGTGCTGCTGCCCAACCAGCAGCACCAGCACTTCTATCAAGTCTCGGCAATCTCTTCGTCCAAAGACGAAAAGTCCGCTTCTGGTGCTTTCTACTGTCTGCCTGCACTCTATCGGCTCGATTGTCTCATTAGCTCTCGCACTTTCTTTCTCTCCCTCCGATCGCGCGTTCGGATATCGATTTCTGTCGCTAGCCCTTATTTATTGCTTGGCTTAACTTGTCTTGCAGAGAACGAGAGAGACAGAGAGCGCTGGGACTGTCATTGCAGGCAGCCACCAGCACTGGCACTACCACCAGCACGTCGTTGCATTACGAACTAATCAAACTGATGATGATGACGATTGTATGACAGTGAGGCAGTGCGCTGGCAGTGCGGCAGAGGACGGCGGCTGGTGATTTATGACCGCGATTATTAGACGCATTATTAGTGGGACACACACACACACTGACTGTGAGTGACTGTGCCATCAGCAGAGAATAAGAGAGAATAAGAGAGTGAGTCGATTCTCGCAGGCACCCGAATATGTCTCCAAGTGATGGTCTGTGCGGCAGTGTGCTCTAACACTGCACTGTCCGTCTCTTTCTCTTTCCAGCCCCTTCTTCTATTCCTCTTTTCCCCTCTTTCTGCAGTTCTTGATGTCTGCTCACACACTGCTAGTAGGCAGACAGACAGACTGACTGACTTTTATTTGGATCGAATAGCATCTTCATCACTCTCACTTTCTGGCTCTGGCAGTACTGTACAGTTACTTCTTCTAGCTCTCTTGGTAGTTCCAGTACCAGCACTAAGCTTCGGCTGCTTCGGCAGCAGCAGCAGCAGCCTCGTCTAATGAGATCTGTCAAACGTAATATATGTATGTACCACTTAGTTAGTTTCATTTACCCCTCGACTACCACTACCACCACTGCCACTACTGTAAAGTCTATGTGTCAGCCATTTTTTAGCAGAACGCAGTGAGAAGTTAGGAGCCCTGAGAGAGAGAGAGAGGAGAGGAAAGACGGACTTTCTTCTCTCTTCCGACACTTCTGCGTCGTCATTCGTTTGCCTCATTCCCTTTACTTTTGATTCCTTGGTTCTTGGCTCTTACTTTCGTTCTTTCTCTCTTTCTCTCGCTGGCGACCTAATCGAATGTGATGCAATTTTGATTTGCTCCCTTCAATTCCACGACGGCGGTGGCGGCGGCAGTTACACACTGCGTTGGCTAGTGTGTGTCTTGTTAAAAAGTTTTCGCCCTTCACTTACGAGCGAAGAGAAAAAGGGGGGGGGTAGATTTATGATTATTGGCCAGAACATTTGCTGGGCTAGTAGTGGTGGACAGTCCATCTTTTGGCCAAAGTGTATTTGTGTGCTCACTGCACAGTCAGACACCAGCCAACTTACCCTCTCTCTTGAGCAGTCACTTTAAATTTAAATTTATTGGACGAAACAGTAGTGCTGCTGCTGCTGTTTCTGTGAAGTGTGAAGGGGAGGAGGAGGAGGAGGAGGAAAATATGATGAAAAATGTAACAACTTTGGTCTGGAAAGTGAGAGTGTGGGCAGTGTGCTCACTGCCTGTTTGTGTTTGTTTCCTGTCTCTCTCTTTTTCCTTTGGTCTCGGTCGGCTTTCCTTTCTCCGCCGCCAACGAGCAAACACACACATTTCGGACCCCCGCTCAAAAAACATTTGAACAGCACCTGAACGACTTTGAAGAGAGAGTGAGAGAGTGAGATTTGCCACTGGAGCAGCAGCAGCAAAAGAAAGAAAAGAAAAGAAACGTCCAGCACACACACACACACCAAAGAGGACAAATTAATCACGGGAATTAGCAGAGACACTCTGTCAGCAGAGAGGAGAGAGTGCAGAGAATGCACTACTTGTCAAACGCCTGCCCAAGACACTGTACTGTACGTTTGAGTATGTGAGTTGTGCTGTGAGTTCTGTTCAGTGTTTGCAGTGCCAGCTCTAGCTCTCTCGGGCCATGTGTTCGCAGTCATGCAGGCACCCAGTGCACACCAACTGCTTTGTCTTTTTACCCTACTAATAAATTACCGCCACTTTGCTTGTCGTCTGGCGAGTCACTTCTCTCTTCACTCTGTGCTGAATCCGCCAGTGGTCGGTGGCCTGTTTATGAGTGATTGGACTCAGCTCTGTGTGCTGTGTGCTCTGTGCTGTGCTGTACTTCGCCCGCAAGAGAATGTATAAATCATCGATGATTTGACTGACTTTCCTCTCTCTCGTTTTTCCCCCTTTGAGGGAGCTTAATCACAGCAGTCAGTCGCACTGAAAAAGAGAGGGGAAAAATAGAAGGGGCTGATTTGGAGAGTTGAGCAACCACAGCAGCGGCAGCAGCGCTCTGGCAGAAAGAAATGATGGCAGTGACTCTGACAATCTGGTGCTTTCTTGCTGTTGATGGAGACGTTTCATCTTCTTCTTCTTCTGCTGCCTCTTCTTGCCAAGAGTGAAAGTTAAATAGTCAGTCAGTTTAGTCAGTTTGGTCTTCTCTCTGGCGGTGGTGGACAGCAAGTGCGCGTCATTTACCGGCAGCAGAAATTTGCGGGAGTTGACGATGAGCAGTGAAAGCACAGCCACTGAGCAGTGAGAGTCAGAGATGACAATGACAAATTGGCGACAGAGTGTCTGATGCTGCTGCTGCTGCAGTTCAGTTGCTCAGTGCGCAGTCCACTCTCGTCTGACTGGTTCAGTCAATATGTCTAATTATCATTTGCTGACAATGATGGAGTGCTAGGAGACTGAGCTGTACATCTTCGCTGATGATGCAGTGTCCACTGACTGTTTCACTTTCACTTTCTTACTCTCTCTCTCTCTCTCACTGACACGTGCTAATGTTTTTCAGACACTGTGTGTCTTCATCTTCTTTATTGCCTGTACATCTTCTTCTTCTTCTGGTCAGTCAGCAAGTGCAACCTTGCTCACACTGAGCAGAGGACAACTGAGCAGCAGTGTCAACTTTGGTGTCATCCAGCTCGGCTCAGTTCAACTGAACTGGCAATTAATTTGTTGGCCTGCTTGCTGCTGGCAGACAGATCTTCCCAAAAGAGAGAAAGAAAAAATGAGTCCTTTTTGATGATCGATGAATGGAAGTCAGCTTCGGAGAGAGGGAAGATCTCTATGTCCTCCTCCTCTTCTTCTTCTTCGGCGACAACTTGCCGCTCGCACTTGGCACGCGTATAATGTCGTAAGCTGAGACAGCTGAGCACTGAGAAGCCGAGGAGAAGAGATGATGCACTTCCGAGGAAAAGGCTCTGTACTCTGTTTCTCCCTCCCATCTTTGAGACATTGCCGCTGCCGTTGCCGCTAACAAATATGCTCAACTGCCGTTGACAGGCTCAATTGCTGCTGCTGCCGTTGCTGCCGAGGCAGATCGATCCAACTCTCAATGATATTCTCGCCACTCTCAGTCCTTCTCTGCAATTAACACCAGTAAATCATCAGCCATTGAAAGGAGCAGCAGCAGCAGTGTCAAGACAGTGTTGACAGTTGACACTGCCGCTGCTTTGACGTTGCCTTTTGCCAGTTTTTCTCTCTCTCAATCGATTGACTGCTTTATGAGACATACACAGAGACAGAGAGTGATTTCGAGTGCAACAGCCGCCTGACAGCATCTCAAGCATCTCGGATGCTCACAATGTTCTCAATCGCTGAATAGCTAGCAATAGCATTGATGATTTGTGCTGTGCTGCTGGAAAAATGTGTGTACTCCTTTTCTACCTGTCGGTGCGTGATTTATTGCTTTATGCACCTGTCGCTGGTGCTGGTGCCGGTGCTGGTTTGCATGCATCGACTCAATCAGTGCTCCTGTGTGTGTGAGGCCACTCGTTTTGTGGCCACTTCTTTCCACCTTTCACTGCTCTCTTTTCCAGTGCACCGATTCTGATTTTCGATTGAGTGCTGCTGCTCCTACTGTTGATGTTCTTTCAGTGCTCTGTGCACTTGGCACTGCACTTGCACGGCGACCCACGCCGACAGAGAAGAGGAAGGGAAAGGAAAGGGAAGACTGTTGCCCACTTGACAGCTGCCAGAGAGAGTGAATTGGGGGAATAGAAAAAGTACACACAGAAAGAGAGTGCTACCACACACTTTTGGCTTCTCTCCTTCTTCTTTCCCTTCTCTGCAACCGCCGAAGCCGCAGCATGGAAGTGCAAGTAGCAGTCTGAGTCAGCTTCGGCGGTTTCTTTTCCCTTCTTCTTCAGCTCTCTCATCGACGACTTGCCCCTCACTTGCTTTCACTTTCCTTTCCCCTCTCTCGATCGTCTCCTGTCGATTGATCCTGTTGAGTGCCGACGGACGGTGCTGGTGGTGGTGGTGGTGGTTGTGGTGGTAAGTGATGCTGCTTTGAGGTGAGAAGAGAGGTGCCTGTCTGTCTGACTGTCTGACTACACATTTTCATTGAGAAGATGTGTTTTCCCTCCTTCTTCCTTTCCATTCTGTTTGTTTGTTTGTTTGTTTGTTTATGCAGGGCCAGCCACACTCTGTTGTCTGCTCGATTTCAATCTCTCTTGTGTGGTGGTGGTGGTTCTTTTTGCTGTTTGGTAGTGTGTGTTTGTGCTCCCCTTGTCTCCACTTTGTCTGCCTCGAAATTGGATGGGCAAAATTGGATGGCAAAGTGAAGGAATCGCACTGACTGGCTGGCTGGCCACACAGAGTGAATAGTGAGTGAGCAAGTGAGTGAGTCACACTTGAGATTAACTTCTAGACACACAGAAGATTTTCTTCTTCTTCTTCTTCTACTTCGACTGCAGACTCATTAGATGTACAGTGGTTTCAGTGCCATTCTTCTTCTTCCTCCTTCTCTCGTACAATTCCGCTGACGTTGAGTGGGGTTGTCAGCAGAGGTGAGAAAGTAGAGAAAGTAGAGATGGTGGCTCGCTTAATTAGGAGATGAGGTGACAATGTAAAGTGGTAGTGCTAGTGCTGGTGACAGCGCCAGCAGTGCCGATGAAGATATATTGTCACCTCGGTTGGCCTGCCTCCTCAGTTGGTGGTCAGCAGAAGAGGAGGAAGAAGAAGAAAGAGAAAGTGGTTCTGTTCGTCAATTGACTTCTCGCTTTCTCAATTGGACGCCAGCCATGACGTCCTTCTCAGTCTTTTCAGTCCAGTTAACCAGAGTCTTCTTAGACAACTCTTGACACCTAAAGAAAAGAGCGAGAGAGAGACCTTTGCTGCTTTGTAGCAATTGATGTCTGATGTGGGGCACTCACTGGCAGAATCTGCGGTGACACCATTGTAACCACTCTCTGTGTGCGGCTCTAATTACTGAGCGGCTGCTGAGACTTTCAGACTGCTGGGATCGATTGCAGAAGGGAAGAAGAGGAAGAAGAGAAGAAGAAGGGGACCTGCTGCAAATTGGCAACTGAAATTTGCTGCTGCTGTTGCTCGAAGACCACATATTCTCTCTCTCGCTCGATCCGTTTCCATTTGCTCATTCCCTAGTTTTGCTATTTGCCCAGCACCAGCAGCAGCACTTGTGAGCGGAATTTTAAATTAAATTGAACACACACTGCTGATTCGGAATCGGTTTTCCAATTTTGCAGAGCTGTGTGTGTGTTGTCCTCTGCTCTCATTTTCTCATTCTTCACCAGTGATTTGAACTGCTGCTGCTGCTGCTGTCCCCGATGCTGGCAAATTGATATTTTACTCAGAACCTCCGTTGTTGCCGCATTTGAGGATCGTTTTGATTTTTGTTCTTTTTCTTTTCTAATTGAGAATTTTCAAATTTCAAATTGTGTGTGTGTTGTGTGATTGCGGAGACCGGGGACTCATCAGTCGCTGAAGCAACATCAGCATCAGCAACTCTGGCTCCAATTTAACAAGAGCTACTATTACTGGATTACTACTGCTGCTGATTTGCCCCTCGCTCTCTCCTGGTAATTTCTAATGTTTCTAATTTGTGCGACTTTGTGTGTGTGCTTGTGTTTAGAAGTTGTGATTGCTCCGATTGGTAGGAATCGTATTTATGGTCATCTCGGCTTCTCTCTCGCCAGATAATGGGCCAGCAGAGGCGAAAACAGCGCAGTGATATTGCCTGGCGTTTGTTGGTGTGTGATTGGAAATGAGCAAGCTCTCTTGTTAGCAGTGTCAGCAATTGGCGCCAATCTACTGCTAACTACCACCACCACCACCGCCAGCAGTTTGAAAAAAATGGCGAAAAGTGTCGAATTAATTTAAAGTCGCACAATTCACAGGAGACAAATCGAGCAAGGAGAAGGAGGAGGAGGAGAAGGTGACTCGGTGCACTCGACCAGTCGCTGATTTTGCGCAAGTTGAGAAATGGGTGCCACCAACAACATAGCATCGATGATTCCTTTCAGGTCATTTCTCCCCTTTATCGGTTTTTTGACGAGCAATGTGTTTTTTCTCTCTGATTAGCTTGAAGAGAAAGAATCAATTTCGGTGCGCAATTAGGCGTCGCTGCATCAGCAGCAGTGATCTTGCAACATCTGCTGAGTTGTGCCCAATAAATTGCAATGACAAGTTGCAGTTCTGTCGGCCTTGAGCGCGATGAGAGAGTGGCCATTGCCAGAACCAGTGTTGTGACCCTGTCGATTGATTTATTCTTCAGCCTTCTTCTTCTTCTGCTTCTTCTGCTTCGTTTTCCATTTAGTTGGTTGTCACTTCACCACCACCACCACCACTCGCTGGTGCTAATTTATGTATCCGGGATCATCGTCACTTCCATGCCAGTCATTCACCAGCAGCACCCCATCACAAGTTGGCCTGCTTTTCCTATTAACTTCTCACTGTCTGTCTGTCTGTCTCTGCCCTCCTCATCGATAGCAAACAGTTGACACATTTGCTCGTAAAGAAGAAGAAGAAGAAGAAGAGTGAACTGATGGGCGAACATGACCTTTCTTATTCTCTGTCTGTCTGTCTGAGCACACTCTGCTTCAGGCAAACACTGCTGCGGCATAATCATATTTTACATCAACTTGAGTACTCTCCGCTGAGTGAAGACAAATCAAAGGGAGGAGGAGAAGGGGGTAAAGATGCAGCTGTCAGATTAGCACAGGTGTAAATGATGCAGGTGACGAAGAAGAGGAGGAAGAGGGAGAGGAGAAAGAGAATTGGTTTGCAGGCTTATTTGAGAAGTTCCTGCCGATGATTTACTCTTTTGACCAGATTTGTCTGCTTCAGAGTAGTTTAAAAACTCTTCTAGTTTTACCTTCAAGTGTCAAAATCATCAGCTGTACAGCAGAGATTTTTGTTTGAAGGGGAGAATGAAACAAAAAAATGCAATCATGCTGCAACAACCTTTGCTTGTGTTGACGAACTGCAGCCTGCACGCACACCCACTAAATTGTCGAATGATTTACGATTTCCTCTTCTCTCAACCGTGCGATGACAGTGTATCCTTCTGTTCACAGGATCTCCTGTGACACTCCTGGTCACCGGTGATGCAAAACTGGAAAGAGGAGAGAATAAGAGGATAGAAGAAAGAAAAGAGGAAAACAAAGGAAGACGACTGATTTGGCCGTCTCCCGTTGACACTTCTTTGCCTCTTTGTAGTCTCTTCTGTCTGTCTGTCTGTTTGTCGTCCACCACCAGGTGTTATTTATCGTCTTAATTAGCGCGCCAAGAGCGATAGCGTCTGTTTGTCGCTCTGTTTGTCCGTTTGTTTGTGTAGCTGCCGCCGCCGCCGTTGCAGTTTTTCACCACCAGCAGCAGCAGCAGATCTCTTATCAGCAGACTTGGGCGCAGACTGTGGTCTAATTAGAAGCCAGGCAGGCAGGCAGGCACTTCAGGTGACATTGGTCAACTGCCGTTTCTCTTGCAGCTTCAGCTCTTTTGTACTGTTCGCTTCTCCTTTGACTACTCCTTTCACAGTCAGTCAGTACTTTTTCTCCGAGTGTATATCATCATTTTTTTCAGTGTGCACATAAATTAGTCATTAGTCACTGGTGGTGGTGGGCTGACAGTAGTGGTGGTGGCCCTGACAGCGCCTGACAATGCTAAATCGTTGTGGTGCTTTGCTGAGGTGGTGATGCTGCTGTTGATGCTTTTGCTGATGTGCCAAGTGCTGCAGTCAATCCATTCTTCTTCTCTTCACACGCACACACGTGCATGCAAATTGAAGGTAGTAGCAACGCACAGGTGTAGTAAAGCTGTGTTTGCGACACTTGTGATTCAGATTGACACTGAAAGGAATGAGCGATTGAATGCTGATGCTAATCGGGGCAATTTTTTTTCTCTCTCTCTCTCTCTCTCTTCAACAAAGATAGTTTTTCGGCCAGTCTGGTCAGTCAGTCACCATCATCGCCATTAGCACCAGCACTAGGTTGCACCAGTAATCATCGGTAATGGTGTGTGTGCGCACTGAGAACCAATGTTTCCTCAGGGGCAGTCCTGTTGGTTCAACAGAGTCAGACACATTTAAAGAGAGGCAATGCTAATTACTGATTGGCCATTGTTGGCAAGTGGCTGCTTGATTGGTATTAATTATAGCCAGTCGATCGCAGGCAGTCAGTCAGGCAGGCTTTGTCTTCGGCTGCTGCTGCTGCTGCGGCAGTTGCTGCCATGCACGATGAGTTATTGCCTCGATTACGAGAGCACTCATTTCGCCATAGGTGTGCCAATGGCTGCTGCTGCCGCTGCTGATCATAGATCGCGCAGAGAAGTGAAGTGCACCAGAGATGAAGAAGAAGAGAAGAGGAGCTTGAGCTGGCATGGGCTATAAATTTAGTCCATCATCTCAAACCATCGTCTCTGACGTCCATCTCCGAATGGACAGCAGCAGCACAGCAGCAGCAGCCGGCTTCAGAGAATGAGCATCAGAAAGTCTCGTTGTGAGCGCGGCGAAGATTTATGATGAGGATGTCGTTTGCTTCGTCACGAATTGTGTCTACTGCCACCACCAGCTCTGGCCCTAGACTGGCCAGCTGCAGACACTGATGGCCTGATGGCCATTATTTATCTGCTCAATGCTGCTTCTATTGCTGCTGCTGCTGATGCTGCAATGGCTGCCACCAGTGATGAGAATCAGAAGTGAGGAGGGAGGGAGGAGGGGAGGTGAAGTGTTCAGTTGCTAAAGCTGAAGAAGTGATTATTATTATTGCCTCCAAAAGTCACAGCAGAGTTGTCGGAGTTGTGTGTGACTGTGTGTTTGCTTCGAAATGAGGAGTTGAGCCAGTGCGACTGGGGCCGGTGATTTACTGCCACTGCTGAGTCCTTATGACCTCATCTCTGCTGTGTGGTGATACCCAATACGTGCATTACACATTAGTCTCGTCATGTGGTGACGCAGTGGTTGGCTGGTTGTTATCTTGATAAGGACTTCTCAGAACTGGTTAAGTCATTTATTCACTCTTGATTCTTTGCTTGACCTTTGAGACCTTGAGATTTTTTTGGCGAGCTAAGCATTTTTTCGCCGCCGGAAAATGGTGGCTATTGCGACTTTTTGGCCTGGTTTCTGCAGTGTTTTTGGGTGTAAATAGCAAAAAACATTCAGTTTTTTCGAAGATCAACTCGGGCGTTCTTTTGTTCTTTTTTCAAATACAGTTTTTCGAATTTTTGTTTTTCCTTTATCTGTGTCATCTTTGCTCATTCCTTTCTACTTTTCAGATTACCTTATCACGGTTGCACTACAATCACCACCACCACCACAAACCTTCTGGTCACTCTTTCATCAAAACTTGCAACGTCATCAGTTCTGGCCACCACCACCACCAGAAGCAACATGAACAACAGAAGCCTCGGCAACCTGAGCAACCTGAGCAGCATCAACTCGCGGAGAAGTAGAAAGGTAGGTGTCATTTACCTTCATCTTTCGAAAGCGAGGGCAGTGAAAGAGCAGAGCTAGCAGATAGCTGAGCAGTAATGGCGGCAAGGAAAAGCAATATCCAGTCTTTGGTAGTTGCTGTTGTCCTGTCCTGTCGCCCGTTCGCACACCTTGACTTGAGTGATGGATACTTAGCTATCCTGTACTACACTGTACTACTCAGCTGGCCAGTCAGCCATCAGTCCAGCGCCACCACCACTGCCACCACCACCAGAGAGGTATTACTCACTCTCGATGGCCGATAATGACGAACGGCAATTTATCATTTCTGACAAGGGAGGGGCTGCATGCACGACTGATGACTAGTGCTGGCTAGCTGCTTACTGCCGAGCTTATTTGCCGCCGACTCGGTGTTTTTGTGTGGCTGTGTTCTTTTCCTGTGATGATCATTAAGATTCTGCGATTCGATTGTCTGTCTGTGTGTGTGTGACCAGTGGTCGAGTGATGGTGCTGCTGGTGGTGGTGGACTGTGTTCGTGTTTGCTGCGTAGCTCGAGACTCTTCTTCTCTCGAAGAGTCCATCTTTGTCCATCTCTCCCACTCGACACAATTTTCATCGCCCAAATGGTAGAAAGGAAAATAAAGGTTTGGTACTGCTGGTTCGCTGCTGCTGCTGCTGCGGGTTTCAATGCCACAGCAGAACATTAAAGTGTGCAATCACAGGTGATGTCACTACACTGCCTGTGTGAGATTGCATCCTAATTTCTTTTCATAATTCGAGCTCATCCTTCAGCAGCATTTTCCGATTGGAAAAGACAGGCAGGCGTCAATTAGACTGTAAAATACTGTCGCTCTGCTGTTCGATCAACTGACCGGCAGCTAGTTAGTCAGATTTGTTATTCTCATTATTTCTCCCTCCACTTCCTCTGATTCTTTTTGTTGTTGAATTGTGTGCAATTACACAATTTATACTGCCGGTCTCTGTTGCTTCTGTTGTTGTTGCTGTCGAGGAAGAGTCACTGAAAGAGAGCTCTGTGCTTGCATAACAATTTATGAATTATGTTTGCCTTGGCCGTTCTCTCTCTCTCCCTCCTCTCCCATTTAATAATCATTTCCATTTTCCCTTAAGATGGATTCTGATTTATGGGACATCGTGTTCGGAGCAATGCTCGCCGCTCAGAGCTCTTTTCGGTACAAATCTTCGTCTTCTGACTACTCTTTTGACATTTTAGCGCACTCACTCAGGCACACAGCTGTCTCTGCTCTGCTCTGCGGTTGAGATGTGCCGGACACTCTCGGCAGCATTTGTTTTATCGTTGAGCAGTAGTAGTAGTGGAGAGTTTCAACATAGTTGCACTCTCTGGTCGAGTAGTGGTCTGATTTCGATATTGTGTGTGTCCAGCCTGTGCACTGCACTGCACTCACCACACAGTCCAATAATTTACAACGTCGTCGTCCGTTGATGCAAGTGCTCGTAAATATCACTGGCTGAGAGAGAGAGAGAGAGAGGGGAAAGGAGAGCAGAGCAGAGCTCATATGTCTGGTCATCGAGCTAATGCTGAAGCAGAATGTGATCTCACTCTACTTTGCGGCTCCCTTTGCCACCACCACCAGATCACCACCTTCAGTAGTGTGGTACCTCCTTTTCCTCCTCATTGACACAGAAGTTTGGAGCCAGGGAGCGCCCCGGCACACACTTTGCCTTCACAGGTATTTTGCGTATGTTTGTGGCCGGCAGTTTTTGCTCTTTTTTTGCTTTTCGCCAAACATTGGGCGCTCGTTTGAGGAAAAAGGGGGGGGGGAATGAAAAAGCAGAAGGAGATGAAGTTGAAGTTGAAGATGAAGAAGTGCTACACTGTCTCATCTCATCTTCTGTTTTATGGGCCACTCCACTCATGTCATGACTCATGAACTTGAGCCAGTCTTTCCCCCGTTTTCCTTCTCCTTCTTCCCTGGCTCTGCACTCTTTGATGTTGCGCTACTCTGCTGCTCTGCGACTTCGTTTACTTTTTTACGACCCATTTTTATGTCCATTGTCTGCTCTCTCTCGTTGGCAGTTGGTACCACCACCACCACCACCAGACCTTGTGCCTGGCCTGGCCGACCAGGCACACACTAATCATTGCTGACTGTTGCTGCTGTCTCTGCTCTTCTTTCGCATGTGTCTTCTTTCTCATCTGTCCGATTCTTTATGACTTGAGTCTGAGGAAGGGGGCAGCCGCACAGCGACATAGTCTGTCGTCTCTTTCCCTCTTCTCTTCTCTTCCCTCCTTCTTCTTCTCCCGTGATCTAATCTGTTCTAATCGGAATTGTATTTTTATTTATACATGGTATATCTGTCCTGTCATTCCTACTAAATCATGTCTCCTCGCTGTCTTCCATGCGAGTTCCATAAATTAAGTGCCCATGCAGAGCTGCTGTGCTGCTGTAGAGTCTGCTGACTAGCTGAGGCGCACGATAATTGGCGTAATTAGCATTTCGGTTAGGCTGTGTGTTGTTCAGAGGCTGCAGAAGCAGTTCTTCCCCTGCTTGTTTGCAGAACTTGCAGTCAAGTTCAGCGGTTGTGAACTCCAGATCTGTCTGTTTGTGTGTGTTAACACTTATCTTGGAGTTGTCTCTTTGGAGGCGCACTCCTCCTCCTCAACACACTTCTCAAAGACTGCGCACAATTTGGCGCCAATTAATATTAGCCTCCCTGTGGAAAGATTGTCAGTGGCTGACAGTGGCAGTGTGGTGCGCCCTACTGAACCACACAGTCACTGTTGGCACTGTTGCGATTGTCTCGCTGCGCAATGCATCATCATCATCCTGGGCACCATTAGAGAGGGAGCATGATTATAAACAATGGCTATGCATTATGATATTGAGGAGGATCTATATCCTCGATTCATATCTCTCCGTATCCAATCGATGGTAATCACCTCGTGTTGTCCTGTCTGTGCAGCGGCAGCAGCAGCAGTACTGTCCTAATGGATATTACCACATTAATTACACCGGTCCAGTTCGTCAGTCAACTTTGTGTTTCAGTGTGTTGAGGTTTGCACGAGCTCAGGCAGACCATCTGTGTATAAGTTTGGCGCAGCTTCGTACGTGCCCTCGTAGTCGTTGGTACTGTTTGAATATTGCGCGCCCATTTAGCTGCTGTTTCAACAACAAATTGCCTGTACAATATGTCCATTAGGGCACCTTGTTGTGCACTGTGAATGTCTAATAGAACTGCTGCCGTTGCCTAATGACTGACCACATTGACTGGTGGCATTGATTGCATTGAGAGAAGAGCTGTTCTGCTAGGCAGCAGTGACTTCTATCATTCAGGGCGCACTCTAGGGCGCGATAACGTGGTCATCTGCATGGGAAGAGAGAGAGACTGCTGCTCGTCTGTCTGTTTGTGTGTGATAGCAGTGGAGTGATTTATCGACTGCTGATGACATTCACAGTGAGTAGACAGACTGACTCGGTGACAATTACTGACGGGGTGGTGGTGAAGAGTTGAGGCGCCGGTGGGTGCTCTCTTCGGTACTCTTTTCGGGTGGTGGTGCTGGTGACTAATGCTGCTGCCAGCTCAACTCTGCCAGCATACACTTCACCGTTGATGGCTGGTGCTCCACCACCACCGCCGCCACTGCTTGTCCACCAATTAAGGTGACACTGACTAACAAACGTAATTTATTGCTCCGAGAGTAGTAGTACTGAAGGTGGTGGGCAGTAGTGAAAGGGGGCGAAAGTTGGAGAGAGAGAGGGCTAATGACGATTCGGCGGATTGTGGAGAGAGAGAGAGAGAGAGAAAACAAGAGCCGTTGCTTTTGCTGGAGCTGGTAGTCGTAGACGTGTGCTCCACCATTGACGATATTCGCCTTGTTGAGTTGCTGAAAGTGGGCCATTCTCATGGAATCTTCTGTCCCTTGAATCATATATCTTCTTTTTCGCTTTCTTTATAATATGGCAGTGGTAGGAAGTTATATTCTCTCTCCCTTTTTTCTCGCTGATTCTTAGGCTCGAGAGTGAGATGAAGTTGATGATGAAGAAAAAGAAGTGAGTCTGAAAGTGCAAAAGGTGCTTCTGCCTCTGCTGTTTCTGCTGCTTGTGTTTAGTGCTTCCCTCCCCTCACTCTATTCGACAGTGACAATTGCCTCGCTAAGCGAGCAAATGATCCTTTGATTGCTCCTGCTTGTGCCTGACTGTGTGTGTGTGGCAAACCAGAGCAAATAGAGATGGAGACTCTCTGACTCTCCCAGGCACACTAAGCCCCCTTCCTCCTCTACACCTTGCCCAACAACATCAGCTGCTTGTCACTGTGAGTGTTTTCCTTTTCCCTTCCCCCCTCTCTCTCTCTCCTGTTTTTCCCCTTTTTCTGTTGACAGTGTGTTTTGTTCAGCAGGAAAGCAGGCAGGCAGGCAGGCAGTACCGATAACAAATGATGGCGCCGACGATGAGGATGAATTGGAAGAGGAGGAGGAGGAGGACATGGAGGCAAAGTTTTCTACTCTCTACTTCCCTCTACCATGTCGAATGATTCGAGGCAGACTTGAAATGTTCGAGATTTGACGTGTGTGAGTTGTGTGATGTGATGAAAAATGATGATGATGATGATGGTGCTGGTGATGATGATGCCCATACTGTGCACACTGCACCAGTGCAGTGCGTGCTGCAGGGCCTAGAAAGTGCGTGCTTTCCTTTCCTTCCCTTTTGCTGGTGCTGGTGATGGTGTGTGTGTGTGATGTTGCATCATTTATTATCATTTCGCCTGTCGGCCCTCTTTCTCTTTCTCTTTGTAGCTGTGATGCGTCGTTTGACCGGCCAGTTCAGTTCAGTCCCTGGCAGACAGAGTCACTCTTGCTCACTCGCTTTCTCTGATAGGTTTTCACTGATGGGGGGACAGTGGTGATGGTGATGATTCTGGCACCACCACCACCACTGTCCCCCCATTGGAATCGGTCGAGTTGTGGGAGCTGAGCTGAGTGTGTGTGTTGTCCACCGAGCAGGCAGACAGGCAGCAATCATTACTCTCAATCAACAGTGAACACACACACACACAACACTCGATTCGCGATTAGTGCAAGGGAGAGAGATGGCGAACTGATGTCTCTGTTGGAGAGAATCTAACACACGATGCCTGTGTGTTTCCCGGCTCTTTTCAGCTGAGCGATTCAGCAAGAGCGATTCAGTGGCGGCAAATTCGCCCTGTTCGTTGTCGTCGACGACTGTCGTGTGTCTCTGTGCTCTCACTCTCTAATTTTACTATTTCGGTGATTGATGAATTTGGTGGCTGTCTTCACTGCTCTCTCTCTCTTCTTGCAGACTGCCTTTTCTTCTTTTTGTTCTTCCTCGCCGCAGTGCATCTTTTGCTGCTGCTGCAGTGCGTGCCTGCACTGATTGGTCCAATTGGAACTCTGCAGTGTTTGCAACTGGCCTAGCTTGGTCTGCTCTGCCTGACACATCTCGCGGTGACAGATAGCAAGCTGAGCAGAGTTGCAGCAGCAGCATCATTTGTAATTGTCATCACATTACCAGCACCAGCATCAGCATCGCCGTCGTCGCTCTTCAATGGCCGCCCGAATTGGGCCGCCTGAATTTGCCAAAACTTTTCCTGCCTACTGTGAGTGAGTGAGTGAGTGAGCGGGTGAGTAAGTGTCTCTGCTCACTGGAAGAGAGAGATGCAGTCAAACTTTACAAAGTACTTTGTATCTTTCTCTCTCCTTCTTCCTCACTTTTGCTCCTTCTCTTCTCTGCCTGGTGAGAAGGATTAGTCGGACTAGTTGTGAGTGCCACCGCGGCTGCTGTTTCTGGCTCGTCGATTCGTCCTCGTCGATTGACATTTGCCGATGCTCTTGCTCTTCTTCTTCTTGGGCACTGTCGATCTGGCCACTGCGACCATTAATCTTGGTGGTGGTGGTGGTGGTGGATGTCTGGCTGCTGCTGCTGCTGCTGCCCAACCAAACTGCTTGTCTATGGTTCTGTCTCTTTTTGCTGCTGCTGCTGTTGCCTCTCGCTGTCTGCCTGCGCATCGTCTGGATCGTGTTACAGTGTTACAGTGTGTGTGTGTGATGCAGGCCTATTGCCTGTTTCTTCTCTCTTCTTCAGCAGAAGCAGATTGACTGGCTCGTCAATCCTTCAATCTTCTCCTCTCAATCGATAGGTGGATCCGATTTCGCTCTCTCCTCTCTCTCTCTTCTTCTTCCTTCCCTTCTCGACGATGAGTGTCCTCTCTGAATAGCTGCCTGCCCTTCCTCTCTCTCCCTCGATCGCCTGTGAGCCATCACTCGTTAATTATTTACTGCTTATTATTAATCGCCTTCTTCTTCACTCTTCTCAGTTTTGGTTGCAAAGTGGTGGTGATGGTGGCCAGTGCAGCCACCACCACTGCCTTCACTCACTCTCGGCGGCCATTTATCACTGCTGCTGATGCTGGGCCAGTTCCAGATTACTATTACTTGCACTGTTGTGCAGTGCTTTCAGTCAGCCTGTCGGTCTGTCTGCGAGCTCTACTCGTTCACCAATTTTTTTCGTCTGTAGTCTGCGCGTACCTTATCGACACAGCATCTCTTTCCGCTTCTTCCCCCTCCCTTCCTCCTGCTGCTTTTAGTAGTTGGTTGTGCACGCCGCCCAGCGTCTCCTGTCCTCGCTTCGTTCTTCTTCGTTCTTCTGTTCAGTTCCCCTGATCTGAGCTGATCACACTTTGAGCGCACTTTGATGATGATGATTGCCCCTTCGTAATCGATGGCGATAATGAGTGGTAATAGAAGTGGTGGTGGTGGTGGCGGTGGTTGCTGAATGACCGCCGTTAGGAAACATGCCGACTGAAGAAGAGGAGGAGGAGGTGGTGGTGCCTCCTTTTCCAAGTCTTTTAGGTGACCCTCTTCCGATAAAAAAAGATCTTTTTCCTTTATTGCTCAACGACCTTGCCTTAAAGGCACGGCGAGCAGCGGTGTTTTTTAGAGTTGAGCAGAAAACAGAGCGACAGCGGCGGAAGCCGGTTCGGTTTCCTCAGCAGCAGCAGCACAGTCAGCAGCACACTAATGCATCATCATTAGAAGGCGCCTCGGCGCCATTTCCACCACACCACCACCACCGCCACATCGATTGATCGGTGCTGATCGGCGTCGGCGTCCGCGGTGCCTGAGCATTGCCTAATTCAATTATGTGCCCATCTGATGGCTGTTGATATCAAAAGAGGAGGGGAAAGGCAGCAGCTCTCTCAGCTGGTGACCGAGCTTTGAGTGACTGTGTGTCTGAGATGTGTCAGTGAGCAGCAGTCTATCAGCAAAATGGCGTCTATCCTCTCGCTGACTCTGAGCCTTTTGCTCTAACCCGTTATAAGATATATCAGCGCAGTGCATCTTTCTTTCCTTCTTTCACTCACTCCTCTCTCTCATTCACTCATTCTCACTCTGCCCTCACTGGACCACTCGTAATTGGCTTTGTTTCGCCTATTTGCCGCCTGCTCTAGTGCACTGCTCGCTGCTGCTCAATGCTGAGCTGCAGCCACCGCACAAAGGCACGAAAAAGGGCGAATTAATTAATTGTTTGTGTGTATGAGTCTTTCAGTGTGTGTGTTGTATCCACTTTTGAGAGAGAGGAGATGGAGAGAGCATTCATCATCGAGCTTTGATTGGCCTCCACCGAGACAGACAGACCGAGACTTGAGAGTTGAGAGCTAGCGCGTGATGGCTCGCTGAGGACTGCTCTAAAGTCACCACCACCATCACCAACTCACAGGTTCGTAAACCTTCTTTTTCTTCTTCATCAACTGAAGACTTGAGCTTAGCAGCTGACCAATTGGCTGCCGCTGCTCTGTTCGTTGCACTTTGCCCACTGGCCACTGACTGACTCACTGACGTCTGTTTCCCATTTAGCAGCCCCCTCTCTGCACGTCAGTCAGTCGTCTTGCTCTCTCGCTCTCTGATCGAATCATGTAATGCAATTGGCAATTAATTAATTTTGTCACTTGTGCTGCTGCTGCCGCTGCTGCTGCAGTTGGCAATCGATCATTGGCCGCCAATGATGGCGGCGGTGGTGGTGGTTTCTGGCCGCACTGGATGCTTTCTTCCCCGAACTGAGCTGCGAAGCCATCACTTTGCATTTGCAGATGGCTCGTCAGTCAGTGCTGCTGCTGTGTTGTTGTTGTTGTTGTTCATGTTCGTGTTGAGCTCAATGCACCTCTCCTCTTCTCTTCTCTCTGCTGTTGCCGCCTGTAGAGTGAGGCCTCCTCTGTCCCTCTCTCTCTCTCTCTCATTCACTCCCTTCGCCTGCTGGTCTATTTGTGTCAAAATCAATCGGATGGCATTCATCAGCTGTTTAGTGGCGGCGGCGGCGGCGGTGATTATCACTGTGGTGCCCTCTCCTCAGTGGTTGATGTTGTTGTGATTACTTCTGCTAATCGGACTCATTAATTCAGCCCCCGTCAGATCAGTGTGGTCGTGCTGGTCTGTTGAAGTGGCCACTGTCTGTGTCCATCACATCAGGACGACTGATGGTGGTGGTGAGTTGAGGAGTGAAGAGTTGAGAGGGGAGGGGAGGAAAGAAGGTGACGAGACGCAGCGGTGGTGGACCTTAGTTCGCGTGTTTACGGTGGTGGTCAGTGTTTAAAGGCGAGCAGCGAGTGTTTCCCTCCTCAGCAGTTGGACTGTGAAATTGCGCTAATTATCGCCGATCTCCCTCTGTTTTTCTTTCCCTTTTCCTCTTCCTTTGCACCGAACTGTCCTGTTGACTGCACTGGCGGTGACATATGTTTGTATTTAGTTTTCAGTCATCCTCGAAGTCTCACTTCGACTGCTGCTGCTGTCCACTGACTTACTCCTCTCAGTAACTGAATGAATTTGTGCTCTCATGCACCACTCTCACAGGAGAAGTGTCGGACATTGCGCGCTAATTAGAGGGGGGAGAAAAGTGGGCCTGCTTTTTGCCCCAGCAGCAGCAGCAGCAGCACCCTACGAGGACGTTTGAAGAAAAACTGGGTAAAGAGAACTGGTGGACTGTGCTGGACTGTGTGCTCTTGTTGTGCTCTCGCTCTCTCATTCCTGAGAATTGTGTGTTGTGTGTGTGGTGTACTACATCCAGCACCAGCACTACCATCACTCGGTGCCTGACACTGCGTGTCGGCGCTCAATTTATCACAGCCTCCGAGTTTGGCACTCATCATTTGTCATATCGGTGGTCGTCGTTGCTTTTCGGCTGCTGCTGCTGCTGCTGCTGCCCAAAGCACGTTAAACCTCCCTCCTCCCCTTTTTCTTCTCATTCTCATTCTTCTTCTTCTTCTTCTACTGTAGCAGCTCGCACAGCTCGACTAATGGACATTGAACCGTCACCGAGTGATCGATTCGAGTGTCACCCAAATTCTCTCGTTCTTTCTTCTACCAACCCTATTTGACTGCTGCTGGTGGTGGTGGTCATTTATCGTCCAGTTGAAGGACTTGAAGCCTTTCGCCTGGGCAGCTTCTTTCTGCTCTCTGATCGGTGTGTTTTGAGGTCTGCCTAGCTCTTGCTCTCTTTCTCTTCTCTTGTTATTTCTTGTGACCATCAGCTCACCGAATTGACACCGTCTCCTTCTTTCTCCCCCTTCGTTTCTGTCGGACAGAAGTGTCACTTCTCGGCAGTTGAATCGTGAATCCACTCTCCACTGACAGGCGCCCAGTTTGGGGAAGCAGGCAACAGTGGCAGCAGACTAGCCATCCATCCAGGCAGCCAGCCAGCAGCAGCTCATTTCACAATGAGTGACTCACTAATAAAGATAAGTGCCCTGATAGGCAAATTGCTCTGCTGCTGCTGCTGATTCGGTGACAAGGCGAGTCGCTGCTGCTGAGTGTGATGCTATCGGAGAGTGGCAGTGTCCGGTACTGCTGCTGCTGCTGCTGTTTCTGTCACCGATGCTCGCTCCATAGTTGACGAGCCCATAGACGCCACCATTTTCGCGGCGCTTGACATTTATGCCCTTCGTCACCGTGGCCGCTGATTTGTGGGCACTTCTCTTGTGCATTCTCTCTCTCTCTCTCTCTCTGCTTTTATCGGCGACTGTCAGTACCTTTCTTCTTCATTCTTCTTTCCTCTTCATCGACTCTGTCGGCAGTGGCGGTATCGCCGCCGATCTCTGCAGCATCACCCTCTTAGTCTCTCTCTCCTCTCTCCCTCTCTCTACTCACCTCCAATTTGCCTCCTCGTTACACTGTCGCACTAATTGTTTTCGGCAGCGGTGGTGGTGGTGTGCACTGTGAATGAGCTTCTCTCTCTCTCTCTCTTCCTCTTGACTCTGTCATTCATTTCCCTGAGCGCTCTGTGACTGACTGACTGAATGTTTGACTGACTGACTGGTGAAATCTGCTTGCAAAGAGCAAGACAGCGACGACGACTGTGTGACAGCAGCAGCAGCGCACCTGAAGACAATGGGGTACTAGCACTAGTGTGTGTGTGAAGGTTTGACAAATTAGCAGGAGAGAGGTTCTTGCGCAGCCAGCGTTGCTGCTGTGTTGTCAGCCGTCTTCTCAACTCTATTCCTCTTTCTCTCTACTAATTGCGCACACTGTACGGTTGCACTTAATTAATAATCGCTTGCAAATAATTTATTAGCATCATTTAGGTGGCTGGCTAGTGCTAGTGTGCCCCGGCAGTGTGTAGAAGTGGAAGCGGCAGTGGCAGCAGTCATCGCGCGAAAAGACGTCTTTTCCCTCTCTTTGCTAATTACCTTTCTCTCGCTCCCTTCACTTCACCTGGCTGGCTAACCTCCTCCTTGATGGAAGGGGCGATTAGTGATTAGTGTGTGTGTGTATAAGTGTTCACTCACACAGCACAACAAGAGTGACAACTGATGATGATGATGCTGCTGATGCTGCAACAGCAGCAGTTGTCTGTTATTCAAAGCAGCGTTTTCCCCAAGATTACGTCTTTCTTGCTGTCGTCTTTGCTGTGTTTTGCTCTTGCCACGAACCATGACCGTTTTGGTCGCATTTTAGCAGTAGTTTGTTTCTCATTTAATTTGTTGACCTGGTCACCAGGTTGGCCAACTCTAATTTCGGTCGTTGAGACCGAATGACTAATGATGACTGCCGCCGATCAGTGTGCAGTACCGTTTTTGATGTTTCTATTCGCTGCTCCTACTACGGAAGTGACCATTTTCACGCTTTTCACTAGAGCAGTGCCTTCTCGCTGTGTGTGTGTTCATCAGAGGCCAGTCATCATTCGATTGGGCCCGGCTGCTGCTGCTGCTGCTATTTCTCTTTGAGCAATTGGAGTAATCGTCAATCGTCGTACTTTGGTCACGGTCTTTATCTGCTGCTGCTGCTGCTGGTGCTGGTGGACCACAGTAGAGCTCACAATCTTTTTTTGCCTCTGAGACGGACAACTTTTGCCGGTGGCAGTCTGTCTTTCTTTCCTTCTTTCCTTTCTTTTCGCCAATGGCTAAATGTAGATCGATGGAAGTTGCTGCTGCTGTTGTTGATCAATCGTGCACAGTGTCGACCTTGCAAGAGTGAGAAGGAGCTGTGCTGTGCGCGCAATTAGAATCGCCTTTCAGCTCGGTTGAAATTGATTTATCGAGCAGCAGTGGCTGGGCTCAATGTGATTGCAGCAGCAGTGGTCAGGTGCAAAGTAATGGTGGCGGAGATGACCGAACAAGCCTCAAACTGCAACATTAACAACAGCAGCAGCAGCGGCAGCAGCTCCCTCACTTGCCTCCTCAATTTGTCGGCCCAGAATTGCTCTCTGCTTGTCTGCTTGTAAATGTGTGTGTGTGTTTGTTGTTCCTGCTTGTGCTTTCCGCAAGCACATGTCCGGTGGTGGTGGTGGTGGCGATGGTGGTCATGTGCTCGGTGATGAGAAGGTAAAAGAAGTCGCCTTTGCTCTTTCTCTCTCTTCGCTCCGATGTGAGCTGCTGCTGTTGAATTCCTGCGTGTTGATTTATTACCACTGCCACCACCACCACCATTACAACCACTGACTGACTGGCATTTGTCGACCTTCAATGAAAAGCTTCACTGAAGCTCGTTGGCGGTGGTGGTGGTGGTGGACGTCGACGACGACGACGATGAGGACACAAAGCCGCATAATCGACGGCGGTAATCAATCAATCGAAGAGCACGAATTTGACTGTGAGCTCTCTCGCTGGCTCTCTCTCCTTTCCTCTTGCGTCTACCACGTAGTTTTGCTCTGATGATCTGCTGCGTCTTTCTCCTCTCTGCTGTCTCTTTGCCCAGTGGTCAACATCTGTTCGACGACGTAGTGGTGGTTGCTGCCTAGTGATGTGTCCCTCGCTCGTTCACTCACTCACTCACTCACTCTCAATTGTATGTCTGATGCTGTTACTGCTGCTTCTTGTCTGTCACACAGAGAAAGCTGATCGGGCAGGCAGCAGCCAGCAGCAGCCATTGCAGCACACCCAAAACCGCACGATCAATCAGAGGCGACCATTAAATTGACGAATCCTTTCAGGCAGGCAAATGGCAGGCAGTGGACAGCAGAGCAATTCTGTCTGCTTCTACTGCTGCTGCTGCTGTGTCACGGTGGCACATTCTATCAGCGGCCATCGATCACGGTGCCTTCCAACCTACTCTACCTGATCCAGCTTTCTCTCTCTCTCCTCTTTTCTCTCTGTTTACCTTTCTGCTGAGCTTGAGTTCCATCTATCCATCTACCTGCCTATTTTCACCTTTTTCTCTCTCTCAAGCCTCCTTTCCTAGCAGTGGCCAGGGAATATCAATTTTTGAATACTATAACTCCCTCCCACTAACTGCTGCGAATAGTGATAGTGAGGCCTCAATGCTGCCTGTCAATCAAATCAGTTGTCAGTCGTGGTTGTGGTTGTGGTGGGCAACCGTAGTGCTTTCTGTGTCTGTCTGTGTGTGTTGAGCTGTGAAGTTGCTGCTCACCAATGGCGAGGTCAGTGTCTTGGAGAGTGAGCTAGTATATTGGGCAGATTAGAACAACTGTGGGGACTATAAGGATCATCACCACAACACCAAACAAATTGACAGCAATTAGCAGTGTGGGAGAGAGAGATAGGATGTGCCAATTTTGAGGGCGATTTTTGTTTGCACCTGTCGGCGAGCACGTGCTACTGCTGCTGCTGCTGCACCTGGTGCTGATTAGTTTGCTTGTTTAATCAGTCAAATATTCGATTAGGGGGAGAATGAGGACTTGTTGGATCAGCAGTGCGAATGCACTGATTTAATGTAATTCACAATGCGATTCTGCTGCCGAATGCTGTTCCAGTGCAGACGTACTCTGTGGGCCAGTGGGGTTATTGGTCGAGAGTTCTGACGGGTGCTGTCACTCACCGCCTGCCAATCTCCCCATCTCCCTCAGTTTCTGGTACCCCTGCTTCTCTTCAATCACAGTGTCCCTGCTGTTCAGTGACTCTGCTGTTCACACCAGGCTGCTAGCAGCCACCACCACCAGCAAAGCTGCTGCTGACGCCGTACCGCTACTCCTCTTTTTTTCGCCAAGTCCCCTCTTCTCTTCTTCCTCTTCTTCACTTCATCAACAGGCGAACGTAGTGGTCGTCTCGGGGAAGGCAGAGGCACTCGGCAGTGTGTGGCCATCCCCTGCCACTGTGGTTGGCCTGATCTGAAGTGAGAGACGGGCTACTCGGCGACGGCAGCAGCAGTCGGTGCGACGGCGGCGGCAGTCAGTCAGTGACTCTACCACGACCACCACCACCACACTACAACTTCAACCATATCCCCTATCATCGCACATGTTTGCGGGCCCAACAACATACGCCAACAAATAGACAACAACACACTGACACTGACACCATAACTAGAGGCAGCACAGCAGCAACATAACAAAAACACCGCCACCCGACGCTCCATTCCGCAGTAGTGCTCGTGCGCTTGTTCCAGAAACAGCTGCCACTGCTTGGCGCCGGCTTCTTCTTTTTCAGAGTTGCAATTTTTTTTCAAAGTTGCAAAGTGTTTGCATGTCTTGTGAATTTTAATTTTATTATCATTTTTCTTCTCTGTGCTATCTACTTAATTTAATTAACATCATCGACAACATCATCATCATCATCATCATGAAACAGAGCACTGTGAAGGCGGCGGCAGCAGCAATTGCAGGTGCCATCCACTCCGCTGCTGCTTCTGTTCAATATCAACGAATCAGTGATTTGTAAAGAAGGTGATCTGTCAGCGCTGTCCCCCTTTCTTCTGTAATTGTTCCTTTGATCACCATCACCATTACCACCACCTCCTAATGGTGCGACCAATGAGCACCACCACCACCTACCATGACCGTATCGCTCACCGCCACTCCTGAGCACCACTCCTCACATCACGCCCCAGCAAAGCAGAGCACCACCAGTGACCCACCGACCCCGCCGTCACCCTCCCAACCTCCGCCGCCCCCACCAGCACTACCACCGAACGTGCAGCACCACCACCAGCTCTCCAAGATCATGACCTCCACTGCGCAGTCTTCACCCCCACAGTCTTCAGCGGAAGACGCCGTCGTTGATGTTGCAGCTCTGAAGGAGGAGGACAGTCACCGACTCGGATCTCCGGAAACTACGGATGCTCCAGCGGACCCTCCTCCTGCAGCAACGACAGCAGCCACTGCCGGCGACGAGGAGACCGAGGAGGAAAATGTTGACGGTGACGATGCGACGAGCACCGCCAGCAACAACACCACCGGCGGTGATCATCACCATTCTCAACTAACTAACAGTGCAAAAGTGGTCAGTGCCATCAACAGTGACCAGGTGAGCGACCACAGCAGCAAATCTCCAAAGAGCACCAAAGTCGACGACGATGATGATGGTGAGAGGGGTGATCAACAAACAAAGGATGTGAATAAGGAAGCCAATGATAGTAAAAGTCCACCTCACCACCATCTCCTCCTACTTCATCATCACCTCCGCCCAGTGATAGTAAAAGGGCACGTCGGGAGTCGTCAGCGAATGACAGCAGTGAAACCAGTCAGCCATCATCACCACCACCACCACCAGCTTCTTCTTCTTCCCCTCAACTGCCATCACCATCGCCTGCAGCAGCAGCGGCACCAACTGAAAACAGCAGTGATCACCATCACCACCATCACCACCACTCACCACCAGCCATATCAACTCCAGCTATGTCATCACCCCCCCCCACAACCACCGCCTCCTCAATGCGAGGACGTCGCCGAGATGGCCCGTCTTCGGGCGGCCAAGTTCATTCAGGAGCGAACAAAGATGGCCTGCATACTGAACTCCTCCGCAGAGTCGGCCGAGTCGGCGAGAATGATGGCTGCGAACAGTGCTGCCAACCACTCGGGAGGTACTCAGCAAACGGGAGGCGGAAGTGGAGGAGGTGGCTCTTCGAGAAAGCGAAAGCTAACCGTGAAGGACATTCTCGTCTCGCAGCGAAGTACTCGAGGAGGAGGAGATAACAAGTCGCTGATGGGCAACTCCCGATCCACCTCAGAGCATCATCATCAGCAGCAGCAGCAATCCTCACTGAACGCCAGCGCCGCCGCCCTTAGCCAAATGTTTGGCGGCGTTGCCGGTGCCGGTGTGCTCGACCCTAGTCACCCTCTCAATCACCTTAATCTCAATCACCTCAGTCAGGCGGCCCACCTCAACCAGCAGCTTCAGCAGCAGCAGCAGCAGCTAAATAATAGTGAGGGAAACAATCCCTTTGCGGCGATCACGGCGGCTTTGGCCGCTGCAGCGGCTGCTTCAAACGGCGGATCTGCCAACAACAACAACAATTCCAACACCAGTGCTCAGTCGGACAGTGCTCAGTCGTACATATCAACGCTGGCCTCGACGCTGTCTGGCAATGGCAACAGCGGAAATAACAGTAACGGTAACAATCCGACGGCAACCTTGGCCTTGATGGCCTCGCTCAGTGCCATGATGCAGCAGAATGCGGCTCAGGCGGCGGCCGCCAAGGAGGCGCAGGAGCAGGCTGCGGCTGCAATGGCCGCCGCTGCCGCCTCCGCCTCCAATCCACTGGTCAGTCTCGAGTCAACGCTAGCCAATGTGATGGCGGGCAACTTCGGCGGCGGTAATGCCCAACAGCTGCAGCAGAGTCTTCAGCAGCTTCAGCAGCAGCAGCAGCAGCAGTCAAATCACCACCACCACCACCAACAACATCGTCATCGAAATCACCGAAATGACTCGGAGGATGAGGACGAGGAGATGGACGAGGACCTGGAGGAGGAGGAGGAGGAGGATGAAGAGGATGTAGTTGGCGAAGGAAAGAAGGGGGGCCACACTCCGCTGGACTTTAGTCTGAAGAACTGCTTTGGCCTGAAGGAGGAAATAACTCCTACGAAGCAGTCCTCCGCTAAGCGAGGCAGCAAGTCCTCCAAGAAGGGCAAAGTCAATGGTGAAGGAGGCGGCGGTGGTGATGAGATGGCTCCACTTGATCTCTCGGCGAAGCGGCCTGATGAGCTGCTGCAGCTTCACCTGGCGTCCGCTGGATCAAAACATTCAGCCACTGATCCACTGGCGGCCATGTTTCCGCATCTTTCGCAGGACGCCTCCTCCGGAGGTGCTTCAGGATCAGCAAACAGCTTTGCGGCGATGGCAGCTGCGGCAGCGGCTGCAGCAGCCTTCTCTCCCAATCTTCTCACTAAGATGGCCTCAATGGGAGGAGGAGGAGGTAATAATGCTGCCAACCTCTGGTCGGCATTCGGCCAAGCATCCGCCGGAAAAAATCAAGTTCAAGATCAAACGGCAGCAGCCTTCAGTGCGCTCTTTCAGCAGATGCAGCAGCAGCAGCAACAGCAGCAGCAAAACAACAGTCAGAACAGTCCAAATCACCATCAACACCACGGCAGCAGCTCGAACAAAACTTCCTCTTCAGTCACCAGTAATTCCAACAACAACAACAACTCCAACAACAACCCACCGACAGCCGCCTCGCTCTTTCAGGCGCAATTTCCCGATCTGTACCAGTGGAATGGAAAGCTGGCAAAGAATGCCATTGCCGCTGCAGCGGCAGCGGCGGCGCCGCCGCCGCATCCTCGACGCCGTCGCCATCCTTTGGCTCTTCTCGGAATCAAAGCCAAGGAGCGAACAGCGGCGGAGGCAACAACCACCACCACCACCTGCACCACCACGGCCCTCCGCCGGCGGCCTCGCAGCCGATGCGCACCAAGTCGAGCAGTGGGCGGCAGAACCCCTGGCAGGCGCAGTGGATCAACCGGTCCAGTGAGCAGACGCGGGACGTCTTCACCTGCGTCTGGTGCAAGGAGTCCTTCAAGAGTCTGGCGGAGATGACCGACCACATGAAGCGGTCGCCGCGGTGCGGCATGGCCGGCATGCAGCAGCACCACAGTCACGCCCACTCGCATGCTCTGCCCACGCCTGCTGCTGCTGCTGCAGCTAATGCTTCAACAGTTTCCAATTCAGGAAGTGGAGGATCGCACCATGGCGGATCATTGTCATCGAAAATGCACTCCAATCCTTCTGCCTCCTCCTCCTCATCGAACGCCGCCCTATCTGCGGCACTCAAAGAGGCGTCTTCCGGTGCTTCATCCTCTTCCGGTCAGCAGCATCATCATCATCACCAGCAGCAGCATCAGCAGCAACAACATCGCATCACCACAGCATGAACTCCAGCAACTCCAGTACCGGAGGTGGGAAGCAACCGGGGGTGAACATGCCCCGGAAGCTGGTCCGCGGCCAGGACGTCTGGCTGGGCAGGGGCGCCGAGCAGACGAGGCAGATTCTCAAATGTAAGTAAAGACCTGCTCTTTTATTTCGGTTTCTTATCTTCTTCTTTCTTCGATGGACAGTTGAGCAGTTGAGTTGCTGCTGCTGCTGTAGCAACTCAGCAGACAGACAGAGAAAGCAATAAGTCATGTCAGGCGAGAGTAGTGGAGGGGGGGGGGGAAAGATGGACTTTCTGGCTGCCAGCTAGAGTTTACTTATTAGTAGTTTGATGTGTGTGTAGTTGTATAGTTATGATTAGTTTTTTTGCTGAGAGGGAGAGAGAAAGAGGGACTGAAAAGATAGCGAGTGAATGAAAAGAGGGAACCGCCGCTTCGTTTCGAACTGCTGCTGCACGAGCAGCCAGTGACCGCGGCGGCTGCGGCGGCGGACTTGCTTGCAAGTGATTTAGTGACTCTATGATTTGCATAGTAAATTACCAGACACCACCACTGTCCTCCCCTCCTCTCTCCTCCTCTCTGTGCGATGATGTTCATGCTGCTGCTGCTGCTGTTGTGAATGAGAGTGCACAAAGTGTGATGATGATGATGATGATATTGAACGGTTTGCCTGTCTCTGTCTGTCTACTGCTGCTGCTGGTAAAGTGAGACACGCCAAGAGAAGAAGGAAAGGCAGAGGGAGAGAATTATTGTTATGGCTTCGGTGGAAGTGTGTGTTGCGCTCTGCTCTGGTGTGTGTGCTGGTTCAGGCAGCAGGCTGATCTTTTGCTCGCTCTCTCTCTCTCATAACCACAAATCATTCTCACTTCACCATCGGACACATTCATCTCCTGCACACACAGTTTACGTTCAGAGAGGACTCAGTCACTCACTCTCAGTGCTACCCATCGCTCGTCTGTCAGTGACTCTGACTCTGAGAACACTAGGCGAGTCAGACAGTCAGACAGACAGTGAGTCCAGCTGCAGCAGGGCGATTATGATCATTTGCCTAGCATTCATTCTCAGTTGCTCTACTCTCTGCTCTGTTCTTTCACTTCTGCCACTTCTTCTTCGCCTAATCAGCGATTGCGTTAGTTGCGTTACATGTCGCCATAATTCGTCGCCCATAAATCGTCCTCCCCTTCCCCTTCAGCCGCCGCTGCTGGTGCTCTCTGGTAATAAATAGTCTGATTAGACTGATGAGTGCAAACAATAAGAGGACTGACAGGAGGAACTTTCGCTGAACCGAGGGACCGAGGGTCGAAGAAGTTGGGACCGTTTGTGCAACATTGGAGGAGCCTCTCTTCTGACCAAAGGTCGGCACTGTTCTGAGATCACTCTGTTGACTGGCAATCAATGGAAACAGCTTTTCTCTAGCAGCCATCACAACAGCTCCCCTTTCCCTCTCTCCCCTCTTTTCAACTCAATTTGCCTTAATGGCAACTAATTAGCAATTAGTGCACCTGACAGTGCATCGGCATGGACTTTCATTATTGGAGAGCAGCATGCCGTGTCGATGCCATTCACACTAGATCATCATCATCAGATGCGTCAGTCAGCTTGGCTTGACTTGACCAGTCGTGTTTGACTCCATCATCCTCATCCTCATCCTCGTTTCGTCCTTCATCAGTCTTCTTCAGTTCATCATCACACTCCTAACTACCTTTTTAACGTTGCTAACCGAAAAAAATTGTTTTTAGTTTTTAGAAAATAGTCAATTTGATAGAATGAGGACGTTGTGGCGGTGGTGGTGGTGGTGGTGGTCAGTAGTGGTGGTCATTTACACTGCCTCTCCTTTCCTCTCTTTCTCTTTGCTTAATTGCCGGTTGCAAGCAGGCAAAGTGTGTTCATTGTTAAATATGATTATGACTTTGTGCTCTTGGCGCCATTATACGCTGTTATAGCTGGTCAGCAATCACAGGCAGACAATCACTGCTGATTCTGCCCCTGTTCACTGTGAACTGTTGTCGTGCTATTCGCATTAGGCCATGACAACGGCGGCTGCTGATGCCTCAGGTGACCATTTGCTGCTGTTGTTGTTGAACGACGATGTACATAACAATAAATTATGAAATGGATGGGGAGAGGAGGGGGGAGATGCCGCATCAATTCACGATAGAAAAAAGCGATGCCTGAGTGAGTGTGTGTTTGTGTTAATTAATTAAACCACTAAAAAGGCCAATGAGCTGGGACACAGGCAGACGCTTGAGATGCTGTGTGTAGCTGTGGTGATCGATTGAGTCTCGACTGACTTGAAGAAAAAGAAGTGGTGACCGAGAGAAAGAGCAGAGCAGAAGAGATGAGGTGAATGGTCAATGTTGTTGTTGATGTTGATGAGCTAGCCAACTGTCCGTCTGTCTAAAGTCCAGCTGTCCAGTGTGGTCTGTCACTGATTGATTACCAGCACCACCACCACGATTGCTATTGCCTTCAAACTTGCTAATTCCGTTCTTTTCTCTTTTCTTCTTTTTTCCTTTCATTTCTTCTCTCATTCAGGCATGTGGTGTGGGCAGTCCTTCAAGTCACTGGCCGACATGACGCAGCACATGAAGATCACGCAGCACTACACCAACATCATCAGCCAGGAGCAGATCACCAGCTGGCGAACGCCTGAGGAAAAGGGCGCCAATGCTGCTTCCGGTTCGGGAGGTGCTGGAACCGGAAGTGCCGCCGCCCAGTCGCAGGTGAACGCCGTGCTCACCTGCAAGGTCTGCGAGGAGGCCTTTGGCTCGCTGAAAGAGCTCTCCAATCACATGATCAAGGCGAACCACTTTAAGGACGCTGCTTCAGCCAAGGACAGCTCCGGTCGCAGTACGCCCACTTCGGTGCCGATACCTGCCTCTTCAGGTGGTCGAAACAGCAGCCGATCCTCTCCGGGAACAGGAGGAGGAGGAGGGGTCAACTCGACAAACACTTCAGCTTCTGCTACTTCAGCTGCCTCTGCCTCTGCTTCCTCTTCGGATCGCCGCAAAAAGTCGCTGCCAGTGCGGAAGCTACTGGAACTGGAGCGAGGTGAGCTGAAGAAGGAGGAAGGTGGTGGTGCTGAGGACGGTGGCGACGATTCCTCCACCAAATCGCCCAAAAGCACTCAGGTGATTGAGTGCGATGACTGCCACGAGAAGATTGAGCCGCGGTGCTTTCTTCAGCATATCAAGCAGTGTCGGGCGGCCAGAGCCGCCGCTAAAGGTCTTAACAATGGTAGTGGTGAAGATGGTGGGGTGAAAATTAAGTCTGATGAGGATGATGGTGAAGGAGGTGATGACGGAGAGGACGAGAACAAGAATGAGATTGGGGATGAAGAAGAGGATGAGGATGAGGAGGCTGACGGCGGCAAGTGCCAGGCTAATGGAGCCGCCGTGGGAGACGGCAGCGAGTCCACCTCTTCCTCCTCCACCAAATCGAGCACCAGAAAGGGAAGTCCAACTAAAAAGGGCAGTCTTTCATCGCCGTCGAAAAAAGAGTCAAAAGGCGAGGCCGCTAAGGAGCAGTCTGAGCAGGCGGGTGGAACTGAGGAGAAAAAGACCACCTCTGAAAACAGCACACTGAAAACTCTGGCTTCAGGTTCAGTGCTGAGCGCCCTCGAGAAGCTGATTGAGAAGAACTTTGACAGCAAGTCCCGGCGAACGCAGCAGACGGGCATCCTCCAGCGCCTGGGCATCGACGAGGAGGTGTTCCCGCCCTGGCAGAACATGGCGCCCAGTCCGCTCGGCTCAGCCGGCTCGGCCATGTCGCCCTCGATCACCTGGAGCACCATCTCCGCCGGTCTCAACGGACAGTCCTTTGCTGATCACCATCACCACCACCATCACCACCAACAGCAGCAGCAGCTCTTTAGTCGAAGCAACAGCAGCAGCAGTAGCAGCAATGGACGCGGGGGAGGTCATCACCACGGTGGTGGTGGTGGTCTTTCGAATCATCATCAGCAACAGCAGCCGCAGCTTCGCTATCGACGCAACTCTTCGCTGAAGGGAATGGACAAGTCAGGTGCTGGCTTTTTAAGTGGACTTTCCTCTGCGCTAAAGACCACCGCCGAGAGCAATGGCTCCTTCAGCAGTCAGGAGACCGAGGAGGAGGAGGAGGAGGAGGACGAGCTGATGGAGGACGATGAGCGAGGACCACTGGCGGAGGATGAGTCCTGTGAGGATGAGCAGTCGAACAATGGCTCAGAATGTGGTGCTGCACTTTCTCGATCTCATGGCAAAAAAGAATCAGAATCAGAATCGCCGCTCGCCAAAGCGACCGCTCTTTTCCGGTGCTGAGGTTGCTGGCAACAAGCAGTCACGAGGCATCACCGGTGGCGGACTGAACTTTCCCATCTCCTCACTGCTCAGCTCGCGCCACCCACAGCTCAACTGCTCCAGCTCGGCCCACTTCTGCCTCCTCCACCGCCTCCTCGTCCATCTCACCACCTTCAGATCAGGGTGCTCTAGTCGACCATGCATCTCGAATGACGCCCAGCAGCCATCGAAGTGATGAGGACATCGAAGGAGCTGGTGGTAAGCGAAGCAAGCTGCTGAACGGAGCCGCCTCGCCATCATCTGAAGCGGATGGTCAGGGTGGTCAACGCCCCCAGGCGCACAATCCACTCTTTCAGCTGCAGAAGCTGCTCGACAAGACGGAGCACACCTCCTCCTCACCCTCCTCCGAAGTCATCATTCCAAATCAGGAGGAGGGGTGGGCAGCGAATGTCATCACCTTTTCACCACCACGTACACCAACACCACGGTACGTCATCCTTTTCGCCGGCGTCCTCACCTCTGGCCACGCCCCCGCCCCTGCACTCGCCCTCCTCGGCTTCAGCCAAGTCTTCTGGAGAAGAGCAGCAGCAGCATCACCACCTGTCCACCTCCTCTTCCGCTTCCGCGCCCTACCTGACGCTAAAGTGCGCCTTCTGTGAGACGCAGATTGCTTCCCGGGCCGCCTATCGCGCCCACCTAGCTAAGGTGCACCTCGCCTTGGGTGGTGGTGGGCGTGACTCAGTTGCCGGCCAGTTTGACCTGTCGGCGATCAGCGATGAGGAGCTGCTGCTGCTGGTGCTGGCGAAGAACAGCAACCTCCCGCTGGGCATGGCCGCCATGGGAGGGAGTTTGGGTGGACTGCTGATGCCAGCAGCTGCTGCTGCTCCGCCGCCTCCGCCGCCAATGACAAAGTCTCGAGGAGGAGGTCACAAGGAGTCAAAGCGAAAGTCGTCAAAGGCTGCTGCTGCCGCTGCCGTTGCTGAGAATCATCACCACCACCTCGCCTCGTGGAATCACAACAGCTCGCCCTCTGCCGGCTCGGCCGGCGGTGCCACCGGTGGAGTACCTTCGCCGCAGGAGACCTCACAATCAAAGTTTCTCAAGTACGCCGAGTTGGCGAAGCAGCTCTCGAGCAAGTACGTCTGAAGGGGGTGGTGATGAGACATTCCACTCCACTTGAAACCTCCTCCTCCTGACATATTTTCCTGACATTTCCCGGTGTACAGCTGTTTGCTGTCATTCCATCCTCTTTTTCCTCTCCTTTTCATTCTCCTCCTCCTCCTCCTCTTTCTCCGGTGATCCATCACCAGCTGTCATCGTCGAGTGTATACTCTCTGTACTCTGGTAGAGTAGCTGCTGCTGCCCAATTTGCTCCTCAAACACACACACACACTCACTTACACTCAATTGCGCAATCCTCTTGAAACACACCGACACCGACACACACACGTGACCTCGTGAACCACCACCAAACCACCGCTAACCGAAGCATATCACATACTCTTTCTCTTACCTGTTTTTTCATACTCGTCTTCTTCTCTTGCTCATTCTCACAACTCTACACAACTCACTCACTCACAGCACTGAACCAAACCACAGTCAACCAACACCACCACCACCTTCCAAACTCTGTAGTTTTCTCATACTTTTTTTTATTTACTCGTACGTTCTCTTTCTCTCTCTCTCTCTCTTTTCTTTGTTGTTGTGCTCTATTATCTGCTCTGTAGTCGTCACACGCCCACCACTGTTTGTCTTTTCATGTTCACTCTGCTTTGACCAACACGCAAATACTTTGCTCTTGTCGAGTACTGATTGTCGCTTGATCTAGTTGCTTCTTCGCTAATCTGTTTGTATTACACCTTTTTCTCACAACTTTTTTCTTGTATTCTTTCTTTACCCTTCTTTCTTTCCTTCCTTCCTTTTCCAGTCAACACACAATCTCTCTCTTCTTTTGCTTTTGTGTACATTATCTTATTACTCTTCTCATTCTTCTCTTCTTATTTATTACTACACACTACCCTTTTTCCCTACGACCACATCAATAAAAGTGAAAAAGACTAAAAAGTTGTATACAACTTAACAGTTGTGTGCATGGAATGTTTTTGCTAGTTAGTCTTCAAGGGCCCGACTTTTTTCTTTTAGTTTGAAATCTCAATAGTTTGTTCTCACTTTGGCACGATCTCTCTTTTGGCGGCACTTTTTGCCACCTCCATTCTGACGAATTCCGGCAATGCCATTGCAGTTCTCCCTATTTCTTTCATTCTCTCATTCTTTCTTTGACTAGTCTACCTTGCCTACCAGCATCATCAGCACCACCGCCACCACCACGATTGACTGTGAACACGCACATCTCATTAATGGATTCCTAATTAAACAGCATGCACACACTCACACTGACATTGACAGCAGTGCTCCAAGGCTGCAGACCGCCACTCTCTGCTTACTTTCTGCTCAATTATCTCTCACTATCTGTTTTGCTCACTCTCTGTCCATGTCCTGCTCAGCTTGCACTGGCCAACCAACCAACACAACTGACAATGGCTATGAGACTGAGACTGAGTCTGCAAATCAATAAATCAAAGCCTCTCTGCCTGTCTGTCTGAACTTGTCTGAAGCTGAGCTGTGCTGAAGTTGTGATGTCGAAGCTCAATGGCAAACGATGGCTGATGATGATGGTGGTGGTGGTGATGCACACAGCTCTCTTCTCAGTTCTGATCCAATTTGGGAAGCAGCAGCAGCAGCAGCAGCAACTCTCACTCACAGCTCGAAACTCTTAATTTGCCAACTGTCCTTCTGCTGTCTCTTCTGCACTAATCTGCTTTGCTCACCGACAGAGAAAGAAGAGGACATGAGAAGAAGGAGAAAAAGAAGGAGACAGTGATCCTCAGCGTCTGCCTTGGCACGCTAGCCAGTGCTCGTAAATGTGATTGATGAATTTGCTGTGCGATTGCAGCAGCAGCAGTCTCGTCAAAACTGTTTAAAAGTAGATGAAGGCAAAGACGAAAAAGAAGAAGAAGAGGCACGAGAAAGTGGTCGAGTGAAAGGTGGTGGTTGTTGTAGTGGTATTGGGCTTACAAAACAGCGCTAGCATTAGCATTCGTGCCACTGGCAAGAAGAGCAGCAGCAGCAGTTGTAGATAATTGTGGCAAGACAAATTATTTATGATCATCGAAGTTGCTGCTGTCTACTATTGTCTTGAGAGGACGGCGGCGATTAGCAGCAGCAGCAGCAGCAGCATTGATGATGCAGGCACTCTGTACAATCTGTATCATTATCGAGTGCCTGTCTTCGATATTCTCGATCTTGGCAAACGAAAGTTTTTCCAGCCAAGCCGCAAACGATTTTGCCATTTAGTTTCGCAAGCGTTTTGTAGTGGGCAATAATTACCGCTGCCGCGCCGCCGCTTGCATTTAATATTGGCCAGTGCTAAGAGTGCTTGAGAGCAGTTCCTTATTAAAAGCTGCCTCCATTCATGGTGATCATTATCAGTGCTATTATCTTCTTCTTCTGTTGCCGGTGCCTAACTAACTGACTTCAGGATTTATTGTAGAATCAAAGAAAGAGAGAGCAGAGAGTATTTGATGATCTTCGATGATTATCGCCTTATAATAGTGCAGCAACGGCAGCGGCATTGTCATTCGGCTGAACTGCTCTCTTTTGGGTGACAGTCATTCGATGCACCATTTATCATTTATCATTTATCATGCAATGTATTTAGAGGTCTGGTCAGGAGAAGGAGGAGGAGGAAGAGAAGGCAACCTAGGTCACTTGCTTGTTCCTTCTTCAGTGCCCCCCTTTACCGAAGTTCAGCCGCTTGAGACAGCGAACATGAATAACATTACAAAATGAGTGCCCATATATTGTTTATCTCTTCTGCTGCTGCTGCTGCTTGCTGCTGTGCTTCAATGGCTGGCCAATCAGTGTGCCTGATTGACTGCTGGGTGCACACTCAGTTCCCGCTTTCTTTCGTCCTCGGCTTCCCATTGTCTCGGGGCTTCACCTTGATGTCGATAAAAGATCAATTTACGCTGTCTAAATGTTTATTATTATTGCCTAGTGTGGTCTCCTTTGGCACTCGTTCTCTCTCTCTCTCTCTCTCTCTCTCTCTCTCTCTTATTTGGATCAGTCGAGTTGCCGTTCAGTCGTTTTCAGTCTCAGTCGCTCTCTCTCTCACTCACTCGATTCGATCGACTCTATCAGTAGTGTGTCTATGATTAATAGCTGCAGTGGCACATCGACTGAGAAAGAGAAAGAGAGCTATTAATTTGAAGCGCGCCTGGCCCTAGCTTTTGGCTTCGCTTGGCAACAATTTTATCGCTATTTTGACGTGTGTCTAGATGGAGGAGAGGGAGAAAGAGAGGCTGAAAGTCAGTCAGTCAGTCAACTCAGCTCAACTCATTCTTCAGAGATCACTGGTTTTTGGTGGTGGTGGCTTCTTTGTCACTCGTTCCGCAGCAGCAGCAGCACAACGCTTCCTTTTCGCTTTTCTCTGTTGTATGTTGTAAGATGGCCCAGCAGGCAGCAGCGGCAGCAAAGAAAGGAGCTGCTGTGTCAATCTTGAGCTTGCTGCATCCTCGCTGCTCTGACTGAGTTGTGATGGGCCTAGGCAGCAGTTGAACAGTTACGCAGCTCAGTGGACAGGCCGACGCCCTTAGGATGATCACCTTATAATTGTGTGAGTGTGATGTGATATGTGTGTGCCCAGTCAGGGTCAGCAGCTCAGCACCATGAAAGGCTGCGCTGCTGCACGGCCTAGCTCAACGGGGACATTAATCACAGGAGAGAGATGGGCTAGTGTCACTCATTCACTGATGACAGCTGCTGCTGCTCCGTCGTTGACACCTCCTTGCTGGTCCTAGGTAATTGTGTGAAGAGAGAGAAAGAAGGAGCAAAGGCCGTCCTGCCTTCTCAGTAGTCGCTGCCACCGCCGCTTTACCCTTTGCACTTGCACTAAGCCTTTTCTCTCTTCTCGGTGTGTCATTCTCAACTCTTGGCTGTCTGTCCTGCTGTTCAATGCATTCACCACTGCCATAATTCAGACACCCTTGACAAGTGTGCTGCTGCTGTCGCTGGTGCTGCTTCTGCTGCTCGGCGTGCTGAACTCATTTACACCTCAAACATAACTCAAGCTTTGGCAAGTGTGCTTGTGTGTGTGTTCAGCAGCTACGGGACGTGTTTACCTCACAACCCTGGTCCAGCAGCAGTCAGTCAGTGGACCGGTTGTCAGTTCGTCTCTTGTCACAGGTTGGTGCTCCTTTCTTCTCTCGTTCTCGGTGTCGTTGCTCTTTACTTGTCTCTCTGTCCCGTCCGTGCCTTTGTCTTGCCAGCCGTGAAGATTATGATCATCGCTGGACAGCAGCGCAGCTGAATTGTGCTGGCAGTGTGTGTCTGCTCACTGATTGTATAGCTGTCTGTCGTCCGGCAGCGATGGCACCGATTTACACCTCAACCATCAACCTCCAAGCTTGTGGCAAGTGTGTGCTTGTGTGTGTGTTCAGTCAGCTCACTGGGACTGTGTTTACCCTCACAACCCTGGTCACAGCAGCAGTCAGTCAGTGGAAGCAGTTTGTCAGTTCGTCTCTTGTCACAGGTTGGTGCTCTTTCTTCTCTCGGTTCTCGGTGCTCGTTTGCTCTTTACTTGTCTCTCTGTCTGTCTGTGCCTTTGTCTTGCCAGCCGGAGATTTATGATCATCGCTGGCCCAGCAGCAGCAGCTGAATTGTGCTGGCAGTGTGTGTCTGCTCCACTGATTGATAAATAGCTGTCTGTCGTCCGGCAGCGATGGCAACAGAGACCGTCCGTTGCACTGCTTCTGCTGCTGCTAATTTCGATCATTTACTCGGAAAAACCGTAGCAATATTTCTTTCTCTTTTTTTGTAATCAAAAGCTTTTGGCGTTTTATTTTGGGCAAAAAATGAGGGGAAAATAAGAAATGTAGTTTCGAGAAAGCAAATGTGGTCTTTTCAAATTGGTTACGTCCTTTCAGGACGGGCATATTTGTTGTTCTTTTTTGTTTTCTGGATCTTTTGTTTTTCCTTTGTAGAACAAAAGTGATTATCGCACAATTTGTATTCCTTGTATCAAATTCTGATTTTTGTTTGTGCCGTATTCTAATACGTTTTTTAGAACTTTATGAGCTGTTTAAAATGTTCTTCGTGAAAGTGATTTCAAGCATTTGCTTATTCATCCTTTTGGCGAAACTTTTAAAAATGCTGGCCATTGTGGATTTCGCTCAACTTTTTTTCGTGTGGCCATTTTGGATTTGATAAACAGCAGCTCACAACTGATGGAAATCATTTGAGCCCACTCTCTCTTCCTCCCTCCCACTCGCCTCCATCTTCCAAGCATTTGGCAATCGAATCGAAGGATCTCTAATGGACGCGTCGGAGGCGGCTCAATGTGAGTACAACAACTTCTTTTTTACGTTTGCATTCGTGTTCCAAAGGCGATCCTGTGTGTTCATAGAGGCGAGAGGGAGAGAGAGCGAAACATTGCGAGATGCAGTACTACAATTATTACGTGTAATTGAAAATTTATCGCTCGGAAAGAATGCAACAAAGTGGCAGCCACTGCTGCTGCTGCTGCCGTTGTATCCTGAGCACAACTCTCTCTGGCAAAGCCCTAGCCTAGTCTGCCTTAGTCCGATTCTGCCTGAAGAGTTCTTTATTTATTTCGTTTGCGTGTCTTATTCTGACAATTTATGACACTTTCCAACGTGTCAAGCGACGAATTTTTATTGTGCCAAAATTTGAATCGAAAGAATTAGTTTTATTTGACTTAATTTGGAATTTATATTCTTGCCAGAATCGATAATTTACTTTTATTGTGACTGTGCCTTCTTACCATTCCGTACCCTTATATTAGCGAGGAACGCACACATGGACAAGAGCCGTTGTTGCCAACCTTAGACCACCACCACCACCACTACTCTCCATTGCCACTGGAGCACATAACGAAAACGATTTATGGTTATTACCAGCACCACTGGCTGCTGCTGTTGCAGTGTGTGTGTATTAGTCGCATTGCAAATTAGTCTTATGTAAATGTTTGCTCAGTCAGTGCGTTGTTGCTGCTGCTTATACCGAGACGATATTCTCTTGTATAGTTGCTGAGCTGAGCTGGTTGAGTCACACTCTGACTGCCCCCATGCTTTGAGCATCACTCTGTCTTGAAGGAACCTTTTTCCTTCTTTTCTCTTCTGAGGCTTGGACGAGGGCTGTCAGCTAAACTAGCAAGCTAGCCAGTACAGAATCTTTCCCCCAAGTATATAAAACGCCCTATTGTTTTCTACCGTACAGTCGTGCTTCGATTTCGCTTGCTTTCTCTTTTTCTTTCTCCATTTTGCCCATTACTCTCAACTGACTAAACTCGGCTTCTACTTTTTGAGCTGAGTTGTAGCTGCTGTGAGCTGCTGGGCTCTCTCCTAGTTCTCTGCAAATTTTTGCGGGTCTAATTGCAAGAATGATGCAGCAACAGCAGAGAAGGCGGCAGCAGCATCAGCAGCAGCCGAGCAATGGCGTCGATTTGAATTCTCGCCTCGCACTTGTCAGATTGTGTGCTCTGTGCTCCGAATTGCCCTTCGCCCCATTGGACTGATGGTGATGGGTGCCCATTTGCCGGCATTGGCCAGACAGTGCTAGCTAGCCAGCCAGCCAGCCAGTGCCTCATTCTGTAATCATTGTTGCTTGCTTTCAGTCGTGACTCCTTGGAACACCAGTGTGTTGAGTCAGCGGCTCTGCTGCTGCTTCTGCTGAGCCACCACCATCACACATTTGCCAACACCATCACCACCGAGCGCCCCACGCATAAGGTGTCACCTTAATCGATGTCTGTAGTGTTTGTATGTGTTGTGTCTGCCCGGTGACGGCCCAGCGGCTTAATTTACGTGCCAGCAGCAGCGGCGGATGTGTCAAATGGCCGGGCACATAAATGGTAATGTGTAATGGTCCTAATTAGTCGTGCCATAGTGTGCACAACACCAACACCATCACACCGCTGTTTTCTGCTGCTGCTGTCTGTCACATTCACTCTATCACTCTCGCACTCTCTTCTCTCTCTCGTTTGGTGTCGGGCCCGAGCACCATTTGAATTTGAGCAGAGAGATTCATTCGGCTCATTTACAGGAGAGCGAGAGAAAGAGACAGACAGAGGGAGCACGACCATTGGCTAGCTCTAGTGGCCAACAAAGCCTGCGCTGCTGCTGCTGCTGCTGCCTTATGTCCAGTCGATCTGCTGCCTTTTCCTTTTGGTGCGCATCTAATAATTTATAGCCGCAGTGCTCGCTCTCTCTTTATTAGCAACGCGCTTCTCTCTCTCTTTTTCGCCTATCTCAGGCATTGCAGCAGTGAGACATTAAACTGAGGAGAGAGCACCAGCACTAGGGCTCGGGCAGCACTTCCACCACCATCATTGCCACACAGCCGAGCCGGTGGCCATTTGATGAACGTGATTGCAAAACTGCCCAATTGGCCATTGCATAATCCTCAAATGTCACTTTTGGGAAAAGTGTGTGTGCTGTGCTGTGCTGTGCTCTTCGGTGCACACTCACTCGTCTTGCGGCGACCTGTCAAGCGAGAGTTGTTGCTTTGGCCGTTGCTGCTGCTGTTGCTGCTGTTGGAGTCCTCCTTGTGACGAATCCTGCTTTCACGGGCGCACACTAGTAGTAGCCGTCTTTCTTTCTTCTTCTTCAGTGTGCTGCTCAGAGCTGTTCGTCTAAATTCTAATTTATTACCATCACATGTCCATTGCGCTTGGGCCATTTGTCTTGGGGCCGCCGTTGGCAGTTATCGAGGCTGCTGCTGTTGCTTTGGCAGCATTGCTCACCGGTACTGGCCATGGCCCTTCAAAACTGCCCTGTCTCTCTCTCTTTTAGCTCCGTTTCCAGCTACCATCACCGTCTGATAACGGGAATCCCCGTTAAAATATTGACCAAGGTTGTAGCTGTAGCTAAAATACTTTATGTTTTGAGTTAGCTGGAACTCGCCAGTGCACTAGTAAACCTCCTACCTGATCTAGCGGTGTGCCTGACGTGCGATGCTCTGACGTTGATGAGCACACTGAAGTTCTCCTGAAGTTCATCGCACGTGACATTTCACTCTGCTCACTGCAGACTGACGCTAGCATTGCAGCCATTTGCAGAATGAAATCATTGCACTCTCTTCAATGCGGCATTCCGGGCCCAATGATGTCGGCAGCGGCGGCGGTGGCCATCTAGCGTACATGCTCTCTAGCGTCAAATAAAATAGTGCGTGCGTGTGCATAATGTTGCGCATTTGTCAACTGACTGCTACGAGCACTACTGCCACTGCCACTGCAGTGACTGACGAACTCCTCAGTTTGGGTAGTCATTAGGTAACTGCACTGCCTGCTGCCGTCATCTGAGCTCCATAAAAGGAAGGGGTCTCGTCATCTTTTTCTTGCTCCTTCTTCTACTTTGATGTGTATGTACTTTGCTGCCACCGCTGCTGCTTCCAACTTTGATGCGTCCCTTGTCTGGGCCAGACTTGCTGCTGTTTGCTTTGTGCCAGTGCCATTTAACCAGCCCTTCCCTTGGAATTTTGTGTGTGTGTGTTTCCACCGGTTAGCGGCTATAAATTACAGATCTCCGACTATTACTACTACTACTACTTTCCCCTTGTCCAGAATCGGTGCTCGCCGTCATCAGCCGCCTTTCTTTTGCTCTCTCTCTCTCTCTCTCTCTCTCCCTTTGCTGTCGTTGTCGGCAGTCAAAGAGGATAAATATGCTGCTGCCAATACTAATCATGGCGACGAGAATTTATTTGTCAACTCCGACGACGACGACGACGATGGCCACATTGTCCACGTCCGTGCTCTGGTGCTCGGTGTGGTATGGTCGTGTCAGAATCATGTTTCAGCCGGGTCGGTCGTTTTCTCTCTCCGTTTTCTCGGCTCGAGGAGAAGGCCATTAGCGCGCGGTGGCGGCAATTTTGAATATGGACCGAGAGAGTGAGAAAGGACAGACTGAAGATAGACAAAGTCCACGATGAAGAAGTGTGGGGGAAGAAGAAGAAGAAGAAGAAGTAGTAGTGGAGGAAGAAATATTGCTCGCCTGGCCTCGAGTCTGCACAGACACTCAGAGGCAACCACTGGCCAAGGAGAGAGAGAGAAGAGAGAGAGCGAGTACGCCACCGCCAATTGCGCATGGTTTGGCCCATTCAAACGCCACGGCCTTTACTTGGCGCACGGCCCCAGCAGCAGCAGTGCCTCATGTGCATGCTTTGGCTGCTGATGGTGGTGGTGGTGGTGGTGGTGGTGTGTGCGTTCATATAAATTAATGATTGGCCATTTATCTAAAACGATAATAACCCTGCTGCTGCTGCTGTGCGGTGGTTGTGCTTGTGCTTTCTGAAACGACTCTCTGTGCCTGTGCCTGCCAGTGCCTGCCAGTGCCTGCCTGCCTGTAAGTGATGCCTGCCTGTCTGACTTTAATGACGAGCGAGAGCTGAGAATGTCAAAATTAATGTGTGTTTGCCTGGGCTGCTATGGCTGTTGCTGTTGCATGAATCCATTTGTACTCCGTCACTCTCACTCGGTGTGTGTGTGTGCTCTATGCTCTGTGCTGCCTGCCTGGCTAGCTAGCTAGCTCTGTGTTGCCAAATAAATGAGGCAACGTAATACAACTCTCTCTCCATTTCTCCATCTCGCTCGCTAACTAATATCATCCGTGCCTTTTATTATTAAATCTATAGCCTTTGTAATTAATTAACACTCGGTGGAACGCTTTACCCGCCAATTCAATTACACTGTGTGTGTGCCAGGATAGAGTGAGTGGAAGAAGAAGAAGAAAGAAAGAAGAGAGAAAGTGCCGTTAGAATCGTTAGCCGCCTTCGTCGTCGTCGTCGTCGCCACTCACTCACAGTCTTTGAGAGAGAGAGAGAGAGAGTGGGCACATTTTAAAAAACGCGCAACGAGGGAACTCAGCTCCTTGAAATGCTGTGCGGTACGGTGCGAAACTGCGAAGAAAGCAGCACTTCTTCTGCTTCTTGATGCGCTCATTCATTCATTCATTCATTCACTTTTCCTGCCTGAAAGGGAATGGAAGAGAGTGTGAGTGAGAGGACACTGCTTTGCAGGGAAGTGTTGCTGGGCGTCAGATGAACCTGTGTGCGCTTCACTTTCTTTCTCTCTCTCTCGGTGAAGATGCTGATGATGATGAGGATGGTGATGAAAAGGCGGCGGGCACTTTTCACAGGCTCGCAGGGCGCAGTTTTGCTTTCAGGTTTTCAGGCCTGTCACCGAGGAATCTTTTGCGCCCTCTCTTTTAGCTTTCAAAGCTTTGGAAAGCTGTGTGACCGCAAAAGCGGCGCTCAAAGTTGACACTTTGTTTGTCTGGTTAATCTCGCTTTTTCTTCGTGATATTATGTGCTTAGGTAACACTTGCACTTGTTTTTTGTTCTCTTGCAGTCATGTTGATCTAGTGGTGAAGCAGGCAGCCTATATAGAATCTAGGGGAGATGGATGATGGATCCTAGGGTTCAGTCGGTTTGGTAGTCCTCTGACTCGGTTTGGTCAACATTTGGCCACTGCTGTCCGTCCAACTTTTTATTCGATTGCCCACACTGCTGCCGCTGGCCGCAAATAAAGGCCGAATTGAAAATAGATTATCGATGCGCCTAACGTGGCCCACTGTGCCTGCCGTGGCAGTACAATTGGCTCCATTTGCGATTATGACACACACACACACACATAGCGCCCATTTATCATCAGCGCCCTGCTAGGCTAGCCTAGGCTGAGCTGAGCTCTGCGAGCACGTCAGTGTTTGGCGTGTGTGTGTGAGTGCCTGATTTGACAGGCCCCGTCCTAGCCCCTGCCAGTCAGTCAGTCAGTCAGTGCCATTCGTTTCCATCACTAGCTGCTGCTGCTGCCTGTCAGTCTTCTCAGTCTTTTCAGTGCAGTTTGCCTTTCTCTCTTGATTGACTATATACGACCACCAGTTCCGACGAAGCTCAGCAACGGCGCACGTCGAGCAGCTAGAGAGGAGCGATGCGGCGGCGGCAGCGGAAGCGGAAAATAAATGAGCCTCGGTGGTGGTGGTGGTGGGTGCCGGGCGGCGGCGGCGGCAGTGGTAGAGAGCGGTGCATCGGTCCTGCAGCACGGTTTTTCTCCATTTCTCTCACCTCTCTCTCTCGATCACGGTGTGGCCACCACCACCACCACCAGCGATGGACGCCTCGAGTCGTCGATCTGCTGCGACGTGACGTGATGGCCATCACAGCCACTCTTTCACAGCCATTAATGAGTGAATGAGTGGCACGTAGAGTGTTGGTGATCGCCTCGAAAAGGCCACCACCACCACCGCCGACTCCCCAAACAAACTGCCACCACTGCCTCTTGATAAACATGCCAGGCAGAGGAGGAGGACTGGTGGTGGCCAACACTTCTTCTTCTTTAAATCTCTGGTTTTTTCCCTTTTGTCCTCTGTTCGCTGGCACATTCCCCCTCTCCCTCTCCTCTTCTTCTTTTATCGCACTGCTTTATTACCCATTGGCCATTATTCTAATTCGTTCATTTAATTTCGCCATCTCTGTTCCATCAATTCTCGCGCGCTCGCGTTTTTGATTTATGATGATTGCTCTCGGTGCGGCGATTGAGCCACTGTGAGTGCTGCTGATGCTGCTGCTGATGCACTCATTCTGCAGTCTGCATTGCACTGCACTCATTGGGGCACTTTTAATCCTCGCAGCACACGAGGCCTCCATCCAGCAGGCACCGAATCCAGGCAGGCAGGCAGGCCTTGCATTTTGACACGATCGCCTAATGAGGCAGGCACCACCACCACCACTACCACCATTGAGGAGATGGAGAAGGATCCACTGATTCTCTCTTTCTCTCTCACTTTCTGATGGGTGATGGAAGCCGAGTTGAGCTCGGAGTTGATGCTGCTCGTCATGAGCTACAACTTTGCACCACTGCTTCTGCTCCTTTTGTGTTGTTCATCACTGTTGACCGACCGGAATGTGCTGGGGGTACTCTATTCCCCCTCCTTCTTCTGGGCAGTTGATGATGGCCTTTTTGAAGGGGAGGAAGTGTGTTCACATTTGGTGTTGTTGGCCAAGTCGGTGTGTCCTCTCGGCCATCATTTGTCTGCCATCATTTCTCTCTCCTCTTTTTCTGGCGCTGTCATTAATTGCCGCCTCTTTCCCCCACTACTACCACCACCACTGGCGACTCATTACTATTTTATATTATTTTCTTTCTCCCTTTATCACAGAACTTTTAAACGGTTTTGCCATTTTCCTCATACTTTTTTTCCTCCAGTTCGCCTATCTATCTTCTGTGCTGTGCTGTGTTGTGCAGACAAAACAGTCGGTGAATGCTGCTGCCGTTGCCGCCGCTGCACACGCAGATGATGCCAAATGGCGTTCGCGAGTAAATAAATAACTCTATGCGACAATGGCCGAGATAACGAGAGAGCGAGAGATGGAAATGGTGAAGAGAAAGAGAAGGAGAGAGAGCAGAACCTGAAACTGAGCCATGAGCTTTTTGCTTGGATCGATTGCAGGCCCTGCAACGGCCAAAGCAACGACGTCGACGGCAGAGGCAGTTAGCAAAGTGGCGTACCATTTTACAATTGCTCCGACAGACAGACAGACACACAGAAATGATGATGATGAGATGGTGATGCCTCCTTTCCTGCCAGGGGTGATTGATGCCTGGGCACTCTTAGCAGCAGCAGCAGCACAGTGCCTTCCTGCTAGGCTGACGATTCGATGAGTAATCATAGTGTGTACTCTGTGTGCTGTATAAACTCTGAAAAGCCATTCGATTCCGAGGAGACTTTGTGTGCTGGCTGCTGGTGCGGGACTTTATTATTATATTCTCAGAGCAGTGCTCAGCAGCAGCAGCAGCAGCCCCGGTAACTGCGCTTCTGTCACCGGTGAAATATGATCACACGTCGCGAGAACAAGAGCGAGCGATTTGAAACCTTGCTCTATCGCTTTCACTCTCTTTTCTCGCTCTGGTTGCCTGCTTCTACCCTGCACCTTGATTGAGTCGATTACCGAGAGTAGATTGCAAAAGAGACTGTTTTCCCTCTTCTTTAGCTAGTTGATTGCTCACTGACGACTGACCGTCACCGCTGAAATTGTCGATATTTGCTGCTGCTGCCACCGTTTTTGGCTGAAAGCTGACACGGGAGTTTCTCTTTCTCTTATTGTGATCACTGCCACATCATCATCATTAGTTGTGACTTTTGTTTTGTTAGGTTCTGCCACTGTTTGTTTGAATGCGTTTACCAGATAGATCTCCTCAATCACGTGCTCGAGCAACCTTTTCTAATTATTTCGGGCATGCATACGCTAACAATTTCAACGATTTCTGAGCCGTTGCTGAGCCGTGTTGTTGCTGCCGCCTGTGTCGTCGGTCGGTAAATGACAGAGTGAAGGCTTCCAATTTCAAAGACATTGTCGTCTTTGAGCTGTTCTTTATCGCTTTTGGGAGAGGGTAACCACCACCACCAGGACCATCTTCTGGCATGGCCAGCAGCAGTAACAGCAACGGCAGCCATCAATCGTGCTTATTATTTGTCGATTATAAAGACAATTTAAGAGAAGAGAAGTAGTAGAGTAGAGTGGTAGTGGTGACTCTAAATGAGCCACTGGTCAGCCTGGTCACCACCACCATCACCACCACCACCATATATCAGCTCGGTGGCGTCGATGTCGATGATGATGGTGATGGTGATGGCAGTGGTGGCGAGGGTGATGGTGTAGTGTAGTGTAGTTGTCGCTTAGGCGCATCCCCAACTGAACTGACTTTCGATGTTATTAATGTGTTTTATGATAATAAGTTGCGGTCGAAATTATTGAGTGCCAGTTGACAAGAAAATAATGACCAAAATGGCATGCTGCTGCTGATGCTGACTTGGTGGTGGTGGTCGTGACTTGCTGCTGCTGCTGCCGCACTCTCGGACCTCACCGTGCACACTTGCTCTGTCGCCCAGCTCTTTCTCTCTCTCTTTTTGCCCCCATCCTTTTCGGTCGTCCATCGAATCGGTCTGTCTGACAGGGATGAGATGGCGGCGGGCGCAGTGATGCTGATGGCTACTCTGCTCTACTCTCTCACTATCGTCTGTTCCATTTCTCTCGCCGCCGAGCAGACGGCCGCTAATAATGACTTATGTGGTGGTGGTGGTGCTGGTGCGCCCACCGCTGCTTGTTGACGTTTGCTGCTGCTCACCCTGGTTCCTTCATTCTGGAACTCTAAACGTCGTTTAGAGAGGCAACTCTCTGGCCAGCCAGGCACTGTGCTCAGCTTGTAGCACATTAGAATGCACAGTCACTGTGGTGGTGGTGGTGGTGGTGGTGTCACTGGTGCGCCGCTTTTTATTGCCATTACTGGGGCTAGTGCTGCTGGTGCTGGTGGTGGGCCCAACATGGCCAGCACATTCGAACGTAATTTATCACCGAGTGAGAGTCAGTGGAAAAGATGTAAGAAAGGAGTTAGACAGACGAAGAGTAGAGAGAGAGAGAGAGAGAGGGTGACATGGCCATCGTCAGTGTGTGTGTGCTGCTGCTGCTGTGGTGCCACACAACACACAGAGTGGACATCGGCGACGCACACTCTGGCGCGACCGCAACAATAAACTTGGAACGCAGATAGAGAAATGTGAGTGAAGGGGAGAGAGCAGGAAAGAAAGAGAAAAGAAGAAAGAAAGACTTCATCAGTTCAGGGAGAGAGAGAAAGAGAAAGAGACTTCAGAGCGCGAAAGTCAGCGCCATTAATCAAGCGCGCACAGTGACGCTGCGAGTGACTCGGTGATGATGATACTCTGTGCTTCACTTCTTCTTTCTCTTTCCATTCTCTGACTATTCTGTGATGTGCCTCGCCAATCGAGGGAGAGGGAGAGAGAGATCGCCTTGTCACTGATCGGCACTGCCCGTCCGAAGAATAATGTTTGCCAATCTATCTATCGATTATCGCATCTTTCGCTCTCTCTCTCCCCGCAAATACATATTCGCAATGTGTGCAGTGTCCAGTGTGCGGCACATTCTCGCTCCTCAGGACATTTCTGATGCTCTTCTGTCCCCTCCTCCTTCCCGTTAGATAAATTGTCCTTTGCATCTTTGATTTGTGAAGGAAGAAGGAAGCCAAATTGAAAGTTGCTGTCCCCGTCTCAGAATGAACAATTACGAGCTGTGCAGTGAATTTCAGTGCGCTCATTCATCGACAAAGCTGTCGCGCGCTGTGCTAGTGCTACTGACCATCGTTTTGAGCAGCTGCTACTGCTGCAGTCTAACTCTTCTCTCGTCACAAGTTTCTTCAACACACACACTTAATTTGCTGACAAATTGACTTCATACTGCTGCTGTTGCTGCTGCTGCAATCGATTGGACAGATGCTTTTTTGGCAAAGTTAGTCGATCAAAATTTGCCGGCCACCAAATTGACTGCGCTGGGGCGGCAGCAGCAGCAGCAGCAGCAAAAAATTAGATTCATTAGACTTTCCATTTTCCATTTTTTTTGTTGGAGGCGCAAAAGCTGGAGAAACTGTCAACTTGGACGCCCACGCCCACTTTGTGAAAATGAGTCTTTGGAATATGATGCTGCAGCATTTCAGAAAGCGCTAATAATTACACATGTGCTCGCTGTCGTGCACCAGCGCCCTTAGTTGCTACTACTACTAGGCCCATTATGATTAGCCCTTCCCTTTCCCTTTGCTGTTGCTGGTAATTACGGCACATATTAAGAAATGATAATTGTTTTTGCTCGCTTGCTTTCCTTGCTCATTCCTCCTCCTCTCACCATAAACTACTGCACTGCCAGTAATTATTGTTCGCCCTTTTATTTCTGCTGCTGCTGCTGTTGTTTTTTGCAAACTTTGCCATTTTTTTCGGGGGCTCCTAGCTAGGAAAGGAAATCTTGACAAAGGAACTTGTGTGACTTGCTGTGTGTGTGTGTTGTCTCCACTTGCCCCGACGACGACGACGACGACGGTATGCGAGAGTTGCTTCTTGGTGCTGCTGGCATCACACCATCATTTTTTCTCCCTTCTTTTCCTCTGCCAGTGTCTTGTAGCCTGTCAGGCAGTGTAATTGTCACGACCACCACCACCACGACCAAGCAGGCAGTGTAATGATGACGAGCGATAATAAGACGATGCTGGAACGAAGATGCACAGGCAAAGTGGTCGACTGTCGGTTTGTTCGCTGGTGCTGGTGGTGGTGGTGGACAGTGGTGTCAGCAACGAATCTTGCTGCTGCTGCTCGGATGGCACTATTTTTCACTGTCATTTGCTGCCTCACTCTCTCTTCCTTTTAACTGTCTGTCCGGGCGGCCATTATTGGCAATTGGCAAGTGTTGCTTGCTGCTGCTGACTGACTGAGACACTGAGACAAGTCGCATGAAAAATGGTGCGACTGCACCTAAGTGTGAAAGTTCTGGCGAACAGAGTCTACTGCTGCCGCTGACGCCAGAAGTCTGTGGAGTCACCACCATCACTACCATTACTTTTTGCAAGCAACTGCTACCTGTTGTGCGGTGGTGGGCGTCGGTGTGTCGTACAAGAGAGAGAAAATGAGAGCAAGAGAAAGAGACCATTAGCCGTACTCAGCACATCGTAGTTTCTGCTGTCATCGACACCACCACCAGTTTTGGGTCGCTTCTTGACGAGCGCCTTTCTTAATTGCTCCCACTAATGCTCACTTGCTCTCTTTTTTTTCTTCTTCTTCCTTCTAGTTTTCCAGAGTCGAGCCATTGGATGCTGCTACTGATGATGCTGCCCACGACGACAAGAAAAAAAGAACGAGAAGCTGCAATTGCTCCAAATGGTCTAGTGGTCCAGCACCGCTTTTGTCAGCAAATCTGTCTGTTGTCAGCAATGGACGCCAAACACGGACAAGAGCAGCCAACGGGTGAGTGAATGCAAATGACAATTAGAGAGTAGTGTGTGTCTTGCATGCTAGTTCATGAGTGAGATCGGAGACTTTTAGATTTTTCTTTTTGCCCCTTCTCTTTTTCCACTTTTTCATCTCATCTTTCCATCTGCGATTGAGTGAAGATGAAGTCAGTCAGTCAGTCAGTCTCACTTAACCTAAATAACTTGTCGACGCAGATGCTGATGATCTATTGAGCAGCTATGTCAGTTGTGTTTCCGTTGAGACATTGAGGTGTACTCTCAACCTTTTTCGAGTTGTGAAAGGTGTGAGCTCACCACAGCAGCGACCTATGATTGTGTGTTGTCTCTGTTCTTATTTTCTGTGGCATTTGCTCCTGCTGCTCAGTTCCAGTGAAAAGTCTCTGGCTCGCTCTTTCTTTCTCATTCATGAGAAGGAAGAGCCACTTCTAGCAGGCAGCGGCAAGTGTGTGCCTGGCGAAGACTGTTGCTCCAGTTTTTCTGCCTTTTTCTTTGGCGGCAGCGGCAACCGACGGTACATTCTCGGGGGCCAAATATTTATCTGTTGGCAAAGAGGGCGAGGATTGCTTGTTTTCCTTTCGGTGTTCACGCACGGCCAGAGACCCTCTCTTGTGCCTTCTTTCTCTGTGTTTTCTCTTCTTTCGTTGGCTGTCGTCTGTTTGAGGGCGCAGATTTGTGAAGTTAGTCAGCGAGCACTTTTTAACCACTAAACTGCCACAGCACCAAAGTCTTCTTTTTCGTGAGATGCTTTCGTTCTTCCTCGAAGTGCCAAAGCTCCCTGACTTGCACAGTTGAGAGTACAGACTGTACTCTACTTTTTTCTCTCACTTGTAGCGCAAGCTATGATTTATTCCTTCCTCCTTATGTATTTTTCTTTTTCTCTTTTGCCTCGTTTTGCACCTGAAAAAGTGCACTCATTTTTACACCTTTGATTTGGTGTGTGTGTGTGCACGTCTGTGTGATTGTCACAGACACCGAACAATGTCAAATGCTGTTTGATTTAGTGGTGGTGCTGGCAGCTTTTCAGCTTGACTTTGAAGGAGGAAACCACTGCTACTGCTGCCGCTGTCCATTGTCTTTGACGAGCAAGACTTGCCGCTGAACTTTTATCTTCAAAACTTCTGCTGACTGTGGAGACCAGCAGTAGTTTTCGCAACATTTGGCACTTATTAATAAGCAGCAGCAGCAGCACTGCTTATTCGATTTCATATCTCGCTCTCATTGTCGTCTTGTTGTGAGTGTGTTGACTCCTCGATTTGTGATTTGTGGCCAATCTTTGTCTTTCTGTCTGCTGCTGCTGCTGTGTGACTTTGCTCTTTCAGTGTTTAACTTCTGCTAACCGACTACCACTCACCGCACACTGGGCGGTACTGCAAGTGCTTGCTGCTGCTGGTTGCCAGTGACGTACCGGTGAATGGTGGCACCACTTGCACCACTCACTGACTGAGAGAGAGCAAGAGGTCCTGAGCTGCCGTCGTCGTCGTCGTTGTTTCTCTCGGAGTGAGAGGACGTCAACGAGATTTTGACAGCTTCGATAGGTCCCACCACCACTGCTGCCGCTGCTCACTGATTCTCTCCCTCTCTCTGCCCGCCTGCTTTCCCTGCTTTTCTTGCTGTCTTTGGGCCTTGCATCGCCGCAGTTATGATTAATGCGCCTCTATAAATTATCTCGTCCTCTTTGTCTGTGATTGCTGCTGCTGCTGCGACTGTTCTTGTCTATCTTGTCGCGCAATGGTAGTCTTTCTCTCTTTCTGTGTCCTGACACTGCGCTAACAATGGCGACACAGAGTGCGCACCGAGTGGACAGAAATCACAGCTCCAATATTCAATTGAATACGAATGCTGCTAATCCAAAAATGTATTCATTTTTGGTCGGTCAGTCAGTCACAATCACAGATATAACAAAGATATATGTGGGAACTGGCGGTGACTGGCAGCACAGTGATTGGTTGGTGTGTGTGTGTGTGTGTTCGGCCACTGGCCCATTCGACTTTGGATTTTCTACTGGCTAATCATACACACACATTTGTGTGTTTGATTCTTTGATATCTTCGGTAGTATCAAGTTTGAGCTGTGAGCTCCCCATTAGGAAGCATCATTATCTGACTCTGAAGAAGCTGAAGCAGCAGCAGCAGGTAAACTGTGAACACCTTTTCTGTCAGATGTTTACCTTTACCTTTTAGCAAGAGGACTTTTTCTTTTTCCCCCACTAGTGCTACATGTGTCATCGCGCGCCCCTGTTTTCCTCTTCTTCACTCTCAGTTCTCAATGGGCCATTTAGTATGTAGTAGTAGTGGTGTACTAGTGTGTACTTTAGTACTGGTCCTACTAGTCGTAGTAGTAGTCACTCTTTGGTGTCTTTGGTTTCGTCTTCTTCTTCATCGTCTTCTTTTACTCACTTCTGTGTTGCAGTGCCTGTGCCTGTGCCGTCGGCTTTGTTTGAGGTTTCCCCCGCCGTTGCTGCTGTTGAAGCTGTTGGCTACCACTCTCTTCCTTCACTATATACTTTGCCTCTGCCACACGATATAGTTGCGGTTTGCCTTTCTCCCTCTCTTCTCTCCACTTCTTTTCTCCCTTCGTCTTTCGTCTTCTCTCTCTCTCTCTCTCCTTATTATCCCTCGAGTGTATCGATTTGTTCACTCTAACAAGCAAACACAAAGAGGGGGCCAGAGCAGAGGTCAAATGTCACTGCCGTGTGTGTGTGTTGTGTTATGCAACACCGGACGAGAGAGCGAGGATGCGAGGATGGTTGGAGTACACCAACAGCAAACACCGATTGAGAAAAGAGATTCGCCGGTGGTATATCAACTGATACCTTTTACTTTGTCTGCAAGTTGTAGTGTAAGGAGATTGAGTTAGAGGAAAAGAGAGGAGAGTAGCTCAGTCACTGACTGACTAACGGCGATTCAATGAACTCTCGCGTAATTCTCTCTTCTCCTTACAGGGAATTATTTGATGGTAATGGCCGTTTGATGATGATGACGATACACTTGGCTAGTACTTTTTGTCAGGAATGAAATTGCCTGTCAACGTCTTTAGGCGACTTTTCGGGATTTTTATTTTTCCGATATATAAAGCACATGCTGTCAATGGCCTCAATCACCGCTAGGTTGATTTGCTCTGCTACCACTACTTCAGCAAATGTTTTTGAGGAGCTAATTGCCTGTGAAAATGGACTGAAAATGGGCTGATTTTGCATGTTTTAAGATTGTTTCAATCTTCAGGCAATTGAACTTTCTGTCCACTTCATTTTTCGCCGTTATTGAATTTGTAATTTGTGCCCCCTCCTTTCTTCTCTCTTCAATCTGCGTGTTTGCCAGTAATTGAAAAATTTAATGCACAACTTTTTAAAAGATTTTTCTTTGTGTTTTTTCTTCAATCGATTGCTGCCGAAATAGTGAAGGCAAGTTTGTCGATTCTCTTTTCTATTTTGGATAATTGAGCAGCTCTCCGAATGTTCTCTGATCTGTGAACCCAAAGCAAGAAACCTTTGTTTCTTTTCTTTTTGCTCTGACTCAAACTGCTGCTGCCGTTAGAGCCTGCCTGACTGTCTTAATTAGAGCGCATTACCCTGGGCCCAAATTGACCACAAATGAGCCATAGATTTCGGTTATGTGCTCTCTGAGATCTCTGCCACTATTCACGTCAGGGTAATTTGCTTTACTAGTGGTAGTGTGTGGTAGTGTGTTGCAATAGCACCCAGACGGTACGCTCACTTATTTATGGGCTCTCAGTTGGCACCGCTGCTGCGACGACTGTGTGGCTCAGTGGTGGTGGTCAGCGTGTCAGCTTTATTTATTCGATGTACTGTGTCTGTCTGTCTGTGGCCACATTGCATTCGACAATTGACTCCCTTTCTTTTCTCCTGCTCGTGGCAAATTAAACTGTCCAACTGCAGCTCGAGCTCGAGCGCACACACATCTTCTCTGCTAATTTATGAATTCTAATTGCCCCTTCTTTCTTTCTTTGCTCTCTGTCTGATGTCTGCCAAGTTTACATTTTGTGTTTGTATTGGTTGATTGTGTGCACCACACCACACTACCTCCTCCTACAACCAGCACTTTTACTCCTGATGGAGTACTCATTCACTCTCCTACCAAGAAGTGATTGCAGTAATGGAGGAGAGAGGGAAAAGGAGAGCAGATGATGACGATGCAAACACACACACACACACCGACTCACTTGCTCGCTTTATGACCGACTGGGGAAATTATCGGCGAGTAGCGGCAGCGGCTGGATTCGATGAGCAGCTCACATCTGCTGGTGATGCTGTTTGTTGAGCTGCTTAGCTGCTTTAGTTAGCCAGCAACACTTCACGCCCTAGCTGACCCGCAGAATGTGTTCACATTCACATTGTCGAGCAGATGGAACAGCAGTAATGGGCAGCAGCAGCCATCGAGCTCATTTGCCTACTTCTTTACTTGCTTTTTCAATTTTAAGGCGCCTAGATAGGAAGAAGAAAGAAGGGTTAATTGGCAGTGAAGTAAGTAGTGTGTGTGTGTGTGTTTGGTCAGTGTCCTTTTGAATGCTGGTGCTGGTTCTGGTTCTGGTTCACGCTTCGATTGAAAGTGACAACTAGCTGCTGCTGGAATTGAAATTAGCTTGGTGAGTGTGTGCGGGCACCTGCCACTGCCTAAGCAGTAGAAGCAGCTGCCTCCATCGCAATAAATTAAATTAGGGCGCCATTCAGTGATTCGGAGTATTTGCAATGCATTCACCCTAGCACGTAGCACTTATTAACGTCACTTCGAAGGAGGAGAAGAAGGAGAAGAAGGAGAGCAGTTGATTAATACCGCCGGTAATCGAAGAGAGCAGAAGAAGTAGAGGAGCGGAGTGTTTGGCGGCGGTGGCAATCGAGAGCTTGGTTGTCTTGATTGGAGTTGCTGCTGCCAACTGACTTTCTTGGTCCTTCTCCGCTTTCCTTTCCTCTTTTCCCTCCACTGTTCGCCACAATTGACTTGTCACTAATCTTGCAACACTTCACTTGGCTGGTTGGCTCGTTGGTCTCCTCCTTGCTGGAGTCTACCGTCGCTTTCGGTTCTGCTCTTTTCCTTTCTTTCTTTCTTCCTTCCTTCTCTCTGTCTGCCCGTCTGACAGCCTGTCTCGGAATCGGTAATCACGGCTAATACGGCCTGGCTGGCTGGAACAACTGCTGTCTTCTTCTCCGTTTCCTTCTACACAGAGGTGTTCGGTAATTTATTTCCACTTATTTTTTTGCTGGGCCCAGTTCTCGCTTGCCTGAGAAAGGCTAGAAAGCTTTCCACTTGCCAATCACCAAAGTGGGAGATTAAAAATTAAAATGTGTGTCCGTGAGAAGAGAGGAGAAGCTATGCATTCGATATCGAATGCTTTTTAACCGAAGAACTGTGTGTGTGTGTCTGTGTGTGCCTCGCTTCACTGACACAGCGACGGCAGCGGTAGCAATTGCTGTCTATCGGATCAGCAGACTTGAGACTTGCCAGAGAGGAAAGAGTTTGTGCTGTGCTGCCACCGTCGCCGCCAAGACAATTCTCGATCTAGGCAGTTTTTATATAGACAGGAAAGATTCAGTGAGATGAGATGAGATGAACAGCAGCAGCACCGCTGAACGGGTAATTGGCGGCGGCAACGGCATCAGGGGCGATCGTGCCGACTGTGCCCAATGTTTGACGATTCTCATGCTGCAACGTTTGTTGGGGCTCACTGATTTATATCGAGTCGCAGCAATGTCGATTGGTCGAATAAATCAGTGTCACTGGGTTCACGGGGAGGGAGGGAAGGAGAGAGAGACAGTGTGGCAAGTCAATTGGCCTATCCTCGAAAGCCTTTTCTCTTTCTCTCTTCTCTCTCTTGTTCTGCTCACTTTCGACCACTCTGACTCTTCCTCTCGCCTTGGCATTCTTAATCCGACATTAGAAACTGCTGCTGATGCTGCCCCTTGCTTCCCAAGTCAATGTCTCATCTCCCTTGCATCTCTTCCTTTGCCCTTGTGCCCCTCCCCCCTCACAAACTTAGACAGCTCAGTTCAAACGCACTGCTTCTTCTGCTGCCGCTGCGCTCCAATTTGGGCCAATTACTTTTGAAACACTTGATTTAATTTGATTTACATGATGTACGGCCCCAAGATCTTTTGAGATGCTACTGCTGAGATTGCTGCTGCCGATACTACCACTCCAAATTGGAATATTATTTTTGTCTAATCGTATCTGCTTGCCAAAGCTTTTCCAATCACACACACACACTCAGCTTCGTTTTAGTCCGCTTCTTCTTATCTGGTGCCATTTTTCACCGCCAATATCCTCTAGTTGGTAGTTGGCAGCTCACTGCGACTGATTAGATGCAAGCTGAAAGTGAGAGAGAGAGAGTGCTGCCATCGATCAAGAGATTGATATTTTCCTTCTATTTTCTTGTTGTTTTCTGCTGCTGCTGCTGATCCGGTGAGCTACTTCTTTTTCTTTTCTTCTTTCTCTTCTAAAACTTATGACAAATGCAGTGCCATTGAGTCGCGCGCTCTTTCGCTTGCTTGGTTCGATTTTGGGCCACAGTCCACAGTCGATCGAGCCTTGCTGATAGCAGCAGGACACTGTTTCTCCTCCTCCTCAGCATACAAGAATGCGATATCGGTTAAAAGTGCCACTGCTGCTGCTGCTGCTGCTGTACAACATGTGCCGCTGTTTGAAATGGCCCTTGTTTTCCTCTCTCTCTCTCTCTCTTCTCTCTCTCTTTCTCCCTTTATCATAAGCTCTGTTCGCTTCACTGCACTGGTCAGCAGTTTTGAAATTGAAAACTTTTTTCTTCCGATTGCAACACTGACTAGTAGTAGTAGTAGTACACTCACTTGACTTGAATCAGCAATGGGTAGAGGAAAGGAAGGCAGCCATTGCATATCTCACAGTTTTTAGCCTGACCGTTCTGACTTGGCCGGTCCTTATGGTCCTTTCCATTTCATCTCGTTTTCTCGCTTTCTCTGTTCGATCGCTCCAGAGCTGTTCTCCAGCTCGCTTCTTTTCTTCTTCTGTTCAGTTGAGCAGTCACTGGCATTTTTGTTGTTGCTGTTGCTGTTGTATTTGCCCCGTCTAATTGAGCTCAATTAATTTAGGCATGTCACTGACTGAATGTCCGGAGCATGCAAATTAGTGTGAGTGAGAGCGGGAATTGAAAGTGGACAGCTGCAGTGAGCCACCGAATGTCAAGTTTCTCTTTTTTCAATTTGGGCAATTTTTGTTGGCAGTCAACTTGCCATTGCTGCTGCATACCACCACCACCACCACCACCGACAGATTGCTGTTGTTCTTAGATAAGCTAATTAATGAGCGACTGAAATGTCCACTCCAGTTAAATGTCGGAAAGTTTTAAAGTGAAAGAGGTTTTTTGTTTGTATTACTGTCACTGATTATTGACTCATTCGTGTGTCCACTTGGAAGATGCTTCTTTTTCTTGAGTTTAGACTAAATGGAGTTTTTGTAAAATTAATTGAGCCACTCTTTTGCTAAGCTTGGGTATTCAAGTTTATCGAAATCACAAACTTTATTGTGACTTTTGATTTTGCATTTGTTTTTTTCCAACTGCCAGCTATTTCTCACGATAAAAGGTCAATTTTTTTGTATTTTTTGTCTGAAACTGTTCAAGTAAACAAATGTTCAAATACTGGCCAGTCAAACGGGGAATAGACACTACAAGAGAAAGATTGGCTGACTCACCGTGCTCGTTTGTTGGCCACTTCCCTTGCTATGTTTAACTTCCCTGTGTCTGTCGGTTCACCTTTTGATAATTAATAATAACGATAAGATAGCCAATGTAGTGTACAACAACAGCCACAGCTTCAGCTTCGGCAAAGTCGTGTGAATTGATTTGCCTGTCTCTGCTGTGTTGTTTGCTGCTGCATCGAACACACACTACCTTTTGCGCTGGTCGTCTGTGCATTACGTGATGGTTGGTAATTAATTTACCACTCGGCCGACACTAGTCACTGACTGACTAGCTAGCTCTGGAGCCTGTCACTCACTCACTCACTCTGCCTGCCCAGCAATCACAATTACGATGAAACGTGTGTGTGTGTGTGCTGGTGATAGTGTTGGTGCTGCCTGCGCTGACGAGGACGATGACGATTGTATCACACGGCAGGCTCATTACTCAAGCCCGAGCTCTCGGGCTCTGGTACTTCAACTGTTGGTGCACACACTGCTGCTGCTGCTGCTGTTGTTGTTGGCTGTCGCCGTTGTGTGCTCTGTTTTATCGTTAATTTGCAAATGTATTGCCACCCCTCACCTTCCTTCTCTCTCTCTCTCTCACTAGTTCATGTTCTTGATTTAGTGCTGTTGTTGCTGTTTTTCTGCTCTATCTTCAGTGCACCTTGGCACGCAGCAGCAGCAACAGCAGAAAAGCTGAGGAGGAGGAGGAGGAGGACAGCTGTACGTCAGGTTATCCTCAGTGAGGTGCTTTCTAGTAGAGTAGTAGTGGGTTTATTCAAATGTCTACTGGCAATTGGCAACTCAATCAATCTGAGCAGACTGAAACTCTATTGCCACAGCAGTTTAGCTTTTGAGGAAGCTCTGCTTTTTTTTATTCAATTAAACTTTTTTTGCGGGTTTTTGCAGTTGTGAAGCAGAATAATGAGAAGGAACTTGGCAAAAGACGAGTGTGACTTGCTCCCCGGCTAATTGCGAGGCACTAAAGTGCAAACTGTTTGCTCTTTCTCTCTCTCTCTCTCAAATTAAGATGTTTGCAATTGATTATGAAAAGGGGGTGCCAGCAAAGAAAAAGAGAACGAAGCAAAAGAAGAGACATGATTAAGATTAATCACAGTGAGAAAGGGCAAGAGGTGGTGCAAAAGTTCAGTGTGTGAGTGTGTGTGTTTTGTCTATGGACCTAGGCATGTGCTTTATTACCTACTCTAATTCTATGTTGAACTGAGCTCTGCTGGGCGCCATCGAGAGTCAGCAACAGTGGCCACACGAGTCCAATTGAATTCTCCTTTTCACTTTCTTATGTACTGTCCGCTTTCTCGGCCAAGTATTAATAATATTCTAGCTTTTGAAAAATATTAATTTAGCAAAATTAAAAATTATTAAATTAAAACATGAAAAACAGTAGCTGGGAAGAGGAAGGAGAGAGGCGACGGAGAGAAACGGATGAGAATGAGCTAGAGTCAGGAAACTTTGAAATTTATTTCTCCACCGGGGCAGTATAAATAAGAAAGACAAATTGAAGTCTTACTTAAGAATAGCAGTTGCAGTGGAAACCATTGGATTCGTACACAAAGACTCTGGGGCGCGTACGCGTACACACACACACAATGGTAATGGCCGTCGTTATGATGGTGCAGCAGCAGCAGCAGCAGAGGCATTGGTGCTAATTTATAACTCAATACAGCAAATTAACAATAACGACATAAACTAGCCTCAGTGCAAAATGCTGGCTGGGCTGCTCAAATTGGTCCTCATATTTCTCGGCAGTTTGCTGCCGTTTTGTTGCAGAGGAAGAAGGGGAAGGAGAAGTAGGAGAAGGAAAAAGAAAATGGCCACTCATTGGCACGTTTCAGTGGACTTTAGCTCTGCTGCCTCTTAAAGAGTCCTGTGTGTGTGTGTGTGTGCTGTGCAGAGCAGACAGCGGCAGCAACAGCGGCAATGATTCACCAACTTGACTGCTTTCTCTAAAGGTGCACTTTTCAGTGGCACTTTTTTACTGTTTCTTTTGGTGATCGATTTGCACTGTTTCTTAATTGTCTGCACTTGTTTCGGTGTGTTGGTAGTGGCACTGGTGGCTAATTAGGCGGCTGTTTTGGCACTTTTGCCAGCAGCAGCAGCAGCAGCATCACTTGACACTTGCTCTCTTCTTTCTTTTCCCTCCATCTCTTTCTTTAAACTTCTTTAATATGCTAATTATTTTTTAATGATCACTAATTAAGTCTTTGAGTGCAATTTGGGGGAGAAAAAAGGAGCTAGTTAGAGCGTTACTAGAGATTTGACTGCAGTTTAGGGATGAAAGATGAAAGTGTTGTAGTGGTGGTGGTAATAAGGTCGTCAAACGTCGTGAGCGGCTGTTGGCAGCGGCAGCAGCAGCACTCGTCAGACGATGAATTAATTTGGGCAGCTTAACGCAACTCAGAGTGTTAATTAACAAAAAAAGTAGGAAAAAGAGAGATGAAAACGCCAGCCACGGGCGCCATCATCATCAGCAGCAGCAACTGCAAATGCTCAGACTTTGCGGTGAACTTGTTCATCAGCAGCAGCAGTAATCGCATCACTTAGCTTTTTTTCTTTAAATTTTGATTTAGAACTCAAAACTTTGTAGCGAATGTTCAGACGTTTGCACACGTCTCTCTTTCACACTCTCACTTTCTACTTTATAATGTAAAATTAATTATTTTAAAGAAGTGAAAGATTTGCTGGGGTGATAATTAGCTGAGAGCTGCCTTGCTCACTAACCGTTTGGTTTTTTCGTTGGAGTTTTCCTCTTCTCTTTTTCTGCATTTTTTTGTAATCTTTGAAGCGGCACTTTTAGCGTCTGCAGACTAAGCAGATTTGCAAACTTTGAGTTGCTGTTGCTTTTGCTGTTGTTCGTTTATTGAAATGATTTTGCATTAATTACGGTTAATTTCGTTTACTGGTAAAAAGTAAAGGGTTGATCAATTTGGCCCTTTTTTCAGTTCTAACAGCCGCTGCAGCTGCCATGAGCTGGCTGTAGACCAACGGCATTGAATGTGGTCTCGTGCTGGTTTGCAGTTTTTTGTATACGGGCACGTAGTCTATTAAGGGAACATAGGGCCCTTCTTCTCATTGTACAGTGTGTGCAATGTGCTCGATGTGTGATGACGGCTGCTGCGTGCTCTAACTTTGAGGCAAGCAAATACAGGTGCCTTCTGCCATTATGACTATTACCAACTTTGCTAATAGTGTTGGTCATGCTCTTGTATGCTATCTTGCCGTTTCCGGCATTTTTAAATGGCCATGCTCTATTCAACAGTGTGCCGTGCTGCCATTCTGATTGTTACTTCAATTATTGCTAGCAGTGTTAGCATTGATTTGCCCAGTGCGCAGCTCAACGATTTGACTCAGTTTTGTCAATTATCTGAAATGCAATGGCCCGAGCCAAACTATGGGTCAGAAAAGGAGAAGAAGGAATTGTGATGATGATGGGCAAGGCAACTTTCAATTTTTATTTTGTGTTGCATTTTGTGCCTGCTGAATAGCAGCCAACTGCCCTAGCCTTTATTAGTGAAAGCATTCCCGCCGTCCCTCGGTCCTTTCAGTATCTAGGCACGAAAGAGTGTGTCAATTTGTACTTTGTAGATCTGCAGCCATCAATGATGGCATCTTTGCATTGTTTACTCTGTTGTGTGTGCATTAGTAGTACCGTGACATCAATTACGCACCAACATTGCTATTGATTTATTGAGTCACGTTTGTGCAGACTGCAATTCGTCGTGAAGCAAAATGTGATTTGTTTGATTGCTGATTCTGGTTGTGCTCATTTTGTCTTTCTGTATCTGCGCCATCATGATGTCTTGCATTTTCACTGCTGCTTTGTGTTGCGTATACCTCATTTTCCACCCTTTTTTGGCATGTTTTCCTTTCCTATCTTTTGATCAGGACTGCTTGGTGAGCAGAAAGAGATTGTGCGCATTATGTATTGCTTGTATTCTTCTAACTGTCTGTCTATTATCGTTGTCATCTGATTGCCTCGTACTGATTTCTTCATCTCTTCAATGCTCAGCTTTGTTTTGCTACTCTCATTTTCACCGCCTTTGTTGTGGCACTCTTTTTCCTTTTCCCTATCTTTCATTTTGTAATCAGAGACTTTGGTGGGCGAGGAAGAGAGTTGGGCGCAATAGTAATTGCCTTGTATTCTTCCTCAACTGTCTGTCTACTCTAATCGATTGTCAATCTGAATTGCCTCTATCTTCTTTCCCCCTCTATCTCTCTCAATTGATTTCCAATTAGCCTCCCTCAATTTCTTTTTGCCTCCCATTTACAATCCCACTCACTCTTTTATCCTCAACTTGACTGAGTTCGATCTTGTTTGGGTGGTGGTGGTGCGACTAGTGAGCTGCAACTTGTTTCAACTGCTCGTTTAGAGTTTATTGGTCTCCCTGTCTATGATCTCCCTCTTTTCCTCTCATTTTTTCACCCACCCTCCATTTGATGATCCTTTTCAATTAAACCTTGTCTCTTTTTTTCTCTTTTTCATAAATTCAGATGTCACATTCATTATGCATCACTGTGGCCGGAGTGGTACAGCTGCTGGACGTGCCTTGATGATGATGACCGACCTGCACCAAGAAACACTGGCCAGAATTGGACTGAATGACCTCTGAGGTAGGTGCCAAATGGACCCATTTCTACTGGCAGTTGCAGTAAATCGTCCCTCTTCTAGACTAGTAGACTCTATTACCGTTATTGCTTCTCTCTCTCTCTCTCTCCGCTCTCCTCTACATATTTGCTCTTCTTGTTACACTTTTAATTAATTTGCTGTGCATCGCCAATTGACAGTAGTAGGTGCTCGGGTGCATGATCACTGGCAATAAACGATCCGTCTCCGGGCTCAAGTGTGCTGCTGCTGCTGCTGCAGTTTTGCCGGCGCCCAGTGGAAATAATGAGTGAGATATGCACACGCTCTCTTTTCCTCTCTTGTTCTCTTCTGGACACTGGTCCATTTGTCTACGTCCCCAGCTAGCTAGCCACTCTAGCTAGCTGGCCACTCTGTTGTTAATTACGACGACTGCTTGACTGTCGATTAATTGCCTACAAGAAGTAGTGTTCTACTATTTGCAATCGTTGGCGTGCAAATTTGTCTTTTTGTCTCTGAAGTCCTCCTAAAGTGTCCTGCACCACTTGGACAGTTCCACTCTGAGTTACTCTGTCCACTCTTTCTCTCTCTCTCTCTCGCCAGTGACATCAGTTGTCCAGTCTCAATAATTAATAACTCGCTCTAAGGACCGACGTTGCCCTGTTTACCCAGCAGCAGCAGCAGCAGCAGTGGTAATATCAATTGCGCCAGTTCAGTTTGCTCAGCACAAACAGATAGACAGACAGTCGGACAGGGATAGACAGGTTCACTCTGGACCTCACTCATTCATTACCTTTGCATACGGTCGCTGTCAATGCTGTGGACTGACTGCTCGTGCAAATTATCATTGTACAGTTTTGTCTGTGTGTATCCTGCGTGAGCGGACTTTATTGAAATCGACTTTAATTATTTAGCACAAGTGCTGCTGCTGCTGCTGCCGCAACTGCTGTCTGTCAGTTTGTCTTTGCCATTACAGACAATTGCCAGGCACCAGCAGCACTTCCACTTCTTCGCGCTCATTGCAACTGTCTAATTCGATGACTTGCTGCACTTTAAAGGAGAGGAGAAAGAGGCCTGTGCATGCTTGCCATTAGCTGAAGCCGGTGAGTGAGTGAGCGGTCCTGCCGCCATCAGTCAGGCAGCCATTTATGGCCCCTGCTTATTATTAATTTCCATCTCTTTCTCTCCTGAAGCAGCAGCAGATGATGATGATGATGATGACCACCAGCGCCAGTGCCAGCACTCACCTTTGTGCACGTTCTCTCACCACCAGCAGCAGCAGCAGCACTACCACTTTTGCAGTGATAAATGTTCACTACACACGTAATAATTAATTTGCAAGTTGCACTTGCTTTCTGTTGGCTGCTTCTATCTCTCCCTCTCTTTCTCGGAGTTTTTGGGTGCAAGGACTCTCGAACTTTGTGGAGGGCACTTTGTGTTGAGAGTGCTGGTGCTGAATAAAAGTGGAGTTGAAAGAGTGGAAAAAGCACACAGACAGACTCGTCATTTCCCCATAAATATGACCACCAGGAACAACCATTGTTTGCGGTGATGATAAAGCAGCAGCAGCAGCAGAAAAAACCAGTGACCAGAAGCTCACCGTTTGTCAGTAGCCCTAAACGCGGTAGTTTATCGGGGAACGATTTGAATAAATTTAAAACTTTACGGGTCTATTTGCTCTCTCACTTTCCAAGTTCAGCTTTTATCATTGTTGATCTACCACCACTACCATCGAGTGCGTAATTTGTGCGCCTATTAGTAGTAGCCTTGATGGTTTAAAAGTTGGATAAGTGCCCGATTATGAGCAGACGATCATTGGGCACTTTGCCCCCCCCCTCTTGCTCTGTTTATCACACTTTTAAACACTTTTGCTCACTGTTTCACGCGCATTTTCATTTCAGTTTGTTGTTGCATTCTGTAATTAATTAAAAATTTTATTACTTGGCCTGCTTGGCGGCGATTCTGTCGATTATTTATTATCCCCATTTAGGCAGATTGCAAACACACACAGCTGGAGGTGAAATGGAATGAGTGAAGTGAGAGAGAATGAATGGCGTCAAGGTTGACCAGTGCTTCAGCAAAAGCAGCGGCTAACGAGAGTGGGCGGCAGAATCGATCAGCCAAATTCTTTTAAGCTCTCTCTCTCTCTCTCTCACTTTCCAGTGAGAAGCCCTCATTGACGCCTTCTCTCAATTTCTCTGGTTTTGCAGAAAGTGCAAAAACAACAACAGCAGCAGCCAAGCTCAGCTCAGAAAGATCTTATCTCACTGGCTGGCAGAGCTTCTCGTCACTAACTTCACACGGGCGCGCAAATGAGCAGCCAAGCACACACACACATTTGCACACTCACTCGTTCACTTTCTCACTTTCACTTCTTCTGCTGCGTTGCCTATTGTTTCGGCGGCTGACGGTTGATTGATTAGTCGGCTATTAGTCACTGGTATACTTGCCTGGACTGTTTGGAAGTCTTTTTGTTTTGTTTTGTCCTCCATACCACTATTTGTTGCCTGGCTGTTGATTTGTTTGACTGTCAGAAGCGATAGGAGCAGCGAGATAAGCTGTCTATATTTGCCGACCGATAAGCAAAGGCAGGCAGGCAGGCACGCCATAGAGCACACTTTTCTTATTCTCCTCGTCTAGTCATCTCTCTTCTTCTTGACTGTTGGGCGCTAATAAGAAGAGAATGGCTGGTAAAAAATTGCTGTTGCATTTGTCTTGCACCGGTCTGGCTTCACTCCTCTCTTCTTTTTCCTCCTCTCTCCTCTGTTCTCATCGATGTTCACGCACCCGCTTTCTCATCTCTCTCTGTCTTCTTGCATTTTGCGAATGGTCTAAATGTTGCAGCCTCAGTGTCTCATTTATTCTGGTCTTTCTGCCATTTCCTTAAGCTGAAGAAATGTTATCTTTGCTCGTGTCGTGCACTACAACATTCAGTGTCTAATCTGCCAGCCCGTGTGATGCTTTGAGAGAGATGTGCTGCTGCTCAGTGTGTGCTCGTTGCGTGTGTATTCTGCAATCAATACGATTGAATCGAGCGCCCTTCTCTGCTGTGTCTTTCGATGATGGCTGCTGCTCTGCTGGCTGGCTGATTGCCTGTGCTGTGTATTAACTGCAGGCAAGACTGCATTACAACGCAGTGACTGCCCGTCCCTGCTTCCTTTCTCTCTCTGCTCTCTTTTCTATGTGGCTCGCCTTGCCCACACTGCATGGCCTCATACTCTGCTGCTATGAATTGAAACGCAATGCCTGGCGAAAGGCTCAACCGTGACTGCTCTGTGTATCTATTCCTCTTCTCTGGTTTTGTTGCATTCATGTTCTCATCCTGTTTTGTGTGTTGTTGCGACGCACAGTGCCATCGTGCACAATTTAGTTATGATTCCTCTACGCGCCGATCATTACGATGTCCTTACACTGCTGCACGAGCCCATCCGTGACTGCTTTTGAGCATTTCCTTTTTCTGTTTTTCTTGCTTCTCCATCGTCATCCTCGGAGCATCCTTTCTTGATTGCTCCTTTTGTGCGTGCTCATGCAGCCGTAGATTGTCCATTGGTGAAATTTATGTTTGATGTTGTGCTCTTGCCGCGTCCCTCTCGCATGCGCTCACATTGCACTCTGCACCAGTCATCAGCTCTCAAGGGTACTGCTGATTTCACGGCCATCACTTTCCACCTTTTGTCCATGCTTTGCCTTCTTGATAGCCCTTCGCTAGTGAATTGTTGTTGGCTCCCTTTTCTTGTTGCTGCCATCTTTTATGTTAGAAGATAGTATCTATCCGTGACAGCTCACTTCTACTTTTCTAATGCCAGATCTGATGTGGTGAATATGTAGTGTGAATGGTTGAAGTGCTACTTTGGCCGTCGGTTACCTCTCTGCCATTGCCGACTCACATTTGCCTCCACTGGCAGCCCAGTTCAGTTCAGCTCTCAAAGTGAGATAAGACTGACTGATTCACTAGCTCACTCACTTACTCACCCGTTCACAGACTTAGTAGACCTAGCGTTGATAGCCCTTTGCTGAGGTGAATTGTTGTTGGCTCTCTTTTTTTTCTCTGGCGCATCTTTTATGATTAGAAGAAGAGAGGGTGAGCTATCTGTGACGAAGCTGCGACTTCTACTTCTTCTAAATGCCCGAGACTGATGGCGGTGAATATGTAAAGAGTGTGAATGGGGAGCAAGTGTAGCCTGGGCGCATTTAGACGATTTATAGCTGCTGCTGCTGCTGGGCGCTGCTACTACTTCCGATGATGACGACGATGATCGCTGATGTCGATGGATGCACCGATGATGATGATGATGATGTGATCAGGATAGGACTGCACTGTTGCTGACTGCTGCAGCTCTTTGGTGTGATGCCTACTGCGAAAAATTCTCTTTTTTTCTATTTTATTTATGGGCATAGGTTCGGAGTGGGTTGTGATCCATCAACAGAGAATCAAGAAGTGAGCAGTGCAGCAGTGTTCCACATTTCAGCAGTCGATAATGCAGTTGCACGCACTGCACTTTTCCTTCTTCTTGAAGGACTGCCACTGTCTCTTTCTCCACTGGCACTCCTAATAGAGGGATCAAGCATCGGTGTGATGTATCTATCGTTTAGCAAATGGCAGGGCACGTTTAAATTACCACCAAACACAAATAGAGGGTGAATGCGAGTACTGTTCTCACACTTTTTCCCGTCTCTGCTACCTCGGTCCTCGGTGGCCACCACCGGCAGTGCCAGTGCCATCGACAGTTGATGACGGGGGCACATTGGGAGCCAGTGGGCACCAGTCTGTGCCTGTGCATATGTGCCACACTCTTCACCGCTGAAGTGCTCAACTTTTACTTTTTGTTTCCAGCTCTCTTGTTTATATTTTGACAGCACTGATAGATAGGTTGTCTAATGGTGGTGGTGGTGGCGGGAAAGGGGAGAAGAGCGGGAGTAATCTGCGGATTGAAGTGCTGCACTACTGCACTGAACCAACAGCAGAAGCAGAAATTGAAATTGAAAAGTGCCAAGTGCCAAATTAAAATGCACAACTGAGAAAGAAGACGTCATCAGAGGTGCCGTTGCTGCTGCTGCTGTTGCTGCCAATCCAAAGGGGCCTAGAGATTGCAGCCCTCTCTCTTTTTCCGCTCTCATTTGCTGTTCATTCACTTTTCTCTTTTCTTCTTTTTCTTCTTCTTCAGCAGTCTCCCTCATCCGCCGCTGCTGATGCTGTAATTGCTCGCTGGTGATTCCTTCATTTGTCTTGATTGCCAACTCGGGTTTTTTGGGCACAATCTGCTTACGTGGTCTTGCTGCTGCCTTCTTTTTCTTGGCGTGATATATTTGCTGTGCCAATTGCCTTTGAAGCGGCAGCAGCATCAGCAGCATCAGCACCCATCTTGCCTGCTGCCTTAACCCATTCTGTTTATTTAGTGTCCTTCCTTTCTCCTTTCTCCTTTCTCCCTTTGTCTGCCGTGCTCATTCATTAAGACGAGGCCGAAGCAGCAACGGCACGGCAGCAGCTCGCAGGCGTAATCTAGGCGCCGACATGAGCAAGATTAACTTGCCCGAGAGTAGACCTCAATAAATAGTGCCCTTCTGTCTGTCTGCCTGCCTCCCTGCCTGTCTGTCTGTCTTTCCTGTGTGCCTGCATGCCCATTCTTTGCCGTTCACTAATTCCGCCGTGTTGGCAACAACAGACGTAGCAGCAGCAGCAGCAGCATAACGGCACTAATTCCACTCGGCACCCAAAACGATATCATCACTGTCAGGCACAAATCATTGCAATAAATTACACTGCGAGTTGAGCAAAGTACCAGCAGCAGCAGCAGCAGCACCAACCGGGCAACACTTTATTTGTGGTGCCCGCATTTGCTGTGTGTGCGATGGTGCCCAAGGTGCCGACCGGACACAAAAGCGAGGAGCTTTTTCTCTGAACCAGTTGTAGCCAGTCCCCTTGCCCCGGTACTGCTGCTGAAATTGTGGCTCATTTTGATTCAGTCACTTTCTGTCTTTTGCAACCGTGTGATCAATATTGAAAGGTGCACTGCTGATTTTCAACCCTTTGAAGCCCATCATCAGATCATTCTGTGTGTTTTGTGAATGATGTCAACGGTGAATCATTGATGATGAAAGTCCGCATGGCGGTCCGCTTCAAAGCTAACACTACTGTCCTCTTTTTTCACCCCTTTTCAGCCCTCCCCCTCTTCTGTCGATGGCCTCATATTTTACAGTCCCCTTCTCCTGTCGCTGCTAATAATGATAATAGCAATTAGAAGGACGAAGCATCAGCGGCAGCTTTCACTACGATTTGCTATTGATGCAGAATAGATGATGGCAATGAAGAGAGGACAGGCAGGCAGGCACATAGTGGACGATAAATGACGGCAGTGTTGCTGCTGCCTCGAATTAGTCCCCCACTCTTTCTCTGTGTGTATGTGCTCTTCTGCTGCAATTCAGTGCTGTGCTGTGCAGAGAAACAAATGGCGCCTATCAAAGACATTCGTCTGCAGTCGAGCAGCAGTTAGGGAGAGGAGAAAGGAGACGCCATCGTCGAAGAGTAGAATAGTGTGTAGAGTAGAGCAGAGAATAGGCAATAATCATTGCCATAATAATAAGTTTAGACACATTAGCCTGGCGATAGTTTTGACAGTTGAGATATGGATTTAGATGGAGACAATGACGACATTAATTCTCTATTAGGCAGGCTGAGGCGAATATTGAGGGAGAGAGGGCTGGAGCTGGAGCTGGTCATGGGCACACACTTGAGCGAGAGAGAGAGGACCAGGCTTTCATTCATTGTTGCCTGTGTGTGTGATAAGCAGCAGCAGCACGCAGCACAGGCAGTGCTTTTATTTTCACCCCCACGACGGCCAAGACCACTGGTGCCCGTTGATTGATTGAAAGCTGTCAACTTGGATTGGGGCGCCTGCTTGCCGGGGCACAATGATCGAGTCTCGGCGGGCGCTGGTGGTGTGCTTTGCTGTGCAGTAAATGGCCTTCCACTGAATCACACTGCCAATGCCTGCCTGCCTCCCTCGATATTCGTTCGATTAGTGGCCGGCAAGAGAGAAGGAGCGAGTCGGTGACGAGCTGTCGTGGCTGAAGCCTCTACCACTGCCTTTCTCATTTTCTCCCTTCTCTCTTTTTGGCCATTGTCTCAGTGGCCGTGTGTGCTCTCGTTTGCTGCCAGCCTCTATTGATCGCCACTGCCTGATTTATACCAATTTCTATCAATTACTGGCCACACACACACACTGCAATAGCAGCAGCAGCGGCGTCCTTCACTGCCACTTCACTCAGACTAGGCAGCAGTCAGTCGCGCTCAGTGTGTTCAGTGCCCAACGCAATTACGGCTAGACTCTTCTGCTGTTGCTGTTGCTGCGAGAATTGAGAAAATGAATGAAATATTACCGCCATCCATTACAGGCATATCAATCTTTCCAGCCAGGCAGTCCTCTCCTCTTCTCTTCTTTTTGCCCGTTGTAATTTTATTATTACTTATTACTATTTGTCACTTGAAGAACTCGTTATTTATGTATGCTATTTATGCGTTAGCGTTATTAGAAATAAATTATAAAAACACACACACAGCCCAGCACTCTTTACTTACTCTCTGGCCAGCAGCAGCAGCAGTTTAACCAGAACCAGCCAGTTTCCTCTTCCCGTTCTCTTTCTTCATTTTTTGCTGTTTTCCCCCATCTTCTTCTTCTTCTTCATTCGCTCCCACTCCTTTAATCGCTTCCATTTATTTTGTCCATTTTGTCTTGCCTTATTTATTTTTGGCGATTTTTCATTTTCACTTACTTTAAATTGCCGTCATATCTCTCGCTCTCTGCCTCGGCCCGTGACAAGTTCGATTCGTGATTCGCGCTCCGGAGAGGCTCACAAAGTGTCGCCCGAATAAGAAGGGGAAAAAGGAAAAATGAGTGGGGAAAGAACACAGAGTGGCGTGAAACGGCTGCTCTGTGGCCAGTTTGTTTTAGACTCTTTTTTCTTTTTGTAAGTTTTGAGGGAAGAAAGAGAGCATCTCGCCTTGTCCGATTGTTTTTGGCAAAAGATCCCCTCTCTTTGTCTTCTCTTTGGCTTTGCAAGTGTCGGCAAATTAAAAGTCAACCGTCTGCTTGGCTCTGTTCAGTGTCTTGCTGTTTCTGCTGCTGCCTGAGCTGTCTGAGCACTGAATGCCAACTTCGAATGATGCTGATTCGCCAGAACGTAATTTATGTAGCAAAGCCAGCAAAGACCACTGCTGCTCGCTGTTGCTGAATGTGCTCATGCACATTGTTATTTTTAACTGCTGCTCAACCACGCTTTCTCTTTTTATTTTTCTCTTCTCTTCTTGCCTCTCCAAATGGAACATTAAATTTTGCAGAATCACGTATTTAATACCAACTTTTGCTCGGTGCAACGGTGTGCTCTTCTTCTGCTCACTACTGCTGTCGTTGAACTGCTGTTTCAGTCCCTTTATACTTTTTCTCTTTTCCCCTCTTTTTTCCTTGTTTCTGGAATTTTTCACAACACACACACAAACACAATCACAGACTGACAACAAGCCAAGCCAAAGCAGTGGCATCAGTGTTCGCGGCATTTTTTGCCGGCTGAGCTTGTCTCTTCTTTTGATAATCGATCTCAGTGTCTCGAAAGCTAGTAATTCAATTTTGTTTTGCCAGTGGTCTTAAAGGCGCCATCTATTCCAGTCAGCGAACAGTGCAGTCGATTTAAATTTATCTGCGCCAGCAGGCCACACCAAATACCAGACAGATTTGGCCTGTTCGCTTTACTCGTGCAGGTTTGCCAGCTCGCATCTCCTAAAATGTGTGCAGTGAAGTCTTCATTCAGTGCTGCTGATGATGATAATGATGATGAGGAGCAGCTCCAACAACAACAGCAGCAACAACAGCATCAGATTTGCTCAGTGTTCAGTTAATCAAATCGATTTAGCACATTGTGTTTTACAGAATTTTTACAGCTACTCACTGCTCGACTGCTCATTTCATTCTGGCAAATTAGGCTTTTTTGGTGCTCTTTTTGGTGTAGTCTTCTTTCTCCTTTCTGCCTGCTGGTGCGTAAAGGAAAATTAATATTTGTTTAAATATTTTATAGATTACATAAATTGTAATTATCACTTGTTAGCAGTGGCAGCAGCAGACTGAGCGTGTCGCAAGCGCGGTCTGTGTCTTCTATCTTTTTTGCTGTCCTTTTTTGCGTTTGCTCAATCGTAGGAGCTAGGCTAGGCTAGCTGGCGCACACATTAGCTAGCCAGCAAGCGAGCAAGCAAGAAAATCATCGTCGCTGACACACACAGGCGCGAGCATAAGACAAAGATTAGAATTATCGAATTAAACAAATGTGCAAATTTAAATAATTCACGACTTAATTTATGAACAGCGCACAGCTAACTCGATCTGCACTGCAACAGCAGCAGCGGCGGCGGCGGTCTTACGATGCCAAATGACTGAGTAGGTCTAGGGAAGCTCGGCAGCTAAACTAAACTAAACTAAAGTTGCTGAAGTTGCTCTGCGAAGTTGGCCACGGCGGTGTGTGACGATTGCCGCGCAGTTGATGATGATAATAACAACGGTAATGATCATGAGCTGTGCTGCACTGCTGCTGCTGCTGCTGTTGCTGCTGCTTGATGGCACTTGGCCAAATGTGAGCTGACAATGGCGAGTAAGGGAGAGACACTGCCCATAGAGAAAGAAGACAGTGCGCTGATGTGACACTTGAATTATTGCCGTTATTACTTTTAATAAGGTTTACTTTAAATTTATATGTTAATTCAAATATTTTAAATATTTAATAGTATACTGTGCTTGCTACTCTCTCAATGTTTGAGTGTGTGTTTGGGTATGCTCATCTCTTCTGGTGGCAACATTTTCGCTCCCGTCTTAATGCCCATCGTGCGCTGGCCGCGCGCTAAGTAAGTGATCAACTGCGTGAGGGTGAGATGCCTAAAACTGCCTACTGCCCGAGAATAGTAAGAATGTGTCTTTCTTTTGCTTCTGTGACTGCTGCTGCTGCTGCTGACGATGATGATGGGAGAGAGGATGTGGCAATCAGACTGCCTGAAGTGCACTAGGACTTTTTAGTTTTTCCGCTCATTCAAATTCTCTTTGCTTTGGCCTTTGAATGAAAACCTTGCTCGTCGATGAATGGCAAGCAGCTTTTGCTGTGATGCTGTCTAATTGCTCGTTAAAGACCTCACTTACCAATTGAAATTGTTCTCGTTCTCTTTCTTGTGTTTTCCTAGTTGAAGGAAAAAAAGCTGTGCGGCATTTGAAGAGTGCCACTCGTAATGATGCTGAATTCCTTGAACAGCAGAAGCACAAACTTTCTTCTTTCATTTAGTTGTTGTGGTTTAACCTTTTTCAGCAGCTGCAAATCTGCTGCACCTTGCTCCCCACTACTGCTTTTCTGCCTGACTGACCACCACCACCACCATCACAAACTTTGCATGCCGCCGACAGCAGAAGCTTTGCATCTGAGCTGAACTGATGTTTTGTTTGCAGGCAGGCGAATCGAATTGACTCCACAGCTCTCTTTCCACTGCACCGCTGACTTCGGAGGTGAACACAATTTTTTTTTCTGCAGAACTTTTACTACTTTTTTTCCTCTTACTACTACCATCATCAGCATCATCAACATGTCGATTAATCCGTCGACCGTTCGATACATCTGCAAATGCATATTAATCGATGTATTTGCGTGGCACAGTGCACTCTCACTGTGTGTGCCCGCAGTGCACTCACTAATGCAGTGCCACTGCCGCTGCTGCTGCTAGTTATGCATTCGTCGGCCATCGCCGTCGTCGTCGTGGAGCGAAATGAAAGCCACCACAGTGGCATCAGCAGCATCAGCAGTGATTTATGGCCATTCTAATGACACGTTCTGCTTTTGTCATGTCATTCAGTCTCAGTAGTCAACGAGGAGAAGAAGGGCAAAGAGGAGAGAGAGAGAGGAGAGAGAGAATTAGACTAGAGAATCAAATGGCAGTTGCCATTTGAGTGCTGCTGCTGCTCCTGTCGCTGCTGAATGGAGTTTGCATTTTAAAGGGCATACAAAGAGAGGGAGACAGACTCTTCTGTCGATGATGTGTGTTGTATTTAAATTGCAATTATCTTGAAAAGTCATATTAATTCGCTTCGATTCTAAATGGGAAAGCAGCAGAGTGGGAGAGAGTTATGCTTGCCTGCCTGCCTAGTTGATGATTTATCTGAGTCACTTTATTGTGCACTGCCCGTGTCCGTTCACTTCTATTCTCTAGTTCTCTCTCTTTCTCCATTTGCCTCTGTGAATAATTGTTTTAAATTGTTCGCTCTCTCTCCTTCTCTGCCAGTCATGGCAAGTCTAATTATGACGATGTTTGCAGCCTCATTTCCAGACACTTCCACAGACCTCCATACTGGAAGCAGTGCAAAAGGGGGAGGGCGCCTGAATCGATGATAAATGACGAGAGCCGTGAGCAGAGAGTTGAGGGAAGAGGAAAAAAAGTTGCAGTTTTCTCTGGTCTTCTCGGTGGCCATTGTGTGTTGCTTGCTCTCTTGCTTGCTTGCTTGCTTTGACTGGTACTGACGGCGCCAAAAAGGCAAAGAGTTTTCCCTTTTTTCTGCATCCTTTCTGCATCCTGGTGCCCATTCTTTGAATTTGATTTTGTGCTGGCATTCATTCAAAACAGTTGCCTGCTTGCCTGCCTGTTTGCCTGCCTGGTGTTTCATCAATGGGGAGACAAATGGACAGAGAGATGGAGCAGTTATCAGTGTGAGGTGGCGGTGGCTGGTTTTGTCGCACAGTCTGAATTTCTCTTTTTCTTCTTCTTGTTCTATTGGTAATTACTCGCTCGACCATTGCTGCTGAGTGAGCGAAAGAAAGAAGCAGTGGCATGTTTGCATTTGATTAGCAGTGCATTACTAGGCTGTTTTGTTCTTTTCCCCCTCACTGGTGAAAATATGCACACGAGATTTTGTGGTGATTTGAGGCAGTTTTTTTGCTGATGGTCGTCGTCGGAGCACAAAGAGGGAAAAATAAGGGTTGCAGCACACAGATCATCAGACAATCAACCCGTTCTCTTTTTCTCTCCAGTTCTTTCTCCCTTTCTGAAATGGTCCGTCATTTCCGTAGCTCGGCGTGGCCTTCTTCGATGATAAATGGTCGATGGTTGATGGTGAGCCAGTCGCTGGCAGCTATCAGCTCAGTCTGTCTTCCTCCTCATCGTCAGTCGATCATTAACTCTGGTGCTGGCACTCACCCTATTAATAATCACCACCAGCAGAAGCAGCAGCAGCAGTATTGGAGACAAGAAAGACGGGATGGCTTGACGGTGGTGGTGGTGGTGGTAACTGTATCGCCACCAGCAGCACCAACCACCAAGAATCAAAGCCCCTGTATGTTTAGCAGTGTTACCAGTCAGTGAGCGAATGACTATCAGTCAGTGGCTCAATCAGCCAGTGACTGGCTGCAGCAGCAGCAACAGCTATCACGTTGCACATGCTGCTGCCGAGGAGGTGATTGCATCGTTCGTATCCGACACGGACGCCCACCACCACCACCCGGTCCCCCTTGTTGTTGTTGTATGGATCCAAAGCTTTTTCATTGACTATGTGTGTGTCAATCTAGCAGTAATCTCCGAATCCTTTTCTGCTTCCCCCTCTTTCCTTCTTCTTCTTCTTTCTAATGCAGTGCTGTGCCTTCAGTTCGACGTGGCATCATCATCACTCATGTTCAGGCTCTAACTCTCTTTGGTTGCTGCTGCTGCTTCTGCCGTCGTCAGCTTCATCATCGGCAGAGGCCAAAGGGAATGAAACGAGTCAGAGCAAAGATCCATCCATTCAGCACTGCCTAATTGTCTGTCCTTGTTGCCACATATGTAAATTGACATGTGTTTTTGCTGCTGGGGCCTACTACTTGTCTGTGCTTGTTTGTGTCTGTGTGTGGGGGGCCTAGTGATACTATTCCACCACAGATTCTTTTGGCATTTTTCATTGAACTCGGGATAATTTTTTACTGGATTTGCCTGCCAGCCAGGCCCCATTTTTCTTCTTCTTCCTTTTCTTTTTACCGTTTAGTAAGACTGATGTTTTTGTTCTGCTGCTGATGATGGTTGTGCCCACTTTGTAGTGAACTCTTATTCTGGAGTAAAAGTGCTGCCAATGAATCGATTGAATTCAATTACCGACTGAAGAGTGGGGAAGAAAGTGCTGTGCATGACTTCACCTCAATGAATGAAAGCTCCAGCACACAGCTTGGCTGCTAAAACAAATGAAGACAAGAGCAATCAGGGCAACAACAATGGAAGCAGTGTACTCTCTGCACTGCTGCTTTGCAATAGTTATGTCGATGATAATGGCAGATTAATTGTCGCAGACGAACATGCACACACACACACACAATGGCTGCAGCATGAGAACATTTCTGTCAAAGGTTTTCTCTGACTCTCTCTGGCAAACTCGTTCTCATTACCACGCCGTACTAATGAATGCAAATGTGGTCGCCTTTTCTCTCTTTGGCTTGTAGGCTGCACAAATTAATTGTGATTAATTGAATATTTATTCAATCAGCACACAGCTGTGTGGCTAATCTGGCCAATGTCTTAATGAGGCTGCTGCGGCTGCTGCTCTTGCTGTTCGTTATTCATTGCACCACAGCTGACTATTACTGCCCAGTTGACACAGAAAACCTCAGCTCATTCGGCGGCGATGACATGACCAAAGACGATGCTAATTGGGATTAAGTTCTGTGTAGACCTGGGCATAGCGTTGGGAGCAAAGGTGGGTGGCCATGATTGTTTTCTATTCTGGTGAGGTAAAAGCAGGAATGCAGGAATATAAACTGCACAGAAAGAGAAAAAGACAGTACAAGATGGATTAGCATCTCAAATGAGCTCGTCGGCTCCTCTTTCTTCTCTTTGCTTGCTAATTGTTTGCCTCGTCACTTTTCATTTGCCGCTCAGTGTCACACGATGCAGTGTAGTAGTGCAAGGTGTAGTAGTTCAGAGGGCAACTGATGTAGTGGTGGTGGTGAACTGCACACTGCCTGGAATCACCACACTTTCTCCCACCTCTCTTTTCTGAATTTCGTTTACACTCTGGTGTTATTGTGTGCCACCAGCACTGCTTAGTGCACCCCTCTGCCGCCCGTCATCGCCGAACTTCTCTGAGTACAAGAGCAAGAACATATGAGAGAGCGAGAGAGATGATTAAGATGAATGAGATGAAACCAGAAAGGGAAAAGCTCTCTGCCAGAGCAAAGGAATTGAGGAGGAGGATAAGGAATGAGCATTGCGGCTACAGTGTGCAGTCTACAGTGACAGTGTCTGCCTGTCTGTCTGTTCCGATGCGATGCAGTCGGTGGTGGTGGATGCAGCACTGAAGTTGATGGCGCTGATGCACGCACTGATGATGAGATGATTTGCCCTGTGCCCATTTGATTGCACACTACTGATGTGCACCAGCAGCTCTCCTCTCTCTCTCTCTCTCTCTCTCTCCTCTCTCTTCTCTCTCTCTCTGTCAGTGAGTTCGATGAGATGCGACTCCTGAAGAAGCAGAGATTGCCACTCTATTGCTCCTTTGATGTCCCTCTGCTGCTGATCTGATTGCTCCTCTCTTCGCTTTCCTAGTCTCTTTCTCTGTCAGTTTGCAGAACCTGGTCAAAAAAGAGAAATGAAAGAAGCAGATTGATAAATGGACAGTTACTAAAGTGATTTCAGAGGATGACCTTCCCTTCATCTTTGCTCTCTCTTTTGTGCGCTGCATCAGTCAGCTCTCTATCCCCTCATCTTCAATCTGTTCTTTTTGCCACTCTTTCTGTCTTCTTTAACATTAGTGAGTTTGTTCAGGAACTGAAAACAGGCTGGACAAGCACAAGGCACAGTGACGCACCTGACAGCTTGCACTTCTCATTATGCTGCATACAGCAGACAGTACAACTGCTCTTTTACTGCTGCTGCTTCTGCTTTGTGTGTTTCCCTGACGTGCAGTAAATTACTCTTTATGCAACAACAAGCAAAAGCAGTTTTTTTTTGGCAAATCTTGCCAATTCTGCGCACTAGTTTTGTAATTTGTGTCTATTTTTTAAATTAAGAAAGAGTGTGCTAGAAACGAGACAATACAGTTAGTGCGGCTGCGACGGCGATGGTGGTAATAAAAACGGTGACGCTAATGAGAAAACTTTTCTGTTGCCATTTTCTGACTGATGTGTATGTGCTTCTGCTGCTGCATGAGCGTATGGAATGTCTTCCAGGTCTGTCTTCGGCTTCTTCTTTGCCTGACAATGTCAACTGAAGGTGGTATTTTAGTGTGTGGTGGTGAGACCATCAAAAGAAAGAAAGAACGAAGGGGAGAGAAGAAGCTGAAGTGTTTATTATTTGTATGCTCGTTTGCTTGCTAATGACACTGCAGCGGTAGTTTGTGTTTGTGGTGGTTTTGGTGGTGGTTGACATTGCAGCTGCAGCGGCAGCAGCAGCTCAGGTCAGGGCGACAATAAATCATGTATCGATCTGCAGTGTGACTGACCTGACTGGCTGAATGAATCATGCTTTGCTTTACTTCCATGCCACAGCAGTCTTTGCATGTCTGTCTTGTTTGTGTGTACATGTGTCTGTGTGTGTGTTTGTGTTTGTCTGCCTGAGTTGTCGCAGTAATTAATCGAAATTTGATACGCCTCTCACTTACTCACAGTTACTTTCCCTTTTGCGCGCACCTTTCCCTTTCCCTTTCTCTTTCTCTTTTCTCTCTTTCCTGTCTGTGTCTGGCTAGGTGGTAATTCGATCGCCGAACGAGTTACGCAGCGCCGGCACTTGTCGGATCAGTTGTGTTCACGACTTTGGTGAATCAAAGAGAAAGAGTACTAGTGTTTGCTGTTTTTACGCCAATTGATGCTTGGTTGGTTTGTTCAAGGACACATTGGCCCTTCTTCCTTTCTTTTAAATTTTGAGATTCTTCTCATGCAGGTTGTGGAGAGGCCATGAGACGTAAACTCTAATGCCAACAATGCAGCAATCATTATCGGATATTGATACGGCGTTTGGTTCAATTAGAAAAAAAGTCAGGGGTTTTTTCTTAGAGAAGTGTTTTGAGCACTTGGGAATGGATTGACACATGACTGCTGCATCTGTTGTTGTTGATGCACTTTTTAAAGATTCAAATCTTTGAACATTCGCTGATGGATTTTTGAGATGTGATGTGCTGTGTGTTGCAGGCTTCACTAACTTTTTAGCTAGGCTGGAATGTCTACTCTGTATCTAATGAACGTTTGCTGCACTTCACTGAAGCAGTGGAGCGCCTGTTAATTATTATTAGAGTCGTATTAATGCTATTAGTATTGGCCACTGTGAGCACTTGGGCCAGGGGAGGGGGGGGGAAGTACTATGATGATAATAATTACTAAGCTGCAAAATGACCTGTCTCTGTGCCCCGTCGTCTTCTAATTGCGATCGATGCACAGCAGCAGCACTACAGTTACGGATGTGTGCATTGCTGTTTTTTTTGCTGGACAGGCAAAAAACAGCAGCATTACAACCGTTTTCCTGATAAGTTGTAGCAAGAGAAGGAGAGGAGAGACAAATCGAGCTGCAAAAAATGGACGCGTGCATTCAGGGAGCACAAGCTAAGCTAAAGGGACCCACTGGCTCCAGTGGCCCGTGGGCCGATTGATGCTCGGCGGCAGCGGCAGCGGCGTCTGCTGCTGCGATAGCTGGCTGGGATGCGATTTGTTGTGTTTATGGTTACTGGCGCCTGTGCGCCCTTGCACCCTACGATTAATTGCACATTGTGAGAGCGCGGGAGAATTGCACATTGAAATGTATGTATATGTGCGTATTATATTAATTAATGATCATTATTATTGCCACTGCAGCAGCGGCGGCGGCAGAAGCTAGGCAGTCCTATTCGGCATCATCATCTGCTTTGGCTTCGGCAGCAGCAGCAGCAGCAGCAGCATCAGCAGAAGTACAATGGACTACTCGGTATTAATAATTTGATTAAACGGCAAGACACGAGCTCTCGCGGTATGTGTATCTGAAGCTGAGAGGCCCTGGACGCGATCGACTGCCGTTGTCTGTCTGTCTGCCATTGCCTGCCTGTCTGTCTGCCCGTTGATCTAATTTGTGCCTTTAACTAACTTAATGATGATTGCGATTTTAAGCCAATCATAATGATCATCACTGGGTAATGGGTAGTGGTGGTGGTGGTGGTGTAGTGGTGCATCTTAATGCCTCCCTGCCTCCCTGCCTCCCTGTCCTGTCCTGGCAGTCAGATGAGCAAAAGTCAGCTCGAGCTTGGGGAGCCATAAATAATATCTCCTTAGGCGTCATTATGCACAGCAGCGCTGCTGGGCCCCATAAAGCACGCCTCATTCTTCTTTTTCTTCTCCTTCATCTTCTCCTTCATCTTCTTTTTTTCGACCATGTCTGTGCATTGGGTAAATAAAAGTGACGGGGGTGGCAGTGATGGTGGATGACTCTGGTGTGCATGTTTTCTTCCTTGAAGAGAGAATCACGATGCTCGCAATAATCGTTAGTGCCGCTGTTGCTCTGGTTCTAACTGCTGGCCTCAGCAAGCAAGGCCAATCAATTGCCTGGCAGAGCTCGGTGTACATTTTCAGACAGCAGCAGCAACACTGCACACCCCCTCTCAATCGATAGCCAGCGAGGCAGACTTGATGGGATGGCCTGTGTTTTAACGGGGCAAATTAGTATGTGTCCATGAACTGGCTCGTGCCTGTGTGCTTCACTTGACTTTGTCACAATTAAAAAACACTGCATACCAGTCATTGCCCACCAGATATGACTTGATTGTGCTTGAGCTACCCAATTTAGTGATTACCAGTCTTTATCTTCTTCTTCTAATAATAACGGTAATAATAATAAAAACATTCAAACGGCTGGTGCCTTTGGCCAACTGCTGGCACAATGTGTGCCTGTGTGCACTGATTTGCCCAGGCCAGCATTTTAATCTTATCAAAATTCATTTACTTTCTCTAATAGCTATTTAATCTGTCTGCTTCTGCATCTGCTTCTGCTAGTTTCATTGTTTCACTGTACTCCAAACTTCAATACTTCAACATTAGTTCCTCCTCCTCCTCTACTGTATCCCTCTTACACTGAATACCTTGGAATTGCCTGACAGTAAACACACACACACATTTCGTTGAATGATGACATGATGAGTGGTGGTGACATTGTGGTGAGGGCGCTGCTCACTGATGACCGCTGAGTGTGAGGGTGACGTACAGCAGAGTGAGTGTACAGCTGCTTCGGGCAGCCTCAGTCGACTGGCAGACACCGAGCAGAGCAGATGTCTTTCTTTTTGCTGCTGCTCTGCTTGGTGTCTTCCAGTCGACTGTGGCAGCCTGGTCCTGGCCCTGTTTCAAGAACGACTCTTCGGGATGGATGGCCCTGGATCATCCTCATCCTCGTCCTCTTCCCGCCGAAGCCCCTTTGGCGACTTCTTCCTCATCAGATAAGTATTTGTGGTTGTTGTGTTGCAGTTCTCGATACTTTGTGTAACCTGTGCTTTTGTTTCCCCTTGCAAATCTCTCTCTCTCTCTCTCTCTCTCTCTCTCTCTCTCTCTCTCTCTCTCTCTCTCTCTCTCTCTCTCTCTCTCTCTCTCACTCACTGGAGCACTCTCAGCCCAGTGCTGATCATCACCACCACCACCATCACCGCCATCATCATCATCATCATCTCTGCCTGCCGACTCGAGGCACCGTCTGACGAACTTTGACGAGAACGACCCCAAGGATGGACGAGGGCAAGCAAGTCGAGGATGGCATCACCGACAAGGCAGCAGCAACGGACTTTGAGGATGACTCAAGAGGATGGACGACGGCAAGACAAGTTGCGGATGGCATCACCACCGAGGCATCATCATCATCATCAGCAGTCTTTGGCTTGGACAGCCGAGGACTTTGTATCTATTTGTAAACCTTTGTATTGTTAGATGATTGAGGATGAATAAAGACAAGTTTGAAATACAGTTTGAAAAGTGTTTTTATTGGTTTATAAAATAATACAAAAAGAAAGAAAGGAAAGAAAGAAAAGAAAGGCAGCAACCCATGGCCTTCCCTCTCCCTCTACTTACCCATCCTCATCGCCGTCTTCAGACAGTCGACCGTCCTTGTCGACCGTCCTCTTCGGTCCCCCCACGTCCGAGGAGGGACAGTAATATCTTGAGGGACCTGATCTTTTGATTACCCAGCAAATGTGCAAGGAGGAAAGACCGATCGAGACTCTCCAAGCACTAGCTGCGCACCATTTATGGCTGGTGTTCCCCACCTTTTCAGCAGATCGACCGCCAGTGTCGACTGCCTCTTCGGCCCCGTCGTCGGTCTTCAGTCTTCAGTCTTCGTTGTCGTCCATCCTGGTCGTCCATCTTCGTCGTCGTCCATCCTGGCTATCGTCGGTTTTCGTCGCCGTCGGTCTTCGTCGCCATCCATCCTCGTAGTCCATCCTGGTCGTTCCTGGGCCTCGCTGGAAAAGGTTAAAAGTTAGAATGGCCAGGTGCTAATCACACTGGCCATGGGTTGCTGCCGGGAAAGAAAAGGAAAAGAAAGGAGAGAAAAAGAAGGAAGGAAAGAAAGATGAAGAACACCAGCATAGACACTGGTGTTCTGGTGATGGTGATGGGGGTGATGATGGGGATGATCTTCAGCCCAGAGTGCGGGCGTGGGTGCCATCCGATGGGCGCAAGAGTGAGAGGCCATGGTGTCTGCAAAAAATAAACAAAAGTTAGAAATAGAAGCAAACGAAGAAAAATCCAACACTTACCATCGTCGGCGAGAATTGTGATGATCTTCACCATCAATACAAAGAGCGCCCGCAGGCGCTATCAGCAACAGCAGCGGCGGCGGCTGCCGTCCCGGCGGCACGACCGTCCTCGTCGGTGTCTGTACGGCAAATGAGGCGACTGTAGCGCCGCCGATAGCGGTGGCCGAGCAGACAGTCTGATGACAGCTGTCAGGGGTGCCCGTCGTAGATGCAATGCAAGATACCGAAATGGGAACTTCAATTGCGGATATCTCAGGAAGTACTTGAGCTATCGAGGTTCTGCTTGCGCAGAAATACTTTTTTAAGTGTTTTGCGTCGAATGACGCCATAAAACGAGGGTGTCAGATTTTTGGTCAGATTTTCAAAATCTGCAAGGCTATAGCCTTACAGATTTGGCCGATTTGGCCAAAAATCTGACAGCCTCGTTTTATTGCAGATTCTTAAAGTACTCGGTGAGAAAACTCCAAATCCAAAAGAGTTTTTGCTCTGAGACCACGGGAACATGGTCAATTTTAATTTTAAAGTTAATTAAAAATTAATAAAGTTTCCGGTGTTGGCCGCTAGGAAATCTGCGGCGCCACCAGCGTCGCCATCTTGAAAGTGGCGTCAAAAAATCGCCCGTGAATTTTATTTTTCTCGTGTTCAGAAAACCAGGAAAATAAACTTTGTGGAACCCCTGCTGCCATCTAGTGTGTGTCGGATGAACTTAGCAAAAGAATTTAACCGGATCAAATTCTGTGCTGCCCGGTAAATTTTGGTTAATCTGAAAACAACAAACAAATAGGAGGACCGGGCCAGCTTTGGCAAGTTTTATTATGAAGAGTAAATAGTAGTACATTTTAGGGGTTGTAGGGACTGAAATCATACTGAGAGTTTGGTGAGTAAGATAATCATTCCAACTGTTCTGAAAAACCAATTGTTTGATAACTGAAAAAATGTCGGCCCCAACAAAAATGATACAAAAAACAAAGTTTAAATGGTGAATAAAATATTTATAAACGCCCAAATTGGGTCTGATTGAAGATGCCTGGAGAGAGAGAAAGAGGATTCACGGCCAGCAGCGGAAAGAGTAAAGCAAGCTTGCCTAATCATTGTAGACGACGGCAACAGAGGAGTTCTCCTTCAAAAGAAACTCCGTTTGACGGGAGAGGCTGCCGTGACTGGTGAACACCTCAGGCTGGAAGGGCAGGTTTACGCCGAGGGGAGTGACGCTGAGAAAAAGATAGGCCAGTTGAGGCAGTCGGGAAAAGGCGGCCAGTCGCGCCAGTCGCAGACACTTCTGCATCTGCTGACCATAGTCGGCCTTAAACTGACTTGCATTGCGACGGAGGTAATTGGGGTCGAGCTGGCAGAGGGCGAGCTTCTCTCGGGGAATCAGGTAGCCACATTCGCCACAGCCCACGCCCATGTGGTCCCAAAGAATGGTCGTCAGGTTGGGAAAGAGCACCTCCAGGTGCAGCTGCTCGTAGTCGCGGTGACTGTTTGCCGAAAAATGCATTCTGCGTGGGTGGATATTAAAGAAACGTTAGCATTGTACAACAAAAAGTGACCCTTGATCACCACTTACTCTAGCAACTTACACTGGGCATCACAGGCAGTTGGTCAATGTTCACCTTTTCCGAAGGTGAGCTGGGAGCAGGGAGGCAAAAGATGCAGAGATTGACGAGCTCCTGGAGAGAGGCCAGCGACTCGACCAGTCGACGAATGCGAAGTGACTTTACGTGGAGTGCCAGCACCTTCAGGTGAGGCGACTGACGGGCAAATCGGGCCAGTGCCTTGTACTCGGCCGCTGAGTCGGCGCTGAACATGCCATCAATTTCGACTCTACGCAGACGGCGGCGATCGGACCAGGGCCGAGGGAGACCAGTGTGCGCAGAGTGAGAGGTGTTTCACCGATGAGCAGCTCGAGATTTTCACGTTTCTTTGGCTGCTGCTTCGGCTTGGAGCCCTCTCCTGCCACAACTTTATCAGCACCTCCTCCATCCCGAATTCGAAAAAGTACCTGGTTTAGCAGGCGAGTATCGGCAGGAAAGCTGTTGCTGTAGTTGTCAAACTCGAGGCGAGTGCGAAACTTGAGCCACTTAGGCGGCCGACGACGTCAGGCAGGCAATGGGTGGCCAGTTGGTGGTCGTCGAGGACCACCGGACAGTTGGGCGGCGACTGGAAGTTCAGCTCCAGGCTGCGCAGTGCCGTGAGACGGTTCAGATTGGCCATCAGCGTGAGGAACTTCTGCTGGAAGGCGAGTTGCGCTTTGGCGCGGTTTCGATCGTCATCGGTGAGCTCTCCCCAGAACCAGATGGTCACCTCGACCAGCTGGTGACGGTAGTGAGCGAGCAACTGATTCACCTTCGACAGTTCCTCGTGGGTGCCATGTAGCTGCACCAGGTGGAACACCGTCAGATTGGGCAGCAGCTCGAGAACTCGGTCTACGGTGGTCTGCAGCGGGCAATTGTGACCGATGAAAAGAGCGCTGAGGTCAAGGCGCACCTTGAACTTTAGGCTGGGAGAGCTGTTCTTCTTGCCGTCCAGCCGTGGCAGGTTGATAGGTTCGAGGCGGCACAGATGCAGCATATTCAGGTCTGCCGGGTCATTGGCGATGGCCAGTTCGCGTCGTCCGTTCAAGGCTGCTGGCTTCAGCTCCTGCCAGGCGCGGCAGACCTCGTCAATGTGAAACAGATCCACCAGTGGAACGTAATCAAAAATGGTGAGCAGTGGCAGCTCAGGATAGTCGGAGATGGAGACGGATGGGCTGGTGGAGGTGGTGGTGGAAGTAGTGGGAGTATTTCCTTCGGCCATCTTGAAGTGAACGCAGTCAACGCAGTTTTGCGACGTGTTCTTCTTCTGTGATTCAACTGTCGAGTGCGTGCGCTGGTCAAACGTACATCCAGTAAGTGAAGTGAGCTTTTTTGAGCAGCAGAAAAGGGAACAATATCGTTTCCTCAATGGTGACTCACCATTAGCGACTGTTGCCATTGGCAAGAGACATAAATTGTGTTCCCTTTTCGGCTGTTGATGCACAGCCAACGATAGACTGATCCTTAAGCCTTCGCTGTGCATCAGCAGCGGAAAAAATTGACACAACTTCTGTCTTCGCCCACCAGAGTACATGCGCAGAAGAGTTTTTGGCAACAAAATCAGCGAAATCGCAACCAGCACATCTTTTGCATAGAATAACTGTCCACTAGAGTTTGACGAAGGACCGGTGCAGCTTTGGCAAGTTTTATTTTGAGGAGTAAATAGTAGAACATATTAGGGGTTGTAGGGACTGAAATCCTACTGAGAGTTTGGTGAGTAATATGATCATTCCAACTGTTCTGAAAAACCGATTGTTTGATAACTGAAAAAGATCTGGCCCCACCAAAAAAGATACAAAAGACAGAGTTTAAATGGTGAATATGATATTTATAAACGCTCAAATTGGGTCTGATTGAAGATGCCCGGAGGGAGAGAGGATTCACGGCCAGCAGCGGAAAGAGTAAAGTAAGCTTGCCTAATCACTGTAGACGACGTACGAAGGAGAGTTCTCCTTCAAAAAAAACTCAGTTTGTCGGGAGAGGCTGGCGTGACTAGTGAACACCTCATCCTTGAAGGGTATGTACACATATCCAAAAGGACAGACTTGTACCCAGAGATAAGCAAGTTGAGGCAGTCTGGAAAAGGCGGCCATTCGCCCCAGTCGCAGACACTTCTGCATCGGTCGACCGTAGTCGGCCTTGAACTGACTCGCATTGCGGCGGAGGTAATTGGGGTCGAGCTGGTAGAGGTTGATCTCCTCTTGTGGAATCATATAGCCACAGTCCGAGCAGCCCCTGCCCAAGTGGTTCCAGAGGACATTTGTCAGGTTAGGAAAAAGCACCTCCAGGTACAGCTGCTCGTAGTCCTGGTGGCTGTTTGCCGAAAAATGAAGGCTGTGTAGGTGGGTATCAAAGACATGTTAGCATTGTACAGTAAGTGTTTTTGATCACACTTACTCTAGAAACTTCACACTGGGCAGCACGGGCAGTTGGTCAATGTTCACATTTTCCGGAGGCGAGCTGGGGGCTGGGAAGCAGCAGATGTACAGAGAGGCGAGCTCTTTGAGAGAGGCCAGTGACTGAACCAGCCGACGAATGCTAAGAGACCTCACGTTGACGGTGAGCTTCTGCAGATGAGGCGACAGACTGGCGAGCCGGGCCAGCGCCTTGTACTCGGCCTGTGAGTGGCCGCTGAACACGCCGTCAATTTGGACGGTGCGCAGGCCGACGGCGACCGGGCCGAGGGAGACTAGCGTGCGCAGAGTGAGAGGTGTTCCATTGACGTACAGCTCGAGATCTTTTTGCTTCTTTGGCTGCTGCTGTTTCAATTTGGAGCCCTCTCCAGCCAGAGCTTTGTCAGCACCTTCTCCATCACGCATTCGAAAAAGTACCTGGTTTAGCAGGCGAGCGTCGGCGGCAGGGTTGTTTCTAAAAATGGAACTGCTAAGCTCGAGACGAGTGCGAAACTTGAGCCTTTTTAGGTGACCGACGACGTCAGGCAGCAATGGATTGACCGTTGGCGATCGTCGAGGACCACCGGACATTCGGGAGGCGGCTTGAAGTTCACATCCAGACTGCGCAAGGCAGTGAGCCGGTTCAGACTGGCCATCAGCAAAAGAAACATCTGCTGGAAGGCGAGTTGCGTTTCGACGCGGTTTTGATCGCCATCGGTGAGCTCTCCTATGAACCAGATGGTAACTTCGACGAGCTGGTGACGGTAGTGTGCGAGTAACTGATTCACCTTCAACAACTCCTCGTGGGAGCCATGTTGCTGCACCAGGCGGAACACCGTCAGATTGGGCATCAGCTCGAGTAGTTTGTACAGGGTGACCTGCAGCGGTCGACTGCGGCCGATGAAGAGGGCATGGAGGTCGGGATGCTTTTTGAGTTCTGGGTCCGGAGAGCAGTTCCTTTTGCTGTCCAGTTGTGGTAGTAAGCATTCAGATACGATGGCTGGCTGAGTGAGCACATCCAAGTTTGTCTGGTCATTGGCGATGATCAGGTGGCGACGTCGACTACAGGCTTCTGGCTTCAGCTTCTGCCAGGCGCGACACACCTCGTCAATGTGCAACAGATTGGGCAGTGGAACGTAATCAAAAATGGTGAGCAGTGGCAGCTCAGGAAGGTCAGAGATGGAGGCGGTGGTGGTAGTGGTGGAAGTATTTCCGTCGGCCATTTTGGAGTTACAGTTTTGCAACGTGTTCTTTTTTCTACGGTCGAGTACGTGTGCTGGTCAAACGTCCAGTGAGGCATCCAGTGAGTGAAGTGAGCTCTTTTGAGCAGCAGAGTGAGAGGAACAGTGGCGTTCCTGGCGACAGTTGCTAACAACAGAGACAGAAATTGTGTCCACTTTTCGGCTGTTGATGCACAGCCAACGGTAGAGCATTCCTTACGGTTTTGATGTGCATCAACAGCGGAAAAAATGGACACAATTTCTGTCCCCGCCCATCAGAGAACATGCTCAGAAGGCAACAAAATTAGCAAAATCGCAACCAGCGCAACATCTTTCGCATAGAAATGCCTCCACTAGAGTTTGAAGAAAGACCGGGCCAGTTTTATTTGGCGAGTTTTATTATGAGCAGTAAATAGTAGTACATTTTAGGGGTTGTAGGGACTGAAATCCTACTGAGAGTTTGGTGAGTAAGATGATCATTCCAACTGTTCTGAAAAACCGATTGTTCGATAACTGAAAAAGATGTTGGCCCCAACAAAAAAGATACAAACGACAGAGTTTAAAAGGTGAATATGAAAAACGCCCAAATTGGGTCTGATTGAAGATGCCTGGAGAGAAAGAGAGAGGATTCACGCTCAGCAGAGGAAAGAGTAAAGTAAGCTTGCCTAATCATTGTAGACGACGTACGGAGGAGAGTTCTCCCACGAAAGAAACTCCGTTTGCCGGAAAAGGCTGGCGTGATTGGCGAACGCCTCATTTCTGAAGGGTAGCTCCACATATCCAGTAGGACAGACTTTTACCCAAAGGGAGGCGAGTTGAGGCAGTCGGGAGAAAGCGGTCAGTCGAGCCAGTCGCAGACACTTCTGCATCTGCTGACCGTATTTGGCCTTGAACTGTCTCGCATTGCGACGGAGGTAATCTGGATCACGCTGGTAGAGGGTGATCTCTTCGGGCGGAATTAGGTATCCACAGTCTCGGCAGCTCACGTCCATATAGTTCCAGAGGACGGTCGTCAGGTTAGGCAAGAGCACCTCGAGGTGCAGCTGCTCGTAGTCGCGGTGGCTGTCTGACAAAAAATCAAGTCTGCGTGGGTGGTTATTAAATGAATGTTATCACTGTGCATATACAGTGGCCCTTTGATCACCACTTACTCTAGTAACTTCACACTGGGCAGCACGGGCAGTTGGTCAATGTTCACCGCTTCCGGAGGTGCGTTGGGGACTGGGAGGCAGCAGATGTGCAGGTAGGCGAGCTCTGGAGAGAGGTCAGCGACTCGACCAGTCGGTGAATGCTAAGAGACTTCACGTTGACGGTGAGCCCCTGCAGGTGAGGCGACTGACGGGCCAACCGAGCCAGTGCCTTGTACTCAGCTTCTAAATTGGCGCTGAATACGCCTCCAATCTCGACGGTGCGCAGGCCGGCGGCGACCGGGCCGAGCAAGACCACCGTCTTCAGAGTGAGAGGTGTCCCACTGAGGTACAGTTCAAGATTTTCTTGCTTCTTTGGCTGCTGCTGTTTCAATTTGGAGCCCTCTCCTGCCACAGCTTTATCAGCACCTCCTCCATCACGCATTCGCGAAAGTATCTGTTTTAGCAGGCAAGCGTCAATATCAAAGTTGTTGCGGGAATTGCTAAACTCGAGACGAGTGCGAAACTTGAGGCATGTCAGGCGGCCGGCGACGTCAGGCAGACAATGGGTGGCCAGTTGGCGGTCGTCGAGGGTCACCGGACAGTTGGGAGGCGACTGGAAGTTCACATGCAGACTGCGCAAGGCAGTGAGCCGATTCAGATTGGCCATCAGCGAGAGGAACTCCTGCTGGAAGGCGAGTTGCGCCTCGGCGCGATTTCGATCGTCATCGGTGAGCCCTCCCCAGAACCAGATGGTCACCTCGGCGAGCTGGCGACGGTAGTGGGCGAGCAGCTGATTCACCTTTGACAGTTCCTTGGAGGAGCCATGTTGCCGCGCCAAACGAAATACCTTCAGATTGGGAAGCAGCTCGAACAGTCGGTCCAGGGTGGTCTGCAGCTGTTGATTGCGACCGAGGAAGAGGACATTGTGGTCAAAGCTCACTTTGGGTTTTAGGTACAGAGATCTGGCTCCCTCGCCGTCCAGTGGTGGCAGGAGTATAGATTCGATACAGGACGGCTGCAGAGTCACCAGGTCTTTCTGGTCGTTGGCGATGATCAGTTGGCGACGTCGACTACAGGCTTCTGGCTTCAGCTCCTGCCAGGCGCGGCACACCTCGTCAATGTGCAACAGATTGCGCAGTGGAACGTAATCGAAGATGGTGAGCAGTGGCAGCTCAGGAAGGTCGGAGATGGAGGCGGTGGAGGTAGTAGAATTATTTCCTTTGGCCATCTTGGACTACCGTTTTTCAATGTGTTCTTCTTCTACGATTCTACGATCAGGCGCGTGTGCAGGTTAGACATACAGTGACTCACTGTCAGTGAAAATTCCAGCGTGTTGTGAGCAACAAAGAGAGAGAGAGAGAGAGAGAGAGAGAGGAACACTAGCGCCTCTGGCGACATGTGCCGACAACAACGGCCAGAGGACAAAGTCTGACAGAGACAGAAATGGTGTCCACAGTTTTCGGCTGTTAATGCACAGCCAACGGTAGAGCAATCCTTGCGCCTTCGCTGTGCATCAACAACGGGACACAAAACGGACACAACTTCGGTCTCTTCCCGCCAGAGAACACGCGTTGAAGAGAGTTTGTGGCAACGACGAAATTAGCGAGATTGCACCCAGTGCGACATCTTTTGCATAGAAGTTGCCACCACACTTGTTGATGTGAAGTGAAGTGAAGATAGTGCCACTTTTTTGTATTATTGTTTACATCAAATTGAAGTGAGATCGTTTGAAATAAGAAAAGCCGCTAGTCGGCTGGCTGAAACCGTTCAGCGATGGGGAGGATAAATGAGTGACAAGATTGAAGAAGATTAGGAAAGGGGGCACAAAAGGGAGAGGGAGAAGGGTGATATCGATTAAAAATTGCAAGTTTAACATTGAAAATCGTTTGAAAGCTCTTCAGTCTTCATCGCATTGGTGGTGCTCATCACTTCACCTGCACCTTCGCCTTTAGTCCTTGCGCTCCTCCGGCTTCTTGTAGGGGAGCTCGAGGTACTCAAAGAGCTCCTCCTCGCTCTTCAGCGGAATCAGCTGGCCGGGAACGTTGGTGGCGCCCAGTCGGCGAAGGCCGTTTTCGTCGAGGCTGAAGCGACGCTCCAGCGCCTCAAAGACGATCGACTCCACGAAGCGCTTGCTGCCGGTCAGCGTGAAGAGCGCCCCAACGCTGCAGTCTTTGGGCACAATGCGAAGGCTGAGTTTTCGGACGCGGGACCACTGTGCTGTTGTTCAGCTGGATCAGCGCCTCAAAGCGGTCAGTGGCGGTGGTGGACGACTTGCCGCCATCACCACCACCATCCTTCGCCTCATCGAGTCGGTACTTCAGCACGTCCTTCAGAGCGGCCACACCTTCTGCAGACTGTCCGCCAGCTCCTCCGTGGCCTTCTCCGAGGTTGAGCTGAGCTCCTTGTGGACGAGGAGGACGGTCAGCGAGCTGTCCAGCGCGTCACCGCGACGGTAGGCGCCGCAGACGGTGAGGCGGATGTGATCGCCAAGGGCCTCCTTGATGCGCTTCTTCAGCTCCTTGGCCAGCGCCTCCACCTCCTCCTTGCCGTCGATGGGCACCACCAGGTCGGCGATGGCCTCAGACAGGCGGCCTGGGCGCCGGTGACCAGCGAGGTGTCCTGGCGAAGGTCGCCCACGGTGTTCACCTCCTTCACCTGCAGGCCGAGGGCCGTCTTCTTGTCCATGTACAGCTTCTCGTAGTGGTCGAGAATGCGCATCGAGTCAGTGGTGGTCAGGGCGGTGGAGCTCTTTTTGGCCTTCTTGGTCGGTGGGCCATCAGCGTCGGCGTCCTTGTCCTCGTCGTCGTCCTTGTTGTGCTTGCGGCCACCAGCATCCCTGGACTTTGACTTGGATTTGCTGCGCTTGCCGTCCTTTGACGATGACGCAACTGGCTTACCATCACCACCCTCTTCAGCCTTTTCATCGCCATCACCATCACCAGCCTCACCACTGAGAAACTTGTCCACGATCACGGCCACCTTCGGGCCGACGCCCTTCAGCTCCTGGGCCTCCTTTCCCGAGGTGATTCGCTTGTCGTGCCCAGCAATGGCCCGGGAGGCCTTCATGTAGGCGAAGAAGCGCGACATGTTCTGGTTCATCTCTTTCTCGTGGGTGGCGATCGAGGCCAGGTGCTTGCACAGGTCTTCGTTCAGATTGACAGCCTTGGCCATTATTGAGGTGGTCAGGGGGTGGGAGTAGGTTGGCAAAGTTGGGCAAAGAAGAAATCGGGTTCGAAAATTGACGTTTGGATCGTTAGGCGTCAGCGAGAGTTGCGAGAGAAATGAGTTGTCGCCGATGATGCAAGATTGGTTTGTTTACGAGAGAGAGAAGAAAACGTTTTCCCTCCGTTTTCGCCGACGCGGACGTAGCGCCCTCTCTTGGAGGCTCGCTCAACACAAACAGAATAACGTTTTTCCTATCGGCAGGTTCTCTGGACCCTAGATTCTAACCAGTAACTTTTTGGGGCAAAACTTCCGAACTCCATCATCTCAACTTTGCAGACCTAGACACACAGCCATGCTAACTGATCACATCTACTCTTCATCATCAGCACTGCTTTGAATTCATCCGCATCGGTCGATGCTTTTCACTCACCATTCACCACAACTGTAAATAACATCCAAGACAGAAGAAGAAGGAGGAGAAGGAGGAGAAAGTGAGAAGGACAAGTTTGTGCCAGTCTGATGATCTGCACATGTGTGTACTAAGACTGTTCACGTGCAAGTGGTGGTGGTGACTTCGGCGTTCACTTCTTCATTCTCCTCTTCTTCTCCTGTCTCTCTCTCTCTTCTCTCTCTTTTATCGTCAAAGAAGGTCGCACGCACTCGAAGCCTGAAGACTGAAGTAGAAGTCTCTCATTCCAAATGGCTACCTCAGCTATCTTCAGCCGTCTTTGTTGGCTCGGTAACTAACTCTTATTACTTCTTCCAACATAACTGCTCCTGCTGCCGCCGCCGCCGCAGTTGTTGTTGTTGCTGCTGCTTTGTCAGCTGCTGATTTGGCTGCTGCTGTACATAGCTGCTTTTTATTTGCTTAGCTTGTTTGCTTGCTTGCTTTCACTTGTTCGCTTGTCCCTGATCATCATCCCCACTGACACTCTGATTTCTATTTGCCCACCATCACCACCACCACCGCTCACAGCCATCGTTGGACGACAGGCGACAACAACAACAAGTGTACCCAAGTTTGCCCAGCACTCTGCTTGAAGCGCCATGGCTTCCACCATTCTCCGCCGCACTCTCTGCTCTCAGTTGACCTTGCGAGGACCTAACTTGACTAGGACCTCCTTTCACCCGGTGGCTTCCGCTGTCCACTTCAGCAACAGCATTAACAACGCAACTTCACCACCACTTCTAGGCATGCCGCAAACCCGCGCTCAGACGTCCACCATCATCCGCCGTACACTGACTGCTGGCCAGGGCGAGTACGTGGTGGAGCACGACGTGAAGAACCACAAGTTCGTGATCAAGCTGGATCCGGACAACAGCGCCTTCATTGACTACGAGCAGCTGAACAACAGCGAGGTGCTGCTCTACCACACCGAGGTTCCGGAACTGTACGGCGGCAAGGGCATCGGCCAGGTGCTCGCTGACGTAAGTGTTGTTCTGAAACAGAAAAAAGTGCTCTCTTTGTTTACATTCTCTCTCTTTTCCTCCCATCAGGCTGCATTTGCTCACTTTGAACGGGCCGGCCAGAAGATGGTCATCACCTGCACCTACCTGCAGAAGCTGGAGAAGGCCCGCAAAGCCAACTAAAGTGCCCTTATTACTTACTCCCCCTGTTACAAGTCTCAGATATATATTTACATGTCAGTTTTATTATCACCTGTGGGTGTGAACCCTCTGGGCCGTCGTCGTACTGTACCAAATAAATCAAAGCTGTTCAACAGTGTGTTTAGCTAAAAAAGAGTTTGTTTGCGTTTATTTGGTCAATTTAGTAGGTGGGATATAGAAAAGGAAGAGAAGATTGTGGATAACCCGTATACAAACATAGAGAATTGGAAGAGAAAAAAAATGGAAAAAGGAGTAACGTGGAATTATAAAATATGTGAAATAGATAGGAAACAATAAGAGGGAACGATAATAAGATCGGGAACAGGAAAGACAAGAGAAAGAGAAAAACGGTAATATGATTAGAATTTGGGTAGAAGGATAGGACTAAGGACTAAGTTTGGTTGCTATTGTGATTATTTGAGTTAGTGCCGCCACCACCGCCTCCGCCTCCTTTCGGTTTGGGCTTGATGTGTGACATGTGCTCGATGACGTCGAGAATCTGCGGCACATTTTGGATGACCGCCTCGAGGTACTTGACGCGGTCCTGGGCGACCTCCATGCCCGTCTGGCACTCCTGCAGCTTCTTCTTCAGGACGGCGTTCTCCAGCTCAAGACTCTCCATCTTTTCGGCCTGTGACTCCTGCTCCTGCTTCTTCTTCTCGCGATTCTGCCGAGCGAGGATCGCATTTCGACTCATGCACTTCTCCTTCATGCGGCCACCACCGCTTTTATTTCTGCTGGTGCTAGCTGCTGCACTGAGTAGCTGCATCTGGGGTGGTGCGGAGGTGTTGTGCTGGAAGGTGGTGAGGACCGGTGTCTGGTTGTCCTCCTCTCGCTTGATGATCACTTCGTTGATGGGCACAAAGCTGTTGTTGCTGTGGCTGTTGTTGAGATAGTTGAGACTGCTGTGGTGGCTGTTGTTGTTGGCTGCCTGAAACGGCGAAGCGGTACTGGAGAGGAGCGTGCTCGAAGAGCTCTGATGAAGTAGCGGATTGCCGACGATGGGGACGCCGTTGTTGGCAATCATCATCATTGCACCATAGGGTGAATCCTGAGCAGGAAGAGCAGCAGCAGAAGTGAGGTCGACTTGCAATCGTCGTCGTCGTCGTTAAATGCACTGGCAGCGATCGCAGCTAGTTCAGCGTCGGTGAGCACCAAAACGTGGTCCTCACCACCGCCACTGGCGGCGGCTGCAGCAGTGTTCGCTTTGGCATTCTGTAGCAGCGACATGATTTCATCATTAGTACTGTCCTCGAACGGATCGTAGTTGCCGATGAAGTCATTCAAGTCGTGCAACTTTGACACGTCCGGCGTGGGACAGTTGCGAATGTCAAAGAGGTCCTCGCTGTCGAGGGAGAGCGGCGACAGACCGCTTTCAACTCCTGTACTATTATTGTTGTTAGTGTCCATCATCGTTGATGAGTTGATAGTTGGAGCAGTAGTAGTTTCGGGTAAGAGTCGTAAGGTCGTTGCAATGACGTTGAAACGCTGCTGCTGCACCTGCACAGTGGATCCAAGCTCGGCGGTGGATGCGATTGCGAGACGATTGAGTCAGTGGCCAGGCAGAGAGTGAATACAATGCAATGCAATGCAGCTCTGGTGGCTCGTGCGGCTGCTGGTGTCTTGCGTTGAAGCAACGTTGGTGTAACGTTGTGTGGATACTCGGTCTCGCGCGTTGCGCAGTAGAGAGAGTGAGGAGAGGATACCTTTGCAGTGCAAGAAAGAGAAGCAAGAGAGTGCTTGAGGAGAAGGAGGAGGAGGAGAATGAGGAGAATGAAGAGGAGAAGAGAGAAAGAGTACTTTGTGTCCGTAAACACTGACCGCCGAGGCCAAACAAGTTTGATGGACGGTGATGAGTCACCCACGCTGGACGACGGCGACGGTGACGGCCTGGGCCTAGGCCTTCCACCAGGCCCTATGACCACCTTCAAGGGTCAAGTCTTCTGCCTTCTCTGCTGTTGTCCTCCTCTTTATGACAGGTGGTGGTGGTGCTGGTGGAACAGTGGTGATAGGAACTGGCTGATAGAAGTTGATTGAAGATGGAACTTGCACTCAGTTGCACTTCGGTGCAGACTGAGCTGAACTGAGGCGACAGTACCTTCTGGTCACCAACTTCCGTTTGCTTGGATCGTTGATGGTCACTGTTTTGGGAGGACAAATAGGAAACACAAAAAGATTTAGGAATCTCTTTCTGCTGCTGCTGCTGTTTCTGATTGAGTGAAACACAGCCGAGGATGAAAATAGTGCAGTGCACAGAGTGCAAACCACTGCGGTCGACTCAGGCGACCACACAGCTGCTGCTGCGGCACACGTGCTTCGGCCGACAACAAAATTCTGAAAAAAATAACCGCCAACGACGATGGCCTCAAGAGCACCAGGACCGAAACGGGGCGTCAAGCGAAAGGGACCACCGCAGAAGAATGTTCAAGAGGAGGAAGTCTCGTCGTCAGGTGAATCAGAGTTTGAGTACGAGGAGTACGAGGACGAAGAGGATGACGATGACGAGGAGGAAGACGATGAGGGCGATGAGGGAGATGAAGAGGACAGCGACTATGAGCCTCAGTCGGACAGCGAGGCGGACATGAGCGAGATTGGCGATGATGTAAGTATTTGAGGTTTATTTGAGCTCCGATTCTAACGTTTCCATTCCGCAGATCAACCTTCAGGAGATCAGCGACGATGAGGCACTTGGAAAGGAGGTGGCAGATGATGCTGAAGGAGAAGATCTCTTCAACCAAGGTCCTCCATGACAATGATAACACTGGGGCCGAGGACGCGGCCAAAGCCTACAACGCCCGCACAGTGCAGAGCATCTCCCACGACACGAAGCCCTTTCAGTCGGGCGGCAATGTGGCCAGTGTGGACGAGTACGAGCACGACTCGTCGGATGAAGAGGTAACAGACAGAACACACATTTTGCTCATCATTCAACATTAACATTCTAACAATCTTTTTTACATTCAGGACGTCCTGAACACATCGGCAACATTCCCTACGAGTGGTACAAGGACTACGTGCACATCGGCTACGACCGCGACGGGCGGAAGATCATCAAGCCGCCCAGCGAGGACGAGATCGACGAGTTCCTTCGCAAGATGGACGACCCCACCTACTGGCGAACCGTCAAGGACAACCTCACCGGCCAGAAGGTGGTCCTCTCCGACACGGACGTCGACCTGCTGCAGCGCCTCAAAGCCGGCAAGTGTCCCGACCCGAGCTACGACCCATACGCGCCCTTCATCGACTTCTTCACCTACGAAAAGTCTATTCACCCGGCGCACAACCGGCCGGAAACAAAGGCCAGCTTCATCCCCTCGGTGTCGGAGAAGCGGCTGGTCAGTCGCCTGGTGACGGCCATCAAGCGAGCCCGCCTGAAGCCGAAGCCGAAGCCGAAGAAGGACTCGCAGTTCGCCTTCTCCTACGACCTCTGGGAGCACGAGGCGGACAGCTCGAAATCGAAGGCCACCACCAAGCGGCACGACCGGTACATTGCCGCGCCGAAGGCCCGCCCACCTGGCCACGAAGAGTCGTACAACCCGCCGCCGGAGTACCTCTTCACCGAGGAGGAGCGCAAGGCCTACGAGGAGGCGCAGCAGGAGGAGGAGGAGGAGGACCGCCCTCGACCGGGCTCCTTTATTCCGCAGAAGTTCTCCCGCCTGCGGTCGGTGCCCGCCTACCCGGCCTTTGTGAAGGAGCGCTTTGAGCGCTGCCTCGACCTGTACCTCTGTCCGCGGGCGCGCAAGAACCGCGTCCACATCGACCCCGAGGACCTCATTCCGCAGCTGCCCAAACCGGCCGACCTGCAGCCCTTCCCCGCGGTGCAGTCGCTCGTCTACACCGGCCACCAGGGCCGGGTGCTGTCCAGCGCCGTCGAGCCCGGTCCGGCCGGGCAGTTCATCGTTTCCGGCGACGACGCCGGCTGCGTGAAGGTCTTTGAGGTGCTCACCGGGCGCTGCTTCAAGACCATCAGCGGCCTGCCCGGCCCGGTGACCGGCGTCAGCTGGTATCCGAACGGCTCACGCAGCATCGTCACCGCCACCGTCGACCGGACGGTCTATCTGATCAACGTCGGCCTGGGCCACCGGGCGACGGTCACCGCCACCGATGAGTACTTTGCCAAGTATGCTAAGGAGGAGGAGGAAGAGGAAAAAGAGGAAGGTGATGGTGAGAAGCCCAAAGAGGAGGAATGTCCGTGGAGTGGGCGAACGTCGACCCGGTCGCCCAGTCCGAGCTCTGGTCGCAGGGCGTCCGCCTGCTGCTGAAGCACCGCTTCGAGATTAGCCAGCTGACGTGGCACACCGCCGGCGAGTACTTTGCCACGGTGATGCCCGCCGGAGCGAATAAATCGGTCGTCATTCACCACCTCTCCAAGCGAAAGTCACAGGTAAACAAGCGGTTGAAGTTTTGTTGTGTGTTGTGTTCTAAAACTCACCGTCCATTTCCACCCACCCATCCTCCTCAGGTGCCATTCAAAAAGTCAAAGGACATCATTAAGTGCGTGCAGTTCCACCCGACGCGGGCCTACTTCTTTGTGGCCACCAAAAAGTCCGTCCGCGTCTACGACCTGATCAAACAGGAGCTGACGAAGAAGCTGACGGTAAACACCTGCGAGGTGAACTGCATGGCCGTCCATCCGGGAGGTAAATTGACATTGGCAATCAAAACCAAAGCACCGGTTCTAATTCTCTCCCTCTTTCCTAGGCGACAACGTCCTGATTGGCGGCGTCGACCCCAAGGTCCAGTGGTTCGACATGGACCTCTCGGTGAAGGCGTACAAGACGCTGCGCTACCACCGCAAGGGCGCCGTCCGCGCCGTACAATTTCACCCTGGCGGCCGCTATCCGCTCTTTGCCTCCGCCTCCGACGACGGCACCGTGGTCGTCTGCCACGGCATGGTCTACGATGACCTGCTGCAGAATGCGCTCATCGTGCCGGTGAAGGTGCTGAAGGCGCCGAAGGACAACTCGCCGATGCTGCACTGTGCCTTCACTCGGTGCAACCTGGCTCTTTGCCTGCTCCACCAACACCGTCAGGCTCTTTACGTAGTAGTTTGCTGGTGGTGATGAGGTGAGGGTGATGATCATCAATTTATTTTTTTTCTTACCGTAGAATGTCAAGGGTGATGTGAAGTTGTGAAATCTTGTTCGAATGTGTTCCGCGTGTTTAGAAGCTAAGCTCAATTTTGGGCACCTTGCCCGTCTGCTTGCACAGCTTGTAGAGGAGGAGGTTCCGCAGGTGAAACTCCCGCTTGACGTAGGCGAACATCAGATCGGTGGTGAGGAATATCTGGGAGATTTTTTTGTGTGTTTCGATCAATAAAGGCTTTTATACTATCTCATCAACTGTTACCTGTGCGACGTTGTAGCCAATGGTGATGCCAAAGTAGAAGTTGGCATTGGCAGTGCCCAGGACGATCCACAGGTACCAGAGGATGGGCGCCAGAACGGAGGTGGTGACGATGGTCGCAGAGATGACTAGCGTGCTCTTCATGCCTGTGTGTTGGTTGTAAAGTTGGATGAAGTTGAGAGGGAATTTCGAAATTACTAAAGTAAAGCGATCTTACTCTCAAAGATGTGACTCCACATGGGAAGCAGCGCCAGGTAGAGGGCAAAGTCCGAGACGGTGGGATACGGCTTGAAGAGCGAGTGGATGATCAGGGAGATCATGGAGATGAGGTAAGGGTTGCGCCTGAGAAAGGTGAAATGGGTGTTATTGTTCTTGTTTACATCTTTCTCAGTCTCCCCTCCTCCTCCTCCTTACCAAAAGTTGAACGTCAGTGGAATGATGTAGATGAAGTAGTTGATCTGAAAGACGCAGAGGAAAAAGTCCCGAAAGTGGTCGAACATTCGGTGAAGAAGTACCAGAAGAGGCCAATGTTGGGCGTCAGGTCGCCGACGCTCCACCTGCAAAGAAAGAGAAAAATATTAGAACAGTGCTTCCCCAACAAAAAACACTCCTTCTCAAAATACTCACATAAAGACGTAGTTCGACTGAAGAAACTGAAACGACCCGCCCTCCAGCCAGTACGAGGCGGCCATCAGCAGGCCGTAGAAGAGGGCAAAGAGCAGCACTGAGCCGGCAATGGAAAGGCGGGTGGCCGAAGAACTGAGCTCAATGTGCATTGGATTGGCCGAGCTGAAGGAGGATTCTTCGCTCTTCTTTGGAGACTTCTTTTTTCCCTGTTGCTGTTGCTGCTGCTGCTGCTGCTGATCAAGGTGCCACCGCTGTTCGAGCATCAGCACCACCGGCGACAGAAGGATGAGCGGGTAGAAGGCGTTGAGGGTGAGCAGGGCGAGGAGGAGGAGCGAGGCGGCTCGGTGGCCACTGGTGGCGGCGAGCAGCGTCAGGCCGATGAGGAAGTTGCCGAGGACGGTGGTGGCCTGGGCGACGCAGGCGAGAATGGAGTAGGGCGCCAGGAGGTAGATGGCCGCCGACCAGAAGGCCGAAGTGGAGACGGTCTCCGGTTGGATGAACAGCCCAGAGAAGAGGGGGTCTTTCAGGTTGATCAGGGTGGCCTCATCATCCTCATCTTCCTCCTCATCCTTATCCTTATCATCACCACCATCTTTCTCCTTTTTCGTCTTCGTTTTCGTCTTCTTGTTCTTCTTCTTCAACTCTTCCTCCTCCTCGATGCCCCGCTCCACGGCGACGGTGCAGTTCAGCTGGGCGGAGCAGACCTTGGCGAGGACGAAGGCCGTCAGCACGTCGACGGCGATGAAGAAGAGGGCGATCTGGAGGTCGCTCAGCGAGCCGATCAGCAGACGGTAGAAGGCGAGAAAGAGCGGCGACTCGTGGAAGGTGTCGCCGCTGTAGGGGGAGACCTTCCAGCGGAGCAGCGTCACCGCTTCAACCACTGGTAAGGGATGAAAAATTAGATTGTATTTCAATTTCGAAATTAGCACTAACCTCGTTCCCAGGCATTGACCGGCGAGGAGATCTCCACGCGGTTGGAAATCTCGCCGTAGTAGGAGCTGAAGCGAAGCTGACAGCCTCAGCACCACGCCCAGGCTGACGATGAGGAGCAGCTTCGCTCGGGTGGCTGCCATCACACAGTGTTGGTCTTTGGTGTAAAGATGGCTGAAAGAATGACGGCGGCGGCAGTGATGATAATTATGGCCAGTGATTGCCAATGTTGATGTCAGGCTGATGTGTTTAGGCTGGCCGGCGCGGCGGTGACTGGTCGGCGAAAAACTTGCGACGAGTGCTGCCCTCAGGCGGATGACTCGCACTGGCCAGATTTGCCCGATGATCTAATCTCGGCTCAAAAACATGTGCTCCTCAGAACAGAACATTACTTTAATTTATCATCATTCCTTGGTATCATCATAAAACGCTTTCAACTTTTTTTTCAACAGCAGAAGAAACAGACAGATAGCAATAAATACAAAACCTAAATTCAATCTTCTTCATCCTCCTCATCTTCATCCTCACATCAGTAATCGTGAACAGTAGTAAATAGAGAGAGTGTAAAGTGGTGCAAAATTTGGTGTTGGAAGCCTTCTCCACAGCCTAAGCTAGCTAAGCAGCTCAGGTGGCCGCCGACGAGGAGACCGCCAGCTTCTTCAGGTGCTCCATGAAGACCTGCAGCGAGACGTCGTCGGTGAGGACCGCCCCCGCCGCATCTCCTCCAGCACCTCCCGCCCCACCGTAGTAACCGCCGCCCATCGCCGCCGCCGAGTTGTGCGTCGTGGAGGGGTTGACCTTGGAGAGGAGGAACCGGGCCTGGGAGCTGCCCTGGTCGCAGACAATGTACCGCGGGAGGGGAAAGCGGCTGACCATCAGCTCGGCGGCGTCCTTCACCGGCGCCTCGAGCAGCTGCGCAAAGGCCTCGTACTCCGGCTGGGCCTGGTAGTTGGCCTTGCGCCAGGCGGCGATCGTCTCGCCGCTGAAGATGACAATGTGGAAGAAGGTGTCCATGAGGAGGATGCGCTCCGGGTGGATGGAGCTGGTGTCGAGGAGGACCGGTTGCGTCGGCTCGTTGAAGGAGTAGGCGAGCAGCGTCGGCTGGATCATCACCAGCGAGTTGTAGCAGTCCTCGCGAAAGAGCGATGCCGGTAGAAGCTGGTCTCATCCGGGGAGTTGTTGAAGACCTGGATGAACTGCGAGCGGCGCAGGTGGAAGATGAACTGCGGGAACATGCTGTAGAGCGGGCGACAGCTGGAAGCTCTCCGGGCTGTCCTTGCGAAAGTCGCCAAAGCGCTGGCACATGCGAATGAGGTTGCGGTCGAGCCAGCGGAGGACGTCCGGCCCGTTCGACTCCGTCTGGGCGCGGTGGCAGGCCAGCGGGCGACCAGGACGCAGGCGCTCTCCTGGTCAAAGGCAAAGTCGGTGGTGGTGAAGTTGCGGCCGACGGTGGTCACCCGGACGTGGCGGTACCCGTCCACGTGCTGGTACTGCGTCACAAATTGAATGTAGCCCCGTTGACCTTGCTGCTGCGCCTGCGTCTGCACCACGTCAAAGTAGAAGCTGGTGGCGAGGCCGCTGTTCAGCGAGCAGAACTTCCACTGCGCCGTATTGCCGATGCCGATCTCCGTGTCGCTGACGTACTGGTTGCGCACGTTCATGCTGACGCAGCTGCCAATGCAGCCGGCGACCTTCAGCTCGCGGCTGGTCTTGATCTCCAGCACGGCGTTGAAGGCCATCTTCAGCTGCTGTTGTGCTCGGCGTCCTTGGCGAAGATCCGCGTGAAGCTAGTCTGAAAGAGGCTCGAGTCGAAGGAGTCGCCCATGATCATCAGGCCGCCGGTGCTGTTCACGCAGTACTTCATCTCGTGGAGGCCGGTCTGGTCGAGGGCGCAGGCGAGAATGTCGATGGTGTGGCCGTTGACGGCGCTGCGCTGCGCCAGCGCCTGGTAGTGCTTCATCGCCTTCTTCATGTACTTGGCGTTGTCCTTCTCGATGTCGTGATGGGAGCGAATGGTGTTCTTCAGCTCGTCGTCGACGATCATGCCCGGGCCGGTGGTGCAGGGGCCGCCGATGAAGAGCATGATGCGCGCGCCGCAGTTCGGATACACCGTCTCCAGGAGGCTGACGGCGATGGAGAGGGCGGCGCCGGTGGCCCGCAGCGGGCGCTTCGCCTGCGCCGTGCGCCAGCTGTCGCGGCGCAGCTGGCCAATCAGGTCGTGCAGGACGGCGTCCGCCTGCGCGATCGGCTGCAGAAACTTCCCGGCGCTGTTGTGCTTGCCGACGCCGCCGCCCATCTGAGCGGCGTGGGCAGCGGCCGCCGCCCCCGGGTGCTGCATGCCCGGCCCCGCCCCGGGCGGCCCCATCGGTGCCATCGGCGCCATGCCCGGCCCGGCCGCCTGCAGCTGGACGGCATTTCGAATGCCCAGCCACTCCTGCAGCTGCTTCGGCGTGTAGTCCTTGCTGCCCTTGAAGACGAAGGAGCGCAGGTTGGCGTTGATCTCCCAGAGGCTGACGATGCGCCCGAAGGTGATCAGGCCGACGAGGGCGTTCGGCGGCAGCAGCTTCAGCGAGCCGAGGATGGCCGTCTTCAGCGAGTTCAGCTCCTCCTCGTCCATGCACGTGTCGATGACGTAGAGGAAGATGGGCGGCGTGTTGATCGGCGCCCGGGTGATCTTGTAGTCCAGCGTCGTGTACTGCAGCTCATAGGGGCGGGCGGCCTCGCTGATGTTGGCGTAGTTGGCGGGGAAGGCGTTGCGGTTCATGCAGAAGGGACAGACCCACATGCGGGCGCGGTAGTCGGCCTAGAGGAGGGAAAGGAAAGAGATTTAGAAATAGAAACAGGAAACCTTTGGGTACGAACGCTACCTGCAGTACGGATTGAGAATGGAGCGGCAGTTCTGGCGGGCGCAGACCACCGGCTCGTACTCCACCGTGGGCACCGGGCGCGTCTGCGACTCTCGCAGGGGCGAGAAGAGACAGGCCAGCGGGAGGACCACCTTGGCCGCCTCCACGCGGGTCGCCGGCCAGACGTTCCAGTTGAAGCGAATGCCGTCCACGTCCTCGGTGTTCTCGATGAACTCTTGCAGGGTGGCCATGGTGGTGGTGGTGGCTAGTGGTGGTCAGATCGAGATGTTGCTGTTGGAGAAGAAGATGAGGAGGTGGTGGTGGTGGTAAACACTGGTGATCAGAAGGTGAGGAAATGGCGCAGAGACCCGAAACAGTCAACTAAATTGGTCTCTGTTTTGCCGTGTTGTCAAGCCAGCAATCTCACTCTGCCTCAGCTTTCCTTTGCCTTTGCCGGCCACCGAGCTCGACGGAGACTAACACGTCAGCCAAACGGCGCCCTGAGCGGCCGACAGTGCCGCCACCTAGCGGAGAGTTTAGCTGCTTCCAGTCTAGCAGTGTGTGTTTATTTACGTTTCCACGAAGCTTTAGCGAGTGATGAAAGTGATGATGAGAGATAAGGGAGGGAAAAGGGAAAAGGACAGAGCAAAAGAGTTTGTGGTAGTGTGTGGGTGTGTGATAATGTCCAACAGGAGGACAGAAATAATAGTGCCCAGTCAGCAGCAGCAGCGGCCTAGGTGACGACAATGCGCGGCGCAATGGACATGGACATCAGCTCCTGGAAGAGCAGCTTGGCGGCGTACGGCATGCGCACCTGCGAGATCTGCGTCTTATTTCGGCAGCCCTTGCACTCGAAGGTGTTGTTCCGCAGGTTGGCGATGCAGATCAGGCCGCAGAGGTTGCAGATGTGCACGCGGTAAGGGTCGGACACCTCAAAGAGGCGCTCGCGGAGGAACTGCGCCGCGCCGTGGGCAATCTGACAGTCGCGCTCCATCTCGCCGAAGCGGAGGCCGCCGTCGCGGCTCGGCCCTCCATCGGCTGGCGCACCAGAATCTGCACCGGCCCCCGGGCCCGAGAGTGAATCTTGTCGTCGACCATGTGCTTCAGGCGTCTGGTAGTACGTGGGCCCCAGAAAGATCTGCGCATTGACCTTGTGGCCGGTGTGGGCGTTGTACATCACCTCGTAGCCGCGCAGCTGGTAGTTGTACTCCTGTAGAAATATAAGAAATGAATGATTTAGAAATCGAAAAAGAAACTCAATCACCAAAGGCACTTACATGCAGCAGATCGGAAATCTTCTGCACGTTGACGGCATCGTTGAAGGGCGTCGCGTCGCCAATTCGCCCTTGTTCGCCGACACCTTTCCCTGCAGGCACTCAATCAGATGGCCGACCGTCATACGCGAGGGAATGGCGTGCGGGTTGATGATAATGTCCGGGGTGATGCCCTCGCAGGTGAAGGGCATGTCCTCTTGTCTGCCGAGAGAAAAGAGAGAGATTAGTTAAGTACAAACCACAACAAAAACTCCACCCCTACCTGTAGGTAATACCGCAGGTGCCCTTCTGTCCGTGCCGCGAGGCAAACTTGTCGCCAATCTGCGGAATGCGCACCGAGCGGACGCGAATCTTGCAGAACTTGTAGCCCTCATTGTTCACCGTGATCATCACCTGGTCGACAATGCCCGTCTCGCTGTTTCGCAGAAAGGTACTGGCATCTCGCTTCGTGTGCTGCTTAATCCCGCCCTCCAGGTCGTCGTCATTCTCCGGCAGCGTCGTCGTCTTCCCGATATGACATCATCCCCGGAGACGCGCGTCCCCGGCGCGATGATCCCGTCGTCCTCCAGCTTGTCGTAGATGGCGTTACGCATGCCCTGGCACGTGTCCCGCGTCGGCTTCTCAAACTGGTCCTCCTGGTCGCCCATGCGCTTCTGCTCCGAGTCCTTGTACGAGCGGTAGAAGATGGAGCGGAAGAAGCCGCGGTCAATGGCGGACGCATTGAGGATCACTGAGTCCTCCTGGTTGTAGCCCGTGTAGCTCATGATCGCCACGATGGAGTTGATGCCCGCGGGCAGCTCTCGGAAGCGCAGGTACTCCATCGACCGCGTGGTGACGAGCGGCTTCTGCGGGTAGTAGAGGACGTGCGCCAGCGTGTCCATCCGCACGTGAAAGTTGGTAATGTACACGCCCATCGCCTGCTTGCCCATGGCCGACTGGTAGGTGTTACGCGGCGACTGGTTGTGGTCGGGGAAGGGGATGATCGAGGCGCAGACGCCCAGAATCATCGATGGGTGAATCTCGCAGTGGGTGTAGGTGCTGCAGTACGGATTGACCGTCTCCATCAGGTCGTCCGGCGTCATCGAGATCATCACCGTCTCCTCCTCCAGCGTGTCAATGTACTCGACCACCCCGCTGGCCACCAGGTCGTGCCAGCTGTAGCTGTTGTACTCGCGGCTCTTCAGCTGCTCAATGTGCTTCTTCTTCAGCAGCAGCTTCTGATTCTCGACGATCAGAAGGGGGCGGCAGATTCGGCCCGCGTCCGTGTAGATGCGAATCTCGCGGTCGCGAATGTCCCGCACCATCGACACCTCCGAGACGATAATGTCCATCTGGCGGCGGAGCTTCCGCAGGGTGGTCATCAGCAGGTCCGGTTCGCGGTGAATGCCCACCCAGCAGCCGTTGACGAAGATTTTGGTGGCCTCGGAGATCGCGGGGGGCAATCTCCTCGAGGTTCTCCATGGACCACTCCTCGAGAAACTCGAGAATGGGCGACGGCTGCGAGCCGACGCTAATGTACGACATGAGGGCGAGGTTCTTCACCAGGCCGACCGCGTGGCCCTCCGGCGTCTCCGCCGGGCAGATCATCCCCCAGAGGGTGTTGTGCAGCTGGCGAGGCTTGGCCAGCTTTCCATCTCGGCCAATGGGCGAGTTGACGCGCCGCAGGTGGGAGAGCGTCGAGGCGTAGGTGAGCCGGTTCAGCACCTGCGAGACGCCCGCCCGCGCCTGGTGGGCCTTCTTCTGGTCGCCCCAGTTGCCGGTGGCCAGCGAGTAGCGCAGGCCGTCGGAGATGATGCGCGTCTTGATGGCCAGCTCCAGCTGAAAGTCCTTGCCGCGGTCGATGAACTTCTGCGCGTACATGCGCACCTCTTTGGTTAGGTTGCGAAAGAGGCCGCGAAAGAGGTAGGCGAGGAGGGGGCCGGCCAGGTCAAGGCGCTTGTTGCCGTAGTGGTCGCGGTCGTCCAGCTCGCGCCGACCGAGGGCCGCCAGCAGCAGCCGGTGGACCATGTAGCCGAGGTAGTAGGCCTTCTTCGTCTCGCAGAAGTCGCCCACGCCGACGTGCGGCAGCATCTCCTTCTGGAGGATCTCCTTCGCGTACTTGATGCGCTTCTCGTAGGGCACGCCGGGCCGGGCGCCGCGCGTGCCGATAAAGTTCTGCGCCACCTTCTGCTCCTGAATGACGAAGGCCTCGTCCAGGGACGGCTTCACCATCTCCATCATCTCCGGGTCCTCAAAGTCGTAGATGATGTGCTCGAGAATGTCGCGGTCGGCGACGAAGCCCAGCGCCCGAAAGACGATCATGATGGGGATCTCCTGTTTGATGTAGGGAATGATGGCGATGATGCGCTGGCCGACGGTGGTCTTCTTCCCCTGCGAGCCCCTCGCCAGCATGTTCACCCACAGTGTGCTGGTCGGCCGCGAGGAGTGCTCAATGCAGGAGCGGCACTCCGCCTTGTAGGTGTACTTCGAGTCCTTCATCGAGAAGACGTACACCGTGTTGGTGGCCATCTTCTCCTGGGCGATCAGCACCTTCTCCGAGCCGTTGATGATGAAGTAGCCGCCCGGGTCGAGGGGGCACTCATTGAGCTCCGCCAGATCGCGGTCGGTGAGGCCGTTGAGGAGGCAGTAGCTGGAGCGTAGCATGATGGGAATCTTGCCGATGTACGTCTTCTGGTGCTGCGTCTCCACCGGGTCCTGCCCGTCGCGGGTGATCGTCTTGGTGATGTCCACGTACAGCGGCGCCGAGTAGGTGAGGTTGCGGAGGCGGGCCTCGTTGGGCATCATCGCCGTCGGCGTGCCGTCCTTCTCCCAGTGAGTTGGCTTCGAGAGGTAGATCTGCTCGAAGCGAATCACGTACTGCGTGGGCGCCTCGATGATGCCCGACTTGTGCTGCGGCTCGGCCTAGCGGACCAAAAGTTGGAGAAAAGTTACGAAAAACAGATTAGAAAATGGCTGCCATGCATCACTGACAATGACAACGACGACACCTACCTCTATCTCAATGGCAGAGGAGTCCTCGACGATGCGCTGCACTGACATCTGAATGAACTCATCGAAGGAGTCCAGCTGCTGGCGGACGAGGCCCTTCTCGTCAAAGTACGAGCTGATGACGATCCAGCAGGCCTCCTGCCACAGCTCAGAGGTGATCTCCAGCGTCTCCTCATCGTCCAGCTGGTCGTCCTCTTCGAACATTCTGGTGGTGGCAGTGTTTGCCGGTGGTTGTCAATTGTCGGATCGAAGCGGATGATGATGATGGAGATATCAATTCGAAAGATGTGATGCAAAATAATAGAAAACTGAAAACTGATTAGCAGCCAGTCAGTCAGACACCTTCGCCGACGACTGCCAAACAATAACGAGAGGCAAACGCTGCAGCAGCAGCGGCCGCCGCCGCCGCGAGAGAGCGTGATAGCCCTCCGCAGAAGACGTACTCCGGTGTGGTACGAAAAAAAGTAAAAACTTCAACTTTATTTTTGTTTGTTTTGTGGTAAGATCAAAATTATTTTCTTTGTTTGTGGGTAGTGTTGTTGGTTTAAAAGATGGTGGGTGATAAAGGAATAAAATAATTACAAGAGATAAAATAAGCTTTTCAGTAAAATAAAAAAATGATGATGATTTAGTAGTGAATACGGCGGCCACCGCGGCGAAGACCTCCACCTCCGTTATTGGTGATATCGGACAGGGGAGTACTGGTGGCGGTGATGCTGGTTCGGCTGAAGTTCCACTGGTCCACGACTGCCGACGGTGGGCGTGGTTGCGGTCGGGAAAATTGTGATGACTGCTGCAGATTGCCAATGGATCGCAACGGGTGCTGGCGAGTGCTTCTCGCCGGCGTCTTTGCTGCCGTCGTTGTTGACGGTGGTGGTGGTAAAAGTTGAGGAGAGGATGACGAAGAAGTGGAAGAGGAAGAGGTTGTGGTGGCCGTGTTGGTCGTGCCGGAGGTAGAGGAGGGAAGTGAGGAATCCGACTCCACCGGCGGCCTTGTCGGCCGCCTAACCACTTTATTATTATTCACCACCCTCTTTGATGTCCTCGAAGGAGGAGCGGGGGGAGGGGAAGGAGTAGGTGTCGAGTGGAAAGATGAACTCGATGATGAGGGCAAAGCTTTCCCTGCTCGTTGCGGCGTCAGTGTCCACGACTCAGCAGAGGCGTTGGTGAAGACGATGGGCGTCGAGTGGACGTTCTGCAGCCGGGCACTCTTTGCCGTCTTTGAGAATGGCGGCGAGGATGATGTCGAGGGCGATGATGTCGAGGGTGATGTGGACGGGCCCGGGGAAGACAGAGAGCTCGAGTGAGATGGCCCCGAGGGCTCTGACGCCGATGAGATGGACTCTGCTGAGGCAGATCGGAGATTCCTCTTGTTCGTGTTCTTATTCTTATTGTTGTTGTTGTTGTTGGTATCACCAGTCCTCTTCCTCGTAGGCGGCGCCGGCTTTGACGGTGGCGGTGGCTGAGCAGAGGAGGAAGTGGAAGGGCCCGCCGCCATCGCCGCATCCTCCTCATACGTCGATGATGTGGAGGCGGCGGCAGCGGCCGGCTTTCTATTGTTCTTTCTTTTGACTTTGGTTTTTGAAGGCGGCGGCCGCGGCGGCGATGGTGACTCGTAGACGATGCACAGCTCCTCGTTGTCGAATGTGGAAAAGTCGGGCAGCTGTCCGCTGGCAATCGCATCGAGGTAGGCCTTGTGGACGGCGTCCACTAGCGACAGCTTCTCTTTGGGCTTCTCTTTGTTCGCTTTGTTGCCTTGGTCTTCGTCGCCACCTTCGCCGCCTTGGTGGCCACTGGTTTGCTGCTTTTGGTTGCTGCCGTTGCCTTGGCCTGTTTGTTGTTCGATTTGGTCTGCTGCTTTGCTTTGCTGGCTGCAATTGAGTTCTTTTTAGCAGTCCTCTTCGGCTGTCGCCTCTTCACAGTGGTATCACAATCAGAGTTATCATCGGCAATGTCATCATCATCATCATCGCCGTCGTGGTGGTGTGGTTCGTCTTCACTCTGTCGGAGATCATCGTCGTCATCCTCATTGTCATCCTCTTCGCCCTCATCGTGATCATCTGCAAGCAAATGATGATGTTCTCGTTCTCTGAGATTCAGCAGACCCTTCCTCTTCGGCGCCTGGTACGTCTTCACGGGCTTCTTCACCTGCAGCACCGGCTCACCGTCGTCGTCCTGGTCACCTGGCTGACAGACCTCGTCAAAGAGCTCCGGCAGTCTCGAGCGGGCTCTCGAGGGCCGGCCGCCTCCTCCAGGCTCGAGTCAAGGAGGACTCGGTCCCCTTCCTCTTCCTCCTCCTCATCCTCAAAGAGGGAGTACCGGGGAGTGGGCACCGGCGATGACGACATCACATCTGTTGAATGTCGTGGTGGTGGTGGGTGTGGTGGTGGTGGTGGTGATGATCGTCTCTTCACCGCGTAAAAGCAAAACACAGTGGCGAGAAAGAGCGAGAAATCCAAAACAAAAGTCGGTTGCAAAAGTTGCGGGCAGAGAAGCGCGCCGCGCGGCCAACGCAGCGCGCGCGTTTTGTCTATTTCCACCGATGCTCTGTCTGCACAGCACCAGCGGTGGAAATCGGCGGGCGAAGTTGTTTTTCTTGTTTTCTTTTTTTCCAGATGATCATCTCGAACAAAATCTGACAGCTCCAGCTTATCGGCTTATCAAGGAAAACACCCAAATCAGCATGGTCGTCAGCTCGGTGCACACGCTGCCGATCAACGACGGCCTGAGCGGGCCGCAGATGGTGGAGCTGTACACGCGGCAGCTGGAGGCGCTGGGCGCGAAGAAGACCGGCACCTTCTCGGTGGAGTGCGAGAGCTACCACTCCAATCCGGCCATCACGACGGCCAACGAGACGCGGGTGCTCAGTCTGATCACCGCCTCGGAGTACCCGGCCAGCGCCTTCTCCATCATCGAGAAGAGCACCGGCTCGTCGGGCAGCGCTGCCAACTCTTCATCAAACCCATCGGCCTCCAACAACAACAACTCCTCCACCACTTCCACCACTCCTCCTCCTCCTCCTCCCTGGCCAACTCCTGCACCGTGGTCACCGACTCCTCCTTCGAGCAGATCCTCACCAACCTCGCCCTCTTCTACTCGAAGAAGGTGCACGTCCGCATGGAGGTGCGCGGCCAGCGGTGGACGCTGGCGGACTTCGTCATCAAGCTGGGCACCTGCACCATGGGCGGCAACCAGACCTTCAAGGCGATCGTCGCCGAGATCGAGTACGGGCCGTGCTGCGTGCCCGGCCAGTGCTGGGACCTGATCAAGGAGCTGGGGCAGACCTTCGTGGGCGCCTCCATTCACCAGCCGCAGACGCACCTGATGGCGCGCATGAATGAGCTCTTCTACCCCGTCGACGCCATTCACCAGTACAGCGAGATCTTCACGCAGCTGAGGAAAGGCGGCGGCAATGTAGGAGGAGGAGGAGGAGGCATCCTTGGTTCGAAGTTGGGCGATCTTGGCGGCGGTAATAGCAACGGCAGCATCAACAACAACATCAGCAACGGAAACTGACTCAATTGTTCCAGCCCCTCTGTTGCCGTGGCCCTCAAATGGCTCGAGCATGATTCTTGTTTATTTTCTTAATTCTTTTTTTTCCCTCACTCATCAACTGTATAAAAGATATCTCCATCACCGTCAACAGTTTCTACTTGGCCAGCTCCATCTTATCGAGGAAGGCCGTACAGGAGCGCAGGCACTGCTCGTAGTTGGTCTCGAAGCCCTCCTCGCCGCTCTCGTAGTACGGATCCTCGATGATCAGCTGCCCCTGCGGGTCGTAGGAGCCGAGCAGCTCCACCTTGGCCGTCGCATTAGCAGGTCGTTTCGAGTTGATGTTCCGAATATTCTCCCGGTCCATGCCGAAGATGTACTCGAAGGTGGTGAAGTCCTCCGCTTCAGAACGCGGGCCTTGTGCTTCGTCTCGATGCCGTGCCGCTTCAGCACCGACCGGGCCCGACTGTCCGGCGACCGGCCGACGTGGTAGCCCGCCGTGGCGGCGCTGTCGGTGAACCACCGATCAGTGAGGTTTCTGTTTGGTGGTGGCAAAGATTTAGAAAACATAGAACCCAAAAACAAAAGCAGGCAAAACATACCGCTCCTCAATGAGGTGCTGAAAGACGGCCTCGCCAATCGGCGACCGGCAGATGTTGCCCAGGCAGACGAAGAGGACGCCTCGTTTCTTGCTGGTGGCTGACATTGTTCAGGTTCTTCAGGTGTGTTCTGATGATCAAAAGCAGGTGTCCTGAAACAGCAGATACTCAACGAGAACAGTCTTCAGCAGCTACAAACAAACACACACACACAGACGGGTACCAGTGCCATCTGTCTGCTCATTCTCTCTCCTCTCTTTGGTGCTATGGCGCCATATCTCAAATGGTCGTAAATCTTTGACCATTCATCAAAACCTACTACCATCTCCCCTTTCTCAGACCATCTCCGCTCGTAATACGATGATGTCCAACCACCGTGTCTGCCTCTATCTCCTCTGGAATGGATCTTCCCTCCCCCCGCAAACTGTACATGCTTAAAATACCCATCGAAGCTTCTTCTTTTGATCAAGTGCCAAAAAAATCGAACTGACACTTGTTCCCTGGGCTCATTAGCAGCAGCAGCCAAAGGATGACGCGTCTTTGAAGTGCAAGCAAGCCAGTCTATCAGTTTTCTATCTTATCACCATCACCGCCGCCAAATTGTACATTCATCACCCCCTCCTCTCCTCTGCTCTGCTCCTTATCAGCGCTGGTGTTGTTTTACAGTTTTCTTCGCTCTTCGAGCTCTTCAAGCTCTTCGCCCAGAGCTCGGGCTCAAAGTGAGCACAGATACACACAACACACACACACAGCCACAAATCAGTGAGCTTTGAAAGACTTCGAACTGGCTGATTGGTCTGCACCGGTTTCACTATCTCTTCACCTATCTCTTCTCTTCAACTTTGGCAAAGCGTTGACACAGACAGATGTACTGTCGCCGTATTTGGCCCCTGTGCCAAAATGAAATGAAAATATGCTTGGAGAGAGGTATGTGCCATTTCTGTGGTGGTTTGTGTATACACAATGCTGAAATGTGCCCAGAAAATGACAACAGAAGTGCGGTGTTGTCACATGTGCGGCAATGCTGTACGGTAGACGCGTCATACAAAAGCTCACATTTCAGGGTCAAATGTCGCCACCAGATACGTGAGAAGTGGAAGACCATCTCTCTCCACTAAAACATGGGTACTCCACAGTTGAAAATCCCCCTCTCCTATCTTTCCTCCCCCAGTCTTCGATCATACCACGTCGATTGAGTTCCACTATCTTCGGCTTCGATGATACTCGAATTCGATACCGATTGGCCAGTGTTCCTATCATCAGTGTTCAGTTGAACACGCCACAGTCGACGTCAAATAATCAGACGACGAACATGACTTGCCCCCTCTTCACCAACTAATCACCACTTGTAATCTAGTAGCTCCGTAGAAGAAAGTGTCACCGGTTAGACCTGAGCCTCGATTCGATTCACCGCCACCACCACCTCCACCATTCATTTTACTCTGCTCTGGAACATTTTAGAGGCGGTGAACACCATCACCAGCTGCAGCAGCATGTGCTGGCCAGCGGATGCACAGAGAGTGCAGAGTCTACCACCACTTCTGTTTGGCTTGGCGATAAAGCTGCCAAAAGTCTGAGCTGGAGTGATAAGCAAAGCTGAAGCCGAAGAAGAGGAGGAAGAGTTCTCAACAGAACAGATTCGAAAAAAGTGATTTAGTATAAAAAGCCTGGATCACCCTCAACTTCTGTCACCTTCTCTCCCTGACTCACTTTCATCAACTTCAACTTCAACCTCACCTCCTCACTCAGCATCACCATGGGTTCCAACGCCGTCGACTCCAACGAGTACCAGAAGTTCCTCGACCAGGTGCAGTACACCGAAACGGGCGTCAAGCGCTACGAGTGGATCTTCGGCGACGAGTACCTGAGCACCGGCGGCCTGCAGACCACCAAGGAGATCGTCCCCCGCCTTGAGCTGAAGCCCGGCCAGCGCGTCCTGGACATCGGCTCCGGCCTCGGTGGCCACGACTTCTACATGGCCGCCGAGTACGGCGTCTACATCGACGCCGTCGACCTGAGCAAGAACATGATGGACATAGCGATGGCCTACCACGCCCAGAAACCGGCCATCAAGGACCGCATCAACTTCCGCCTCTGCGACGTCATGACCACCGACTTTCCCGAGGCCTACTACGACGTGGTGTACAGCCGCGACGCGCTGCTGCACATCAAGGACAAGCCGCCCTCTTCGCCAAGTTCTTCAAGTGGCTGAAGCCTGGTGGGCGTGTCGTCTTCACCGACTACATTCGAGGCGATGGGCAGCTCAGTGAGGAGTTCCTCGAGTACATGCGCCAGCGGGATTACACGCTCTTCACCCGCCAGCAGTACCTGGACTGCTTCAAGGGAGCCGGCTTTGAGCGGGTGGTGGTGGAGGAGATCAAGGACAAGTTTGTGGCCTCGTTGCAGCGGGAGCTGAAGCAGCTGCGCGATGGGCGAGCCGACTTTCTGAGCAAGTTCAGCCAGAAGGACTACGATGACCTGGAGCAGGGCTGGCTGGCGAAGATCAAGCGTGCGGCGGATAATGACCAGTCGTGGGTGCTGGCCGCAGGGTTTAAGCCTGCCAACTGAACGGAAAAAAACAGGTTGGAAATGAGTGAAGTGAAGTGAGTGTACGGAGTTTGTGAGCTGAAAGTGATAATAAATTAAAAACTTACCCCGTTAAGTTCGTCAAACCAAAGTTGAACTTTTGCAGCTGGAGGAGAGAGTTTAGCTTGAGGCAGAAAAAGTGCGCAGTTCCTCTTCTTCTTCTTCTTCTTCTCCTCCGCAGGCGAATTCACTTGAAGTGTCACTGACAGCAGGTGATGATCAAAACAGCATCTTGATTAGGTTATTGCACACACTGCTGTTTTGACAGAAATTCCCCTCACTTTTTTCTTATTCTTTTTGCATAACTGACCACTAGGGAGAAATGTGAAAAGCTAAAAAGGCAGCAGCGGCAGATAAGACCATCCCGGCGGTGGTGATTCATTTGGAGTTTGGGCATTATTGAATTGAATAAATATCATCAAGTAGTTATAAATAGCAATTGCAGTAATATCAGCACACTGTGTGTACACACTCTGTCAGCGGACACTAACGGTGTACTACTACACACACACAGTAGTAGTGTACAATCTTGCGAACGTGAGGGGGTGAAAGAAAGAAAGAAAGAAAGAAAATAGAAAGAGAAGATATGCCAGTATATCACCACCACCACCATCACCATCATCACCATCCTCTTCATCGATCCTCACCACCACCACCACGACCACCACCACCGTCGCTGATGAGCACCTCCCTTATGACCCCGGCCAGCCGCTCCAGGTTGCCCCCGTTGACGCCGGCCATGTTCACCCGCCCATCCTCGCAGAGGTAGACGCTGTGCTCGTTGATCAGCCTCTGGACGGTGGCCGCGCTGAGGCCGGAGTACCAGAAGATGCCGCTGTGCTCCGTCAGGTGGGCCCAGCTTCGGTCGGGAGGAGCGCCTCGAGGCGGGCGCGCAGGGCCGCCCTGGTCGCCCGGAGGCGGTCGCCAATGGCGGCCAGCTCCGCCAGCCAGCCCTCGCGCAGGCGGTCATCGGCGAGGACGGCGGCCACGGTGCGGCCGGTCACCGAGGGCGGGCAGATGTAGCGGCTGATGATGAGGTTGCGCAGCTGAGAGCGCACGCGGTAGGCCTGCTCCTCGGTGGCGGCCAGCACCGTCAGCGAGCCGATGCGCTCCCCGTAGAGGCTCATGTTCTTGCTGAAGGACTGCGAGACGAGCATCAGGTGGCCTGTTCGGCGAAGAGCCGAACTGGGTAGAGGTCGGCGGCCATGTCCGCGCCGGGGGAGCACAGGCCGTGGTAGGCGGTGTCGAAGAAGGGCAGCATCTTCTTCTCGCGTACAATCGCCGAGATGACCTGCCAGTCGTCGGGCTGGAAAGGGTGGTAATTAATGGAAATTAAAAGCAAAAAAGTATGAAAAAAGTGGTTATCATTTACCGAAGGCTGCACCGAGGCGGGGTTGTGCCCACAGGGCTGGAACATCACCACAGAGTGCTCGGGCAGCTTCGCCAGGTCGTCGAAGAAGCCGCCGGCGTCGAAGCGCTTCGTCGCCGCGTCGTAGTAGCGGTAGGTGGCCACCTCGAAGCGGTAGTTGCTGAAGATGCAGTAGTAGTTGATCCAGCTGGGCCGGGAGATGAACACCTGCCGGCGACCCTCGAAGAACTTGCCGAGAAAGGCGGCGCCCAGGTCGATGGCCCCGGTGCCGGCCAGCGTCTGCACGGTGACGCTCTGGTGAAAAGAGTTCGTTAGGGCTAAAAAGGATACAAAGGGTTTAGCAAAATAAAAGACCTTACCGTCTTATCACTGGCCGCTGCCGCCGCCGACTGGCCAAAGAGCAGCCGAAAGGCCTGCCGGTTGAACTCCTCGTAGCCCTCCATGGGCGAGTACTCCCGCTCCAGGCGCTGCACCGCCTGGTGGGCGGCCTCGGCCGCCTGCCGCACGCTGGAGAAGACAAAGGACTGGCTGTCCTCGGTTCGGTAGGTGCCAATGGAGAGGTTGATCTTCGCCGGATTCGGATCCTCCTTGTACAGCTGACTGATGGAGATGATCGGATCGCGCGGGGCAAGGGCGATCTTTTGCCAGTGGCTAGAGAGGGGGAGAGAGAGGGAAAATGTTAGTCAGAAATGGAAAGATGAAAGGTGAGAGATCGAAAGTGGAGAAATACAGAGACAAGACTTAAAAGAGAGAAATATGTCGTGTGACTTACTTGTTGGTGGTGGTGGTCGACGGTGGACGGTGGACGACGACAGGTTTAGGCCGGCTCTGCAGGGCCACCTGCGACTGGTGAGACAGGCGGCGGAGAACGATGTCCATTTTACTTGACGCCATCTCCTCTGGCCAAAGCAAAGTGCTTCTCTTGCTGCTGCTGTTGCTGCTGCTCTAAAGTGCAAGTTCAGCTCAGTGCAGATCAGTGGTCAAGTGTCGAGTGTGATGGGTGATGGCGGTGATGGCAGGAACAGGACAAAAATCTTTTCCGAAGACTGCAGACCACCTACTGCGCTGATATCACCAGGTGACCATCAAAGTATCAGGAGGCGCTCTGAGGCGCCGAAAAAGGAGAGCAGGATATAAAAATCATCGACGTTGGCCGCTGGAGACGCGCGAGCGGGGAGAAAGTTGAAACTGCTGTTGATGCTGTTGCTGTTTCGGGGGCGCAATCGGTCCCGTAATCAGCGACGATGATGGCGATGATGAAAGTGACTGCAAACCAGTTTTTCTCATTGCAGCAGCAGGAGCAGCAGCGGTGACATTTTTCATGGCCCCAAGGTGTGCTGCGGCAAGTTGAGAGAGAAAGAGAAGAGAGGACAGTTTTGCTGTTACTTTCTACTTCAAACGTTTGCCGTGTTCTTGCATAATCCGCTAATGATCTCCTCCTCCTCCTCCGCCAAAATCATCTCTCTGATTTAGAGAAAAAGAAATTTAACTTTTGATCAGTAAACTACTCCAACTGTTGCTCTTCTCTCGATTTTTCCTCTCTCCTTTCAGCTGTGTCAAACTTACCTATCAACTAAGAAAGTGTCCTTTAGGTCCTAAACGCTCCTTGTGGTACGTGAGTCCGAGCGCAATGTTTGTGAGAAGATGATGAAGAAGAAGAAGTAAAAGAAGTGATGAAGTGATCATGAAAAAATGAAGATAAAGAAGCATCAAAATTCAGTGGAACTTCACACCGTGAATCGCAAATCGAGGACGAGACCATGGATGAGGCAGAGCACACAACTTGAAGTCTTGAAGCACTTAAAGTCGATATACTTATTAGATAATACTTGGCAGTGTCATCTGAAATCATAATAAGCTGAAGGCTGTTTGGCCGCTTATGTAAGCGATAGATGCGTTAGATCATCTAGGCATTCAAGGACACACAGGAGTTCGAAGAGGAAGGAAAATCTTCTGAAGGCGAGAATGAAGCGCACAGCAACAACAGAAAGAAGAAGAAGAAAAAGAAAAGAAATGAGGAAAAAGAAAAATAGAAAAAAGCGATGGTCTTTGAGATTGGGGAACGCGCGATTTTCACGTGAATTTTCAAAGTGCGGTGGCCACCGATTTCGAAGTGAATGCGCTACAGTGCAGCAGTGCACTGTGCAGTCGTCATCTGCGACAGGCTCTCCACAGCTGATCACGAGTTGTGTTGGCAACAAAAAATTTGTTGAGTTGAAGAAGAAGAAGATAATGATGATGGTTAGCAGAAGATCAAAACATTACCAGTAGAAGCAACAACTAAAAAGCCACTGCTAATCTGATCAAAGAAGCATCAAAGTAGCAACAACATCACCACTCTCTTGAAGAGTCATCCTAGTGCTGCAGGGGGAGTAGTAGCCACCTAACCATCTTCGCCGGCGCCATGGTACGCAGTTTAAACCCTTAACGAGATACTTTGTAGAGTGTTCTAATGTGGATGCTGTTGTTGTAGATCGAGATCGACGAGATACTGCGGAACATCGACGGCACCTTCAAGAATGTGGTCGGCGTGCTGATCGTCGACCGGGAGGGCATCATCATCAAGAGCACCATCAACGAGGTGGTGGACAGCATCCAGAACTACGGCCTGAGCGTGGCGAACATCGTCGAGTCGGCGAACAAGGCGATGACGGAGAATGGCGAGCTGCAGTTCCTCAGGATGAAAACCAAGAAGAATGAGTTTATCGTGGTGCCTGGTAAGTGCTGGTGGTGGTGTGTGGTGGTGTTGATAACGATGACCATCCCTAATGACGCCCTTTGTTGTTGTTGTCTTTGTTGCAGATAAGGAGTACATGCTCATTACCATCCTCAATGCCAACAACGCCTGAGCAGCAGCTGGACTGTGCAGAGGTGGCCCCGAATTCGCCTCGATCTAGTCTATATTTTGTATACACAATGCCCATTTTTGGTCCTATACACAGCTTCTTCTTCACCATCATCAGCAATTGACCACTACTTCTACACTCCACACAAACACACACACTTCTATTTATTACCTAGAGAGTTTACCTGAGAAAGAGAGTAAAAAGCTAAACTTTTAATTGGACGAGATTACCGTACATTGAGAAATTAAGCTCTTCTACCTCTCTTCTACCTTCTACTACTCCTGAACGGACTTGAGGAAGGCCTCGTAGGCCTTCTCGTCCATCAGCCCGCTCACCTCCGCCTGGTCCCTGACCTTGATCTTGAAGAGCCAGCCGTCGGCGTAGCAGCTGCTGTTCACCAGGCCGGGCTTCTCCTCGAGGGCGCCGTTCACCTCCAGTATCGTCCCGGAGACGGGCGTGTAGATCTCATTCGCCGCCTTGACGCTCTCCACGGCGCCCACCTCGTCTGAAGTTAGCGGTAGAAGTAGAAAGAATAGTTTAGTTAATGAGTTTCTATTTCTGCGAATCGCCGTCCTTACCATCCTTGCCCACCTCGGCGCCGATCTCCGGGCCCTGGACGTAGACGACGTCGCCCAGCGCCTCCTGCGCGTACTCGGAGATGCCCACCGTGCCGACGGTCTGGTCGGCGGCGTCCAGTCTGATCCACTCGTGCTTCTCGCTGAAGCGAATGTCTGCAGAGTTAGAAACCATGGAAATTAGAGTCAGCGTTTCGATTTACATCATAACACAACAGGAGATCACCTACCGGAGAGAAGTCTTCTCTGTACGCAGATGCTTAGGCTGGGGAGAAACGGGTCGACGGGTGGTGATGGGAGGCACAGGCGGACCGGAGAGCCGGCGATGCCCTGACTGAGAGGACCCGAGAGAAGGCAGTCTTCAGCAGCATGGTGATGAGGTGTGTCTTCAGTGATTCAGCTGGTGGTAACTTCCAAAGCGGTGACTAGGATGAGGCAATGCCTGTGGTGGTGGTCTGCTTTAGAAACTGATGTGGAGCCTGCCTGCCTGCCGGTTCGCACCGAGAAGAGGTTTTGCGCTCTGGTGTACAACATGGGATGATAAAGAAAGGCAATTGGTATTGTGAATAACACATAGTGTGCCTTATTCGGTCAGTCATAACATAATGTAGTGCAATATAAGACACAGAAGGAAAGCGAGCGAGCAGATAAGCTCGGTGCTACCACCACCTTTCTCTTTTTCTTCTTGCTGCTGCTGCTGACACCATTGCTGGTGTTTACTTAGATGCAGGAGTGAAAAGATTGTGATAAGTCTTGCTACTGGTCGTATCATCCACCAGCATCATCAGTATCATCATCATCAGCAGCGCAGCAGCAGAAGTAAAAGAAGAGCGCCTTCAAATGAAGGGATACTGAGGAGAGGAAGGAGACGACCGATGTCAGGCCAACACTGCTTACCAGAGGTGAAATACTGCTGAAATGCTATCAGCAATGAAGAGGAGAGGAGGAAGGAGATTCCAAAACGGGTAAGATTGTCATCACATGTGATTTGTGTTTTCGAAACAACAGCAACAACAGTACGACTTTGGCGACATCTGCCTGGCGGTGACCACCTTCTCTCAAATTGAAAACTTAAAAGTGTGATTTATTCGAAGAACAGTATTTAATATATATTCAGTTAGATATTAAAAAAAATTATAGCAATCAAAGAAAGGAGAGAGAGAGAGAGAGAGAGAGTTACAAATGTCCAACCAAGGGTACAGATTAGATTTAGAAAGATTGTGAGACATCAATATGTGAGTGTGTGCAAAGCAAATTTGGCCACAAATCACTGGCAGCTAGCAAAGATGTCCTCAGCAGTGCGGTACTGTTTGCTGGTCAAACTCAAAGCGATTCGATTGGCCGGCACGCCTGCATGCAGCTTGGAAAAAATTGCACGCAAACATCGCACAATGGCAAGTTCATTTGTAGAGGACAACTCTCTAGAGTAGTGAGACAAACCGATTCCACAGCTGTGACAAAAGTTCCACTCAAGGTAGATGGCCTGGCAGTGAGGCAGTGTCCAATGGAGATTGAGCCACTCCACCTGTGCGTGAGATGAGGTTCTCAAAAGTAGATCCAGTGCTCGTACTGAGTTCAGCTGAGTTAGTAGACGAGGTGAAACGGCATCCAAATTACTTAAATCGACATTTAACCTAAGGTGGACAGCTGTGGTAGTTGAGAGATGGCGGGGAACAGAGTTCTCATTTGAGGTGGGCTCAAACTGGAGAAACCCATCGCGTCCAGAGAAGTGAGCGATGAAAACTGCTGACCACCTAGAAAACGCATTAAGTTTTTGAAACTTAGCACGTCCAAGTGAACGATTCGACTGCGGAGAGGCTCACTGAGAGCAATCAGTGCATCTTCATCTTTATCATTCTTAGTCTCAAAGTGCATCTGAAGATCAGCATTGCCGGGTGCATGGCGCTCGAGGGAGGCGAGCAAGGAAGGCAAATGGCCCCTGTACATGCTTATCACCTTCAGTCGGGCCAGTATGGGCAGGTCGGGAATCTGGTTGTCCCTGCTCCCCATGATGGCCAAGTGCTGCAGAGCAGTGAGACTGTTGATGGCGGTAAAGACTGGGTGAGCCATTGTGAAATCGACTTGCACCATATCCACCGTCAGGCTGACCAGCTGACTGACCCACTGGGGGTGCTGCAGTAGGGCGATCAGGTACTCAAACTTGTTTTCGCCTGAGTCACACTCGATATACGTTAGATTGGTGATAGCAGAGAAGAGAACGGTGACCACCTCCTCAACAGTAGGTAGAATGATCTCGCAGCTCTCGTTCAACTGCAAACTGTTCCACACGGTGATATGAATTTCCTTTCTCTGGTGATAGTTGACTATTTTGCCGCTGTCTTTGTGTTCAACATCCTCGATCCACTGCTGCATGCTGGGCGACGGAGGGAAGTAGCTCCAGCGAAAGTTAGGTTGAGCGATCTTACAATTAAAGAAATTGGTAATGACCAGTGAGCGGACTCGACGATTGGCGGCTCGCACCAGCCGGGAGCAACGAGGGCTCATTCGGGAGGCCTTCAGCTGGTCGGCTGGTTTCAGCTGCTTCACCACGGCGATAATGCAAAGATCAGATAAGGGGCGATGAGGTGCCATGCTGGTGGTGATGGGTGAATTTAAGAGGGAAGAGGACCGGCGAAATCGTGGTTGTGATGATGATGATGATGCGAGGAGAGCAAAGCCAAAATCGAAACGGTCCGCTCAGCACATGTTGCTGCCAGAACAGTCCCTGCAGGGCGGAACAGTGGTCAGCCCCTGGCCCTACGCAAACAACGTTTTTTTGTGACATCAGACGGTTAGTTTACTGTGAAAAAGAATGACTGAAGAAGTGGACATCAGAAAAGAGAAGAATCCTAGGTAAGGGCAAGAAGAAGAAGAAGAGGATGTAAGGTGGAGGATGAAGGCAAACAGAGGAGAATACAATGCACACAAACCGAGGAGGAGGAGGAGGACATGGACCGCGAAAGAGAAAGTGGGAGGAAAAAGTCCAAAAGTCAAGAACAAGAAAAGAAAACGTCTAATGAGGCAATGTACAAAAAACTGAAAGGAAAGAAGTGTGAAAAGTGAAGTTATGGTACAGCAGCAGAAGACTCGGTGATCTCCATTGGCAGTGGAGGTGGTTGTTCAGCAGCAGCCTCCTCAGCTTTAGTTTCCGTTGCTAGCAGGGGCGGCGGCGGCGTCGGTCCCTCCGGCGTCGTCTTTCCCTCTCGAGAACTTCGAAGCTGATGATCATCATCCTCCCCTTCAGCACTTCCTCCTCCTCTTGGACCTTTTCTATTTCCCTCCTCGATGCCACCACCACCGCCGCCATCCTCATCATCGAGCGTACTCTGCAGCTGGTGCGAGGCGGAGAGCAGCAGCTGAAACTGCCGCCGCCGCTTCTCCAGCTTGCCCTCGATCTGGGCGTTGATCTTCTGCAGCGAGGCAATTTCCCCCTCGAGCTGGTTCAGCTTCAGCTGCGTCTCCTGCGTGCTGGGGTGGTGCTCGATGATGCTGGCCACCGAGTCGTAGTCGAGTTTGTTGCAGCGGTGCTGCTTCGCCTCCGCCAGCTCCAGCTTGCAGGTGGCCAGCTTCTCGCGGGCGCCGGCGATGGAGCGCTCAATGCCGCGGTACAGCGTCTCGTAGTTCTCCAGCTCGATGCTGATCATGCGGATCGTCTGCACCGACTTGGCCATCGCCAGCTCCGACTGGTCGATGGCCATCAGCAGGCGGGCGGCGCTGAGGTCCGACTCCACTCCGACTCGGCGCCGTCGTTGTAGCACCAGAGAATGAGCGACTTGATCAGCTGGCTCAGCTTGCGGTCGTCGCCGATGCCGTCGCCGTCTATGAGCAGCTTCTTCTTCATGATCTCATCGTCGGTGGTCATCGCCTGGAGGAGGCGGGCGGGCAGTGAGGAGGAGAGGGGGCGGCGGTGGTGGTGGAAGAGGTGCCAGCCATTATGTTGTCGCGCTGTAGAGTTGTAGTGTTCCAAATGGTGAATCCACAGGGCTCGTTTCTGGATCGCTGTGCTTCTGCCGAGCTCAAGCCAAGAGGGAGATGCAGCGGACAGGCGCGCGCGCTCGGCCGCCAGCAGAGATGCGTCTACTCCGTCTCAGAAGAATTGTGAGGGAAGAAGCTGGTTCTGACTCTCTCTACCAAGCTTCTGCTGTTGCTCTCTGGTGTGTTTTGCAGGTGTAGAAGTAGAACCAGAAAACGCAGCAGCAGAGCGATAGCAGCAGAGGGGAAAGTGAAAGGAAAAGAGAAAGCCTGCCAGCCAGTCGGCCAATCTGTCAGCAGCAGAGCGCGTGTTTTCATTTTTGTTTCACCACTCGGCGTGCATATTTCCACAGCAGCAGCTGCTTCGGTAGCAGCACTGCGTAACCTTCCTCAAGCAGCCTGCTGCAATCCCAATCCAGGCAGCACCACTTTCAGTGTTGATACCCCACCACCACCAACAACACCACCTCCAGGACTGTATTTCACCACCTGGAAACACTGAGAAACAAACTTCAAACTTCAAACAAGCTCAACTTTTACCTTTTACCCCCTCTTCTCTCCAACGACGACGATGCTCCGACACATCCTCTCTCGAAATAGAGCGGCCCCGCAGCTGCTGCTGTCATCGGCCAGCCGCCGCGACTACCACGAGAAGGTGATCGACCACTACGAGAACCCGCGCAACGTCGGCTCGCTGAACAAGAACGACGAGGACGGGCACGGGGCTGGTGGGCGCCCCGCCTGCGGCGACGTCATGAAGCTGCAGGTGAAGGTGGACGAACACGGCCGCATCATCGACGCCCGCTTCAAGACCTTCGGCTGCGGCTCGGCCATCGCCTCCAGCAGCCTCGCCACCGAGCTGATCAAGGGAAGACGCTGGACGAGGCGCTGGAGGTGAAGAACACCTTCATCGCGAAGGAGCTCTCGCTGCCGCCGGTGAAGCTGCACTGCTCGATGCTGGCGGAGGACGCCATCAAGGCGGCCATCAACAACTACAAGGTCAAGAAGGAGAGCCTGGTCAATCACGGCAAATAGAACCGAAGTGAAGATCATCATGGACTGTGTAGTGGTTGCCCGTCATTCGACAATCCCCGTGTATTATTCCTCCTCCTCCTCCTCCTCCTCTTATATTCTTCTCCAGTGTGAGTATCATTTTGTGCTGTAAAGGTTTATCAGTTGTTCTTCTGAATGGTCGGCAATACTTTCCCTTTCCAAACAAGACAAAAAGAGGAGGAGATCCTTCTTCTGTAATCAAACAATAAAGCTGTAGAAGTTGTTAATAGAAAAAAAGTGTTGCACTTTAGTGTAATCGTTGATTAGAAATGGTAATACAAAGAAAGTGAGGTGATGAAAGGAAATGAAAGGAAACACGGGCAGGCGGGAATAGAAATGGGAAAACAAAAGGGGCGAAAGGGAAACGTCGTCGTCTAGACGCCCTCAGATGTAGATGAGCGACCCTTGGAGGGCGTCGCTGAAGGGCGCCACCAGCGTGGAGGTGCTGAAGTAGAAGATGAGGCCAAAGGCGATGGAGATGGGCAGCGCGGGCAGGGCCTTGCGGAAGATGGCCAGCAGCAGCAGCGTCAGACAGAGGCCGATGAGGATGGCGACGAAGCAGGCGAGCGTCGTGTTCCAGTCGCCGTAGCTGCTCGCCTTGCCCACCAGCACCGAGTAGAAGATGAAGTCGCCCAGGCCGAGCTTCACCCCGCGCTCCTCGTCCTCCTCCTCCTCGGTGGTGTCAGCTGAAGGTGGTGGTGGTGGACCGCTTCGGGCAGTGTCGTTTGGGTTTGGATTTACCGAAGGCTCATTCAGCTGTGGCGGAGCGTTTTCAGAGGATCGTCGTCGAGACTGCTGCTGCTGTTGTGGCTGGACGACAATCACCTCGGATTCCTCTCCAGGTCGCTGCTGCTGCTGCTGCTGCTCGGGCGAAACGACGGCCACTGCTCTTCGCTGCTGCTGATGCTGTCGATCTCGAACGTCGAAGAGGACGTTTGCCTCCCTTCCATTTCCACTTCCATTTCCACTTCCACCACCACCTCCACCATTCCCAGCCCCATCATCCGTGGTAGCTGTGGTCATGTAGGCGACCGCCGAGGAGTAGATCAGCGCCGGAAAGATGGACTCATTGCGCTCCTGCGCCGTCTCCACCAGAATGCGCAGCGGCCCCTTGGGCGCCAGCACCGCCACCAGGTCCCAGACGGAGATGACGCCCAGCACCACCCAGGTGGTCCAGTCGGGGAGGAACTTGATGAAAACGAGCGCCATGAGGGCGCTGATCATGATCAGATAGCCCTGCTGAAGGAGGAGCGGCCCGCGCCAGTGAATGCAGATCATGCCCACCACGCCAAAGTTCCACATGAAGAGGGCGACGCTGTAGACGTCGATGGGGACGTTGTAGGCGCGCAGCACCTCCGCCAGGTAGGTGAAGGTGAAGAGGAAGAGCATCATCAGCGAGCTGATCATCAGCCAGCCGTGGATGATCTTGTAGCAGCGGAACTTGTAGAGGAGGATGAGGACGGTGGTCATCACGACGATGAAGCCGAGGAGGATGAAGGCGTTGGCGAAGGACTGGAGGATCTTGGTGGTGTTGTCCACGTTCTGGTCGGTGAAGGGCGTGTAGATCATGTAGACGTTGGTGGAGCGGTAGAAGGAGATGGTGTTCATGGTGGCCACCACCACCAGCATGCAGAGGGAGACGGGGATGAAGAGCTTGATGACGTGCTTCGCGCCGTACTTCAGCTCCTCCTCCTCCATCTCCTCCTCGTAGCGGCGGCGGCGTTCCTCCATCGAGGCCGCATGCTGCTGCTGTTGGTGCTGTTGTCGCTGTTGACGCCGCTGGGCCCGTCGAAGTTGCCTTTGTTCGACTGTTTCTGGTTGTTCGCCGACCTGTGGTGATGACTCGACGACCAGCGGCTCTCCGGAGTCGTTCATGATTTGATGAATTTCCGGTGACTGCTGCAGGTGCTGCTGCTGCTGGTGCTGTGGTGGGGGTCGATGTGATCGAAGCTTCTTTTTGTGTGACTTTTTAGAACCGCCGCCTCCGTCGTCAACTTCGTCGGGATGTGGCAAGTCCCGACTGGCGGGGTTCATCGGCGTCAGTTCAATGGACTGGAGCTGTAGAAGGGAGAGAAGATTTTAGAAATCTGAAAAACCAAAAGCGTTTTTGATAGAAAATGAGAGTGAAAGAGCAGGCAGGCAGGCAACAGAGGAAATACCGCTCCAATACTTTAGGGTCAATAACAAAGTTGCTCATTCTGCTTAGGCTGCTGGTGGCTGTGTTTAGTAGTAGCTGTAGTGGCTTTGGTGGTGATCGGTGGTGGTGGTGGTGAGGGAGAAAGATTACAGTGGCTTGGAATGAGTGGGGGGATTTGGTTAGGGAGAGAGAGAGAGAGTAAGTAAATAGAAGAACAGCAACCAAAGAGACCGGTGGGAAAGTGGCGGTGATTTGGAGTGGGCGAAAGCGGCGGCGGCAACTGATGCAATGGCAAAAAAGGTGTGCTAATTGAGCACAAACAGGTAAGCTTGAAATGAATCGAAAGAAGAAACTGGTACTACTTCACTAGCCTAGGATTTGGGATGAGAGAGAGAGAGTTCCAAAAAGATGAAATGAGCCAAATGGGAGAACAATGTAGCCAAACTCCGGTGCTTTGGTGCTGTCAACCAGTGCAGAAAAAAAGTGTTTGCTTTAGATTTTTTCGGCCTCTTTTCTTGTAGACTGCTGGCGCCATCTACCGATAAGCTGGCGCAGCTGGAATGTTGATCATTTCTAAATCATTTCCAGATTATGTTTGTTGTGTTCCCTTTCTTCTGGTTCTGGTTCTGCTTTTGATGTGGTCATCATCGCCCAGAAATGTCCGGCTCTAAGGATCACCGACCCTCGGGCAGTGGTGGTGGTAGTGGCGGCAAGTCCAGCAACAGCAACAACAGCAACAGCGTGGACGGACAGCTTTTAGATGCGCTCAAGCACTACGATTCATTGTAGGAACTCTGGTTTTGAAAATCACCGCTAAAATGTTTTCTTTGTTTTCCAGCTATGAAAAGCCGCCGCCAGGACTGATCAAGAGCGGCGACGAGGAGGAGGAACGGCCGGAGGATGTGATTCCGGACACGCCGGCGAACAGCGCCGCTCGGGACTTTCTCGCGAAGGCGCCCACTAAGGGCTTGTGGATGCCGCTGGGCAAGGAGGTGAAGGTGATGAAGTGCTGGCGCTGCAAGAACTACGGCCACCGAACGGGTGACAAGGAGTGCCCCCTTTTCCTGAGCGGCAACAAGGAGGCGGAGGAGTTTCGCCACCTGCACGAGGACCCGATGTACAACTACGTTCGGGAGAGTGAGATTCGCGCCAAGGCGGAGAAGGTGGAGATGCTGAAGCGGATGCTCGAAAGCTCCAAAGATGAGAAAAAGAAGAAAAAGAAGAGAAAGAAGTGGAAAAAGAAGATGAAGAAGAAGTGCGAGAAGGAGAAGAAAAGGCTCAAGAAGAGGGCGAGAAAGGAGGAGGAGGAACATCGGCGAGATTCTTCATCGGATTCGGATTCTTCGACGTCTTCATCATCATCTTCTTCATCTTCATCTTCCTCCTCCTCATCTTCATCCTCTTCCTCCTCCTCCAGCGGTGACGATCACAGTCGTAGAAAACGAAAAAGAAAGGAGAAAAAAGCTAAACATAAACGGCAACACCAACACCATCACCACCGAGACGATCATCACCATCATCAGAAAGATCACAGACGATCAAAATAAATACACACTATTGTCATAAGAACCATTAGAAAAAACTGTACAGCGTCTTTTACTTTTTTTTGCCAATGATATAAATTAACCAAATCGAAGTCGAGTGGTGATGAAGAAGTGGCGATGAATTGTGTCTGATGAAATGATGATGGTCAGGTTCAGGTCTTTTCAGAATTCGGCAGTTTCAGAACTCGCGGGCGACTGCTCTTCCACCAGTTCTTTTTGTTCTCCATTCGTCTTTTGACTCTGCTGTTTCTCCAGGCCGGCAATCTCCATCTCCAGCTGGAGGCAGGCGCGCTCAATCTCGTAGTTCTTGCCCACCAGTTCGACCCAGCTCTCCTCGAGCATCTTGATGCGCTCCCCGGCGTCCAGCTGACTCTGCTTCCGCTCCAGGTTGACCTCCTGAATCTGCCGCCGCAGGTCGTCCAGCTGCCGGCGAGAGCGCTCGAGCAGCTGGCCGAGGAAGGCGATGTAGGTCTTCCACGCCTCCGTCCCGTAGGTGGCCATCAGCTCGAGGTTGTGCAGGCGGGTGGCCTGGTGCTCCAGCTGCGCGAAGGAGTTCTCCAGACTTTCGCCCCACGCCCAGACGTCGTTGAAGCGGCCGGCGGGCGGTGGCGGCAGGTCGTACCGCTTCATCGACAGCGTCTCCATCGGCTGGCGGGCCTTGATGCGCTCGAACTCAGTGCGCATTATTTCGGTCTATGGAAATGGGAAAAGATGGTGGTTAGATTCTAATAAAAAACGAGGAAAACTACGGTTTTACCTCGAACTTGGTCGTGTCAAGGGGCGGCAGGCTGGGCAGCGTCTCCAGGTAGTTCTTCGTCGGCTTGTACCGCTTCGTTTCGTCCTCTACCATTTGAGAGACCTAAAAGCGAAAACGGGAATTCCGTCAGTAAAAATGTGGAAACACAAACAACTTCACCGGCATCTGTTCTTACCGCCGCTCGAATCTCCGGGTCATTGTACTCGTGGTCGATGTAGGGCAGCGCATCGACCAGCGACTGATGGGTGGAGGTCATTGTCGAAAACTATTTAGGGTCCAAGTTTGAAGATCTGTTGAGACTTTTTGAAATGAACCAGAAAAAAGCCGCAGATTTCTTTTCGGGAAAAAGAAAGCGAGAAAGCAAAACATTGCAGTGCGGTGACAATAGCCACCAACACATCTCTTCCGCCGGCGCAGGTGTAAATCGCCTCCAGAGTGTGTACATCAACACAACAACTGTACACAACAATCTTCCTCTCTTTCTACATTTTCAAATCCAGAGTGTCCAACAATCACCAGAAACTTTGCCTTATCAATCTTTTACTGTACGAGCTAATAATCATGCCACTTGTTGATGATAACGTCACGACAAGTGCCTTCAAGTGCCCACTGTGATTCACCTCAGCATACTCTTCAGCAGTAGCTGAAGCGCAGGACTTTTGTCCATTTTTGTTTCACCACTCGATTCCGCCCCAATTTGCCTCTCTTTTAACTACCTTTTTAGCACCAATAACTCTACAACCTTCTTTAATCGATGAGTGATTCGAAGGCAGCTACCACTACTTTAAGCCCATTTCGACATCAAACGATCACAACCACCGCCTACAAATGAAGTCCGAAAAACTTAAAAAGCACCACCACAACCAACAACATCATCATCATCATCAGCAGAAGCCATCACACCAACAACAAACTTCCGAAGAGGAGAAAGAGGACGACGACAGTGGGAACATCCTCTTTAGCCTCAACTCGAACATCATTCGCTACGAGGAGTTTGACGAGGATGCCAAGGAGAAGGGCCTTGAAGACTGGGATCTGGGCGATGGCGAAGGTGGTGATGGTGGTCCGTTGAGGACGGCCCATGACTGGCAGCCCTACAAAGCCCGCGTCTTTGACGACGGCACGATGACCTTCTTCTGGTTCGATTTTCGGGGCCTGTTGGCTTCTAGGTGATCATCTAACAAACGAGTTTCTTACCTTTTCAGGCGAACGCACACCATCTCCGTCCTCCTGCTGATGTCCTGCGTCCTCGTCTACGTGGCGCTCTTTGAGCAGACGATGCCCGACACCTACTACAATGTTAAAAGGTGGGCGAGAAGGTTCTCTTTATTCTTTTTCTAACTTTTGATAACCACTTTTTTCCCTATTTTCAGAGGACTGGTCGCCGTCATTGTCGTCTTTCTCCTCTTTGGCATCACGCAGATACCTGATGGGCCGTTCATTCGTCCGCATCCCGGTAGGAACACTTTAGAGAAGTCCAATTGCTTCCTCTTTTTCTCCATGATTTCCAAGTAGCAAAGTGAAAATACAACTCGCTTTTTCACTACCGCTTTGCACTGAATGAATGAATGAATGAATGATTGCAAACTCTCACACTTCAAAATCACTGAATCATTGCCCACCTCTTTCTCTTTTTTCCCCAAACTTTGCAGCCTTGTGGCGTCTGGTCTTGTGCATGTCGATCACGTATGAACTTGCGCTTATTTTCATCCTCTTTCAAGTACATACTTTTTTTATTTTGTTTATTTTACCCTTTTGCCACCTTTCCTCCCCCTGAACTTCCCTTTCCTCCTCTGTTGATCTTTTATTCTAATTGAACTCATTTTTCACTTTACATTTTTTAGACGCCGGACGATGCTCGCAAGCTGCTGACGCACATTGACCCGGCACTGGGAAAGCCGCTGGAGGAGAAGAGCTACGGCGGCAACTGCCGCCTCTACGATCCCGATCGACCCGATGACCCGCTGCACAATATTTGGGTGAGTTGAGTTTTTCAGTTAAATGATTTATAAAATTGCTCATAATCTTATCACTATCTCTCTTCAGGACAAGCTGGACATCTTCGTGCCGACGCACTTCTTCGGCTGGTGGCTGAAGACGCTGATCATCCGCGACTGGTGGCTCTGCACCGTCATCAGCATCATGTTCGAGCTGCTGGAGTACACGCTCGAACACCAGCTGCCCAACTTTAGCGAGTGCTGGTGGGACCATGTAAATAGAGCTTTCATTCCTTGAGGATGTGATCTTCTAAACCTCCTACCTCATATCTTCTTTTCCCCATTACAGTGGATCATGGACGCCCTGCTCTGCAACGGCCTGGGCATCTACCTGGGCATGCACTCGCTGAAGTACCTCTCGATGAAGCCGTACGACTGGCGCGGCCTCTGGAACATTCCCACCTACCGCGGAAGCTGAAGCGCATCGTCGCCCAGTTTGGCCCCCACAGTTGGGTGCAGTTTGACTGGCGGCCCTTCTCCAGCTTTGACCGCTGGCTCGCCACCATACTCATCGTCATTGCCGTAAGTGGTGATTGTGATTGTTGTTTAAAATGTCACCAAATCTATCATCTTTCTTTTACCTTTTTACCTTCAGAGTTTGGTCGCCGAGCTGAACACCTTCTACCTGAAGTACGTCCTCTGGCTGGAGCCGCCGCACATGCTCAACCTCCTTCGCCTGATTCTCTTCATCTTCTCCGGTGCGGTGGCCCTCCGCGAGACCTTTCAGTACTTGGATGATCCGTAAGTTGTGGTGGTAGTGGTCGTGGACTTTGATTTAGTAATTTAAAACTTCCTAATCCACTTCCCTCCAGCGAGTGCAAAAAGATTGGCCGCCAGTCGTGGGTGCTGATCAGCATCATCATCACCGAGCTGCTCATCATCCTCAAGTTCGACTTTGCGGTGGTCACCAAGCCGCTGCCGAAGCACATCTTCCTCTTCTGGGTCGGTGCAATCATCCTTCTGGTGCTCTGGACGCTCTGGCGCTTTGTCCTGCGCAACTTTATTCAGATTCTTTACCGAACGAGGCCGGAAAATAAGGCCACAATGACAAATGCAACAATGAGCCCCAGCAAACAGTCTCCGGTGCACAAGGCAATGGCAAATCTCAGAGTGGCTGCAGCAAAAAGAACAAGTGAGCTTCCTTCCTCAGTTATTAGGAAAAGAAAATAAAGTGACACGCTTGAAAAGGCGGATTTCAAAACACTGTGGTATCTTTATTCACATGTTGAGATGGTGTGTGTGTTTGATGTCTTATTGTTGTTGTTCTTTGTTGTTGTCTCTACGCAACCAGGGCCGAGGCGGTGGAGGACTCGTAGCGCCAGTTGGGCGCCAGGACGCTCTTGGTCTTGTAGTAGCGCGCCAGCCGGTGGATGCGGCTCTCCACGAGAATCAGGCGGAACTTGGCGTCCTTGTCCTTGCGGTTGCGCTCCAGGTGCTTGCGAATGGCCACCGCCTTCTTGATCAGGTAGTAGAGGTCCTCGGGAGGGCGGGGCGAGGCCGCGCTTCTTCAGAATGCGCAGAATCTTGTTGCCGGTGACCCAGCGGACCTGGGCGACGCCGTACCAGTCTCGAAGCATGACACCGATCTGCGAGGGTCGCATGCCCTTCTTCGCCAGCTTCGCAATGTGATCCACCACATCGTCAGTGGTCAGCTTCAGCCACTGGTGATGGGAAGAGAGGGAGAGAGATTAATTAGAAACCTTCCTTATGAAAGCACAAAATAGAAGCGGAAACAAACTTACCGTTGGAACAGATCGTCGGTAAGGAAGAGCACTCTTGGAGATGCCTTTGCTGTTGTGTGTTGGTGTTGATGGTGATGATGGTGGTGATGTTTTGGTGGTGTTTTCGGTGGCAGTGGGAGAAAAGGGGGTGATTAGAAGCTGACTCAATGTCCGACACTCTTTCCCAGCTCAGATACGTACCCAGGGGCGTGCATTCGACCCATGATTGCGGGATTTCGGCGTGGATCACGTGTGGAGTCACTGAAAAACCAGACAGAAAAGAAAGTGTGTCAGATTCACAGGAAGAAGTCTCACACGGTGCTGGCGGCTGGGCTAAATCGTAAAGGACGTAATGCTGCAGCAGCGGCTGCAAAAATAAAAAAATAATTTTTGAGTGGGCCCGTCGCAGAGAGCGTGCTGTTTGGGTGCATCGATTGCAGCGTCGCCTTTTCTAGGCCCCAACTGCCCCTTTTGTGGTTGTTTACTGTCCTAGCCTGATTTAGAATAAAACAAAACAAAATTGACCAGAAGGGAATTTCGGAACCGAATAAAGACGACAACGAGAGAACTCCACTTCTAAAGCTAGCCTGGATAGGTGCACTCTTACCTTCTCAACACAAACCTTCCCAATCGTATTGATCACACACAATCCCAAAAGCTCTGTTTTTCTGGTAAAGTCAGCGTAACTAGCTAATAATTACTGCTAGGAGCATACAAATAGCCCTGCTGTCTCCTCTCTGCTGTCTTCCGTGACCAATTACCAGGTAGTGAAGGTCGCCTGCCTGCCTGTGCTGTGCGTGTGAGTAGAGCACCAATCAGAAGCCACTTCGTGTATTTGTAAACACTCACACACATACACTCTGTTACTGCACTGCACTGAAGTGTGTTGTACACTGCCTCAACATTGACATTCACCAGCAGCAGCAGCAGCAGCAAAGCAAGAGTAGAAGGAAAAGGAGCAGTCCACCTGAACTCAGCCACCAGCGCCGCCGCTGAGCACCCGTTTCTTGCCATCTCTGGTTGCATTTTGTTATTTCTTATCAAATCTGGGTCTTACTTCTGGGTCCCAGTACTTCGGAACAAGAACAAGGTTCCCGCCACCACCAACAACCAGCTCAACAAGATCTTTTCAGTTTCCATTTCATTCATCCGAGCCTCTGCTCCTTGTGCACTACTCTACCAGTGCACTGTCTCTGCACGTTATCTCTACTGTATCCCTGGGTGAGTTCTCTCCGCTATCATCATCACCATCATCAGCATTTTTTCTCGATTGTACGGCTCGTGTACAGCTCGTGATCGTCGCCGCTGTACAGCGGCAGCAGCAGCAGCAGTACTACTAGGCCATCTTTATTGATGGTGGCGGTCCAGCTGTGTATGTGTATGTGGATGTGTTTGGATGCCTGTCTCTTCTAATGCAACCCGATCCCCAAACACAGTCGCCGCCGCCGTCGCATCACTTCTCAAACACAAAAATTGTTCCTTTTTTCAAGCTTACGCTGACGTAGACTAACGCGCCTTTCACTTTCTCTTTCTCTTGTTCTCTTTCATCTCTGACAGACCTTATCACGTCAACACCAAACACTTGCAGTGTTTTCACTAGCCAACCACTAACAGACTACTAAAACTACAAGCCAAACTACAACTCCACACTCTTGCACATCTGCACAACATGGAGGAGCAGCAGCAGCCGCAGCCACCGAGCCGCACCACTGGAGCTGATGTTCAGCTGATCATCAAGGCGCCCTCGTCCAAGTACGAAGACTTCAAGATAAGCTGTCAACTGTCGTGGACCATCTTCGAGCTGAAGACGCACATCTCCGAGGAGTATCCCTCGAAGCCGGTACGTGATCACCAGCACCATCAGCATCAGCACTCTTTCCCTTTTCATGTTTGCCGATCTATCATCGGCGACAGCATTTACAAAAAGCTGCCAACTCATTTCTCTTGCACACTTTCACTTTCTCACTTCCATTTTGTTTTCTATATTCCTATTTCTCCACCAGAAACCTAGTGATCAACGCCTAATCTATTCTGGTCATCTGCTCAAGGACGAGCAGCACTTGCGTGATATAATCGAGCTGTCCGGGGACAAGAACGACTCGGCCGCTGCCGCCGCCGCCAATAACACCTACACCTTTCATCTCGTCTGTGCTAATCGATCAACAACCGCCAAACAACCTGCCGACAACATCGGCTGCAACTTCGAGCAATTCAACACCTTCAACGTCCTCCTCTTCCTCCGGAACGATGCCGCCCAATGCCACCCCGAGCACTAGCTCAGCCTCAGCTTCAGCTTCAAACAGTGGACCGAGTACATCGACGTCATCCAACACAAACAACAACCTCCCCTTCAACCCTACCTTCGAGGACCCTCTGGTCGAACCTCTTTGCGCCCGCTAACGGCGAAAATCCTCTAGACCCGAACCATTCGCTGGACCGCGCCTACCAACAGGCGTACTACGCCATGATGCAGCAGTACTGCCAGTACATGAACTACCACTACAGCACGGTGGGCAGAGCGAGTGGTGGCTCGTCGTCGGCGACGACCGGCGCCCCGGCGCCCGACTACGCCGGCTACCTCGCCTTTGCCAACACCTACCTGCGAGGGATGAACAACCCTGCGGCAGGAGGAGGAAACCAGGGCGGAGGAGGAGGACTTGCCCCTAACGTGCCACCGCCACCATTTTGGCCGCACCGAATGCAGGTGGGCTCATTCCGCCGAACCAGAACCAGAACAACAATGTTCCGGCAGCAGCAGGAGCAGCAGGAGTGGTCAATCGCAATAACCGCAACAACAACAGACCTGGAGCAGCAGCCGTGGCCGGCGCCGGCGCCGCCCCCTTTGCGGCCGTGGCCGCGGCGGCAGGCAACGTGGACGACCTGAACAACCGCGACTGGATGGACATGGTAAGCAGTGTTTGCCAAGTTTATAACTGGTGATCATATGTTAACAGCTAAATGGTCTCTTTCTAGATGTACTCCTTCTGCAAGGCGATGGTCATCCTCAGCGTCATGTACTTCTACTCCTCCATGGGCCGCTGCTGCTCCTCCTCCTCGTCATCGTCTTCCTCTACCTCTACAAGACCACCCGACTGCAGCAGATGCTCAACAATAATAACAACAATAACAACAACGTCGGAAATAACAACAATAATGGTGGAGGACCGGTGCAACCAGAAGAGGCCAACAACAACAATAACAACAACAATGTCCCGGCAAACCCAGCGCCCCCGGCCCAGGAGGCGGCGGAAGCATCACCTGAAGATGTGGTGGACAACGGCGCCGCGGCGGGGGCCCTGCCCGACAACTCCCGCTACACTGGCCTGCGACTGATCTGGGTCTTTGTCAGTTCGCTCTTCACCTCGCTCATTCCCGATCCGGTGCCCATTAACTAACCGAACTCTAACAGGCAATACCGAAAACCTGAAGCAAATGTGGCACGGTGATGTTTATCTTACCACACCTAACCCGTTATATAAATGCGTTTACCCTCCCTCTCTCCCTCCCTCCCACCACACCTCCGACACACCTCTTCCCTCTTTTTCCTCGTTATCGTTCTCCGCCGCCTTCTCTCTCTCTCAATCGATCTCCAAATTTTTCCTCCTCCTCCCTTTCAGTCACTCTTTTACTAATGTTGCTAATCTATCTTCAGCCGCCTTCCCAACACCACAAGACAGTGCAATGACGGGGCCAACGCTTCGTAATCGATCTTTTCCTTCTTTCTTTTTATAAAAAAGTTATGATAATATAAATAGTTAGTTAGTTAGTTTTCGCAGTAATAGTAAAATAGTAGGGAAGGTTAGGTGTACGCGGGGAACAATAACAATCTTCTCTTTTTTACTCAACAACTTCTCTTTGAAATGCAGAAATGAGACTGGAGAGCGCTTAAAAAAATGCTGTCGGTGGTGGTGACCTCATGATCATATGAAATGATGGCTTGTGCTTGTGTGTCAGATCAGTGATGATGGTGAAAATGAAAAAATGCTAAAATACTACAGAAAACTAAACTTTTTTTCCTGTATAAAGATAATTACGATGAAAAATATCAAAAATAAAGTATGGAATTCATATTTGGGGGACGGACTGTGTTTGTTTGCTCGTTTGCTTGTGAATCACACACTTTGATAGGGACGGGATATTAATGTACGATTCTCCTCCACTTGGCAACAAGTGATGATAACTGCTGCTGCTGCTGTGATGGTAGTGGTAATTGTGATGATAATTGGTACTTGTAGTTCATTTCCCTCCTCCTCCTCCTCCTCCTCAGATGGAACGCTGATGCTTGGCAGCACTTTCGGGGCACCTGTTATTTAGATATGGGGAGAGAGAGAGCTGTGTGTTAGACTCGGTGCGGATCAATCGCGGTATGCCAATTTCTCTCTCCCCTCTCCTCTTCCAGCTCTTTCCATTAGAGTCAATCAACAGCCTTTCCCCTAATCATCACCACCACCACACCACCACCACCACCACCACAATTAGCACCATCATCACCATAACCATAACCATCAGCAGCAGCAGCAGCAGCAGCGGTAGCCATTTTCTGTTCTATTTCTAAATCGGAAAGAAAATCAACAGCTTGTGCTGTGGAGTGCTTTTGCGCACAGCCAATCTCATCGTGATTGGCAGCAGCAGCAGCAGCTTAGCAAACTCTAGAGGGACCACCAAAAAGGGCAGAGTAGAAGAAGTAGAAAGTAGTACTACTAAACATGGGAAAATAAATGGGAATTTATAATAAATATGTCCATGATAGAAGAGAAGTCGTGGGGTAATGAACGAGTCAATTCATTGGGGGGGGGAAGGAGGAGGAGGATATACTTGCGAAGGACTAAAAAAGAGAGCGAGGTTTGTACAGAAGGATCGAAGGGGAGGGGATTGCGCCGAACTGATGTACACAACAACCGCTGCTGTCGCCGCCGCCGCTGCTGCTGCTGCTGATGGCTGCGGTGGTTATGGTGGTGGTAATGGTGGTGGTAATGGTGGTGGTAATGGTGGTGATAGTGGTGGTGATAGTGGTGATAGAAGACGGTAGTAACGAGAGGGGTGTGACTGACTGACTGTGAAGGAAGAAAGAGGAGAGAGGGTGAAAGAGAGGTGAGTGAAAATGGGAGGTAAATGGAGTTCACAAGTCCCTCCACCACCACCACCAAGGCCACTCTGGTCACTCGAGGTTGACCCGCAGCAGCGAGTCGTCTGCCCGCCTCGACAGGTAGAGGTAGTAGAGGCCGATGGCGATGCCGCACACCGCCACCGGCGTCAGCCACTTCACCAGGCGCGAGGTGAGGGCTAACCTGTCCTCCACGCCTTCTGCTTCCGCTTGATGGCGCGAATCGTCTCCAGGGTCTTCTGCCGCTTCGCCTCGCGCTGCGCCTTCCGCAGCTCGGCGCTCTCCAAAGCCGATTTTATTATTGGCGGAGCTCTCTGTCGGCGGCGGCGGTGGCTGTTCGGTGCTACCGTCGAGGATGATGTCATCATCGTCCTCGTCCTCTACTTCTTCAGCCTCATCCTCCTCCTCCTCCTCCTCTTCAAGCTCATCATTCTCTTCGTTGAGCTCATCAGAGTCCACCTCATCCTCTTCCTCATCGTCTTCCTCCTCCTCCTCATTCTTCCGCTTCGCCGCCTCAATGACGCCATTCAGTCGTTGAATCATTTTGACGTCTGCAGCACCGGCATTGGCATTGCCTGTACTGTGTTGCTACTGTTGAGGACCGCCTGTCTGCAGCTGTTGCTGCTGGAGCTGCTGTTGACGATGGCAGCAGCAGCAGCCGAATGGCTGCCCTTGCCATTGCCGAGAATCTTCTTCGAGCCCTCGATGATGGTCTGGAAGGAGAAGCGCAGCTGGCCGGCCGTCTGAATGAGGCCCATGCGGTACTTGCGCATCTCCAGCAGCACGTCGATGACGTTGATCGAGTCGCGGCACTGGTTCTGCTCAATCTAAAAAAAGAGATTTAGCTGTTAACACATATGCTCACAAGCTCTAAATGGCGACCACAAAAACTTACCATGACGAGACAGGAGTCAACGAGGACAAAGGTCCCGGAGCGGCCGATGCCGGCGCTGCAGTGGATCACCGTCGGCCCGTGCTCTGCGCTGTTCAGGCAGCCCGACGCGCGGACGGCGTAGAGAAACTCCAGAAAGGAGTCAGAGCTCTTCGGCAGGTCAAAGTCCGGCCAGTGGGTGTAGTGGAAGTGCAGCACCTCGCGGCAGCGCCAGACTGTGAGGAGGGGAAGTTAGTTAAGCTTCAATGCATGTTAAGAAAACTAAATAGAAAAAAAATCTTACCACCAAATCCGTCAGCTTGAACGTTCTGAGGGTGTAGTAGTCGCACTTCTCCGTGGCCGCCAGCTCCACCTTGAGGCTGACGTCCTCGAAGATAAGCTCATTCTCGTCGCCATTCGCCGCCCCGTCCGGCCAGTACTGGTGGCACTTCACCTGCCCCCTCTCCAGCAGGTTGTTCAGCATCAGAATCGCCTTCGTCCGCTGCTCCCAGATCATCAGCCAGAAGTGGCCGGAGGTGATGGGCAGTGGGCCCTGACGAGAATAAAAATGTGATTAGAAAAATATTCGAAATCATTGTTTTGTTTCTCTTTTCGCACCTGTGTGAGGATGTAATTACGATTGGCCGCGGGGACGCTGACATGGCTGGCGTTGATGTAGTTGAGATTGTTTCGCTCCAGTGTGACACGAGTCTTGTCATCTGTCAGGTGTGGTTGGTTAAGGTTACATTAGATTAAATTAACATGGTCGGTTAGAAGGGGAGAAAACAGGTTGTGCATGCAGGCAGGCAGACGTACATGGAACAACGTCGAGGTAGCGATTCAGCGGCTTGTTAGCCGGTTTCGCTGATTCTCGGGTGCTCAGGCGCTCCCCCATCGTGTAGATGTTCTGCTCGACGATTAAGATATCAGAAAAAGGGTCGGGAAAGGGAGAGATAAAGAAGAGGAAAAGTATGTCAGTAAGATAAGCAGGCGGATAAGATATTACCCAGTCCTACAAAGTAGAACACAAACTTACGCTGAAAATCTCATTCCACTTGCGATTTCGCTCGTAGTCCTGAAACTCGGCCTCCATTTTGCTGCTGCTGTTGTTGTGATCGGCGAGACTGACTCAACACAAAGTAGTGGAAGAATGAATGATGTGTACAGTGATCCTCTTTCGAAAGAGAATTGGGGGGGATTGAAAAGAAAACAGTGAGCAGGCAACGGCTGTGGCGGCAGCTTCTATAGAGAGTTGAGTAGGCGGCAAAAGAGCTGAAAGTGTGTGCCCGCAAAAAAACTGCAGGTCGTCGAAGTGGCTGCTGCTGCTGCTGCTGCTGCTGTTGCTTCTACTGTTGCACCAAAGCTCTGGTTTGTTTTGTCGTCGGCTAGTCGGATGTGTGAGTGAGTGTAACTTCCACTGGTAATAAGCGGCAGTGGCGAGAAAATGTAAACAGGCCGATAATGATGATGATGAGGGGACGAGATAAACACGAAGGAATGAGTGAGTTAGTGGAGTTAGTGCAGTTCGACAGTGAGAGTGTGTTACTCGCTGAGATGAGGATAGAAAGTCGGCGGCAACGGTGGCGGCGGCAGGGATTGGATGACGATGACGATGATGATGATCTTTTTGCTGCTTTTCTTTTCAGCCGCCTCGCTGGTGCAACCAACGACAGAGAGAGAGAGGGGATACTGAAAGAGCTGGTGCAAAGATAGGCTGATGATGCTGCTGCTGCTGGTGCTACTACTGTGTGCTGTAATAATAAACAAAGCCCAAGCGCACCGAAGCAGCTGCTGCTGTCAGAGCTGCTGCTGAGGGGGGAACACCAAACCGAAGAGGTAGTAGAAGAGGAGAGCACTTTGGTCACGAACTTCCACCACCACCACCAGTTGTTGTTGTTGATGAAGAAGAAGAAGAAGGATCGAAGCTGGCGATGGGATGGGATGGGATGATGAGGGAGTAGGTAGTAGGTAGTAGCTGTTGTCGTCGATGTCCACGTCGGGGCACGATCTGTTGATGATGATGTTGGTGACGGTGTTGGTGTGTTGAGGATACAAACGTGTGACGACGACGGTGGTGGTGTGGTGGTGAAGAAGGAAAGCTCGATCCTCGAGCGAGCTCAACGGCAGCCAAAGCTCAAGTGTGAGTGTGTGGAAAGCTGAGAGAAAAGAAGAAAGGCAGCAGCGGCGGCGGCAGCGGCGGACAGGCTGGCAGCAAAGCAAACGGCGTGCGTTGACGGTGGCGCCGACAGAGCTGGAAAGTGTGCAGAAAACGCGGAGAGCTATCGATTCCTAAGCAAAACACACTCACGCGCTCACACGCTCACTACCTGACACTCTCTTTCTTTTTCTGAAGAAGGCCTGAGGAAGAAGCGGAGGACTACCACCACCACGGCGATAAAGCTCTTTGACAGCTCCTCTTTTCTTCTTTATGAGCCCTGGCAACCCTGGTCTGGTCATCATCTCCTCCTCCAACTCCTACTCCTTCTTCTCAGTCTGTCCCCTTCTTGCACTGCTGAGAAGGACTGAACGAAGAAGAAGAAGGAGAAAGAGAGAGACTGTCGTCAGCGGTTCGTTACAGTTCCGGGAATTTCACTGGCCAGCTGCCGCTTCTATTGTCAGCGACAGAAGAGAGAGAGGAGAGGAGAACTCGCTGTATGTGCCTCCGCTCTCGCTGCCAAATTAGCCAAACGCGCGCTCTCGCGCTCTTCTACTTCTTTCGTTTGCTTTTTCACGTCTTCGCCTTCGCCTTCGTCTTCTTCGTTTTCGTTTCCTGCACTTCCACTCGAGTAGGCAAATAGCAGCAGCAGCAACAGGCGACTGACTGTAGCAGCAGCATTCGCTTCCACGAAAAGTCGATCACTCTTTGGTTTCGCTGGAATTGGCGGTGCTGTACGCTCTCTCACTCTCTTCAGCTCTTTAGCTTCAACTTCAACTTCAATTTCGGTGACGGCGGTTTCCAAGTACGATGTCACCCCGAAGAACGAAGTCGCTGCTGTTGCGGTTGCTGCGGCTGCCGCGGCTGCGGCTGTCATCTCTTCCACCGGTCAGAACCAGTTGCTGATCCTCTCCTCTCAACTTTTCTCAAAAAAGTTAGATCTGAGGTACCTTTTCTGCCCCTTTTTCTTCTTTTAGACCTCAAGTACTTAATTCGAAGAGTGACATTGCCTCCTCCTCTCTTATCACCTCTTCGATTTGATTTATCACCCTCCAGTCGTACACTGAACTGAACGGCGAGAAAGTTCGATTCCTTTGTCTGATCTTTTCTTTTTCTTTCTCCCTCTCTTATCAGCAGCCACAGGTGCCCCTGCAAATCTCACCTTCTTCTTCGTTTATCATCGCGCTATCATGGCCTACATACTAAAAACGCCGCTCATCGGCAATCAGAACAACTGGCGAGAAAGTAGCAGACCCCCTCCCCCTAATGGTTCGGTGGTACTACCCCGCAGCTTCTGGTAAGTAATTAGATCTGCAAACTGTGATTGCACTACTACCGCTGCGATATGATTACTCTCTCTCTCTCTCATATCTTTGGTCTACGTCACATGCACAGCACCAGCTGCATTGACAGTGTCTGGTGCAATCACGCAGCAGCAGCAGCAGCAGTGCATACCACTTACACGCGAAAGAAGAAAAAAAAGTTCACAGTAAGGCCAATTCCGCGGAATTACATTACTGTCAATCAATTTCGCTTTCTCGCCCGCCAGCTCGCCCGCTCGCTCTCTATGTCGCCCATTGTCTTTGCTGATTACTGCTTTTTATTATTTTTCTATTTCTATTTTTTATTCGCTCTTTCTATTTCTCTTTTATTTTCACGTTTGTTCGCTCTACCGCTACCTCAGTCGGCCATTGTCGACGGCGGTGGATGCGCTTCCCGTGTTGTTGTGTCTTACGCAACAGTTCTACTTTTAGAACGTACTGCCTACTACTACTACTACTTCTAATCTTGAACTGCAATCAATAGGTGGCGATGTGATCTCCATTGACGGTGATGGGTGATGGAAAATAACCAGCCAAAAGAAGTTGGCTGCTGCTGCTGAGGGATCTCCCTCGTAGTTTGCAGTAGTGGTGCTCTTTAGCTGCTATAGCAGACGCAAACGAACGAGCTTTCTCTCTTCAATGAAAAGCAGTAGTACTTTGAATTTTTGTTCTTCTTTTTCCACACAATTTCCACTGCTCTCCTCAGCAAAATTTGCTGCATTTTAAAGTGCCCCAGCGCGCCTGTTCCTCCTTCTGCTCCTTCCAAATCATTCTCTCTTCTTCTTCTTTAGCTCATTCTCTGCTCTGAGATTTGAAAATTGGCCTGTTTTCCACTTACTTCATTGCACTGACTGCTTTGCTCGCACTCCAGAGCACCAGCACAGCTTGCCCGGGCTCACTTTTCTCTCTGACTTCGGCTTCGTTTCGTTTTCGGCTTCGTCTTCGTCTTTGTGTTCGTATTTGTCTGTGTCTGTCGGTGTTATAGGGTCAACGGCGATCGCGCCCGAGTCTCAATTAGCGTCGGCGGCGGTGGTGGTGGTGGTGAAAAGTACATACACACATTTTCTCATTTATAGAGGCGTCACTCAGGGGAGACTCAACTAAAAGACTTAACTAAATTGAACTCGGCAGCAGCACTTAACTTGACTTGCAACTTGTCTCGTGAAACTGTCCACTGCAACTCATGATCAAATGGAACCACCACCACCACAAAACACCGTCGATAATGGACTGACGGAAAATGCCCGCTCTTTCTGCTGCTGCTGCTGGTCAGGGGCAATATTTCAAAGTCACCCGAAAGTAGAACTGCCGACTGGCTTGCTGGCTGGCACACGACAGAATTCGCCGCTGCACACGCACACTGAACTGAGTGTGTGTTCATTCCAAAAGACTTTGGCAAAGTTCTCTTTTTCTCGCCAGCAAAAGTGCCGAATTCTAATGCTGCTTCTGTTGCTCAATTTACTCAGATAGAAAAGCCGCCGCGGCCGCCTAGAGCCCCACCACCGTTAATTGAGTTTAATTTTACCGCCAAGTAATTAGCCCGAGTGTGTGTCGGTGCCCGGTTCCGATGGTCGCCGGGCGCTGGCTTCAGCAGCAGCAGACAGGCCAGCTAATACAAGCACAAGCACACACCGAAACAGAAACAGACAATTTGTCGGGAAGTTTGCTTTTGGACATGTTTCCTCTCTCGAAGGAAGACGATCATTTCCTTACCGATTTGGCACATACACTCTCACAGCAGAAAGAGAAGAGGAAGACGGAGAGGAAGACACTTCAGTGGCCGACGAAGAATCGACGAACTTGGCGCCTGAAAAGAGGAGAAGTGGCCGCCGATTCTGCTGCCGCCGTCGCCGCTTTGGTGTGCCCTAGAGCACACTTGGCAAGCAAACTGTGCATTGTCTAATTCAATTTGCCCTTCTTCCTCCTCATCCTCCTCCTCTCGCCGATCAATGGCCATTACCGAAAGCTCAGCAGCGGTCTTTACCTCTATCATCTTTGCATGTGTGTCTGTGTGCAAACCCTTTTGACTTTTCGTCTCTTTCTCCCCTTTTGCAGCAAGAGAATGAGCATACAGAGTGCACTCGAGCACTGGGCAAATAAATCAAATCGATGCGCCGCACTACCGAAAGCATTGACAGGCGATGGCGGCTGCATGCATGTCCAGGCACTGGTCGTCGTCGTCGTTCTGGCACGAGTCAGACCTTTGCTTGACCACGGCTGCTGCTGCTGCTGCTTCAGTGCCAAAAAGAACGACAATAAGAGTTGATGAGTTTGACGACGGCCACGGCCACTGGTCACTACTACTTCTCGGGTCACTGACTTGCTTGGTGCAGCAGCAAAAACTGGGCAAATCAGTCTTGTCTTGCCAAATTTCGTTTCTTTGCTCCTCTAGAGCATCTCCAATTGGCCCAGCAGCAGCTCAATTGGCCACAGATAATGCTTGGAGCACTGGGCACCGTTTCTCCTCCTCCTCCTCCTGTTCATCACTAATTACAATGGCCTTCACAACTGCATCAGCAGCAGCAGCAGCATTCGCCTGATTGGCATCGATTAGAGTGGTGGTACGTGTGGCATCCATAAAGCACCACCACCACCAGCGCTCTGCTGTTTTGTTGACGAACACACTGACGAGCACTGACTGAACCTTTTTGCGTCCGTCGATGAATAGTCAATGCAGAGTAGTGACGAACTGAGCAAGCTACGAAAAGAAGAGGTCACGTGGCACCAACCGAGCGGTCGCTCATTCATTCATTCATTCATTCATTCGTTGGCTGTCATTCGTTCGCCAATTCTCACCGATTCAGCAATGAATTCATGAGCAGCACAGCAGCAGCAGCGGCAGCAGTCTTGCCTTGAGTGTTTTGCATTGGCACTTTTCACTTCACTGTGGTGACTGGTCACCTTTGCTCACACAGTGATGATAATGAAAACATTTACCGCAATGTCAATGTTTGAGAGCGGCGGCGGCACTATTTATTAGCATCACCGGCAGCGGCCAGCCAGTGCTTCTTGGCGTGTGTTTGAATAACCACGCAATTTGTCCTTTTGGATTTGTTGTGGTGAGCTCGTTGTCCTTTGCTGCAGCGATATGATGCGCTATTTAAATTCACTTTACCTGCAATGCACAGTTTAGACTGGCAATCTCGCACGATTTTATTAGCAGCACGGCTCTTTCAGTGTGATCTTATTGAGCTGAGGTGATATTGTAGAAAGAAACCCTCGTACGAATATGTTCTTGTTCGGGGTTGTGTTGGAGATGACGTGCCTCTTTCTCGCGTTTATCTGCCCAGAGCACGGTATGGTATGCGGTTGGTGCTAATTCCACTTTTCCACTTCCACTACTACGGACAGTTTGGTTGCTCATAATTGCACTCTTTTTCATCCTCTTTTTTAGTGTGAAGCCCTGTTTATGAAGTGAGAGGATATCAGTGACGTCGGTCATAGCACTTTCCCATTTGTGTTTGTCCGATTGTAAGTGGACAGATGAGAACTATCAATTCCGCTTCCACTTTTCCTCGTCGATTTCATCGTGCACAATAGCACGGTCAAGAGATATTGTGACGGTCTGGTGCCCACTTTCCATGTGCAAAAGGTACAGTTTTGGTCGGCGCTCTAATTTGCCACCTGACTTCTTTTTTTTCGCTTAAACACCCCTACCTACACATACAGAACGAGGCGGATACATGGCGCCCAATTGCAATGTTCCATTCGTTTGCCATGCAAGGTGACGAAGGCCAGAAATAATCTTCCCGGCTCGACACATTGAGGACGCACCTCGGGGGCCAACACATGGGGAAATCGAACGGAAGTATTCGGCAATTTTAGTGTCTGAAGCTTTTTTTCGGCTCCTTGCTAGGGTCGCCCTCCACTGTTTTTTTTCCCTCATGACATTGTACCAAGCAACTGAAGAGACGACGCGAGACTCTGTTCGTCCCCCTTTTGCACTTGTTGTCCACCGAGTCTCAGCAATTCAGACTGGAGGGGACGGAAGGCAAACAGATACAATTTGCGTACCGCCTGCCCTCTTCCTGCGCACCTTTTATAAAAAAAGAGAAAGTGCGACACTGCTACATGCGTTCGCGCTAAGATGGCCTTGACTTATTGAAGGGGAAATAAGGATATCCGAGACTTTTTCCGCTTCCTTCCTTTTTGCTGAGCCGCCTCTCTTCACTCGTTCTTCCTCTCTTTCCCATACTACCTTGGAGCATGTCCAACAAAGGGCAATCGTTTGTGGGCGTAGTATGACCAGCTGCCTGATTGTCTGTTGCTCCTTTTTTGGCCAACTGTGTCCAGCCCACCACCACTTTCCAAAATTGCCGGTGGACAGGCATTATTCCGACTGACTCACTTTTGGGTACCTCTGACACTGCCCTCTTTTTGCTCATGCATCCTCTTTATTATAAAAAGAAAGGAGAAAGTGTGTGACACTTGCTACTGAAGGTCGGTCAGCCACAAGGACTTCTTGACTTTTATTTGAAGGGGGAAAGACAGCGATGACTTTCTCTTAACACTTCTCTTCTTTTTTGGCACTTGAGCTTTTCAGTGCCTTCCCAAATTGTTTTCCCTCTCTCTCTCCCAAAAAAAGTAAAGCGTGACCCCCTCGCGAGCCCAATCCCAGTGCCAATCAGTGTGGCAATGTGTTTTGGTGGTGCGTCGTTTGTTCCAAGTTCATTAGTCAGTGTGTGTGTGTGTGTGTGTGTGTGTTTGGTGGCCAAACACTGTGTCCATTGGCCTGCACCACCACTGGTGACAACACTGCCGCCACTGTGATTCATGGGCAATTAGTTGTCCTGCTGCCTCTGTTGGTACTCCCCGCCTTCGCCCTATTTTGCCCTCGATTTGTTTTTAATCGAAGGTGTCCGGGTGGTAGGTGCAAAGCCTCACTGACTGCCTGACTGACTAGCTGACTGGAACGCGCTCAGGAGGTGGTCGAGCTGCTGCTGCTGCTGCTGCTGCACCTAATAAAAGCATTTTACATTCTCGGGTCTCAGCTGTCCGCTGCTGCTGTTGCTGTTGATGATGTTGTGATTTCCCATTTGAAAATCACCGCCCCAGAGACGAAAGCTGCTGCTGCTGCGGCCTTTGTTCTCTTTGTTCTCCTTGATTGAGTAAATTGAGTTATTTAAATTTCAGCATTGCACTTTGCACCTATTCTCTCTTTTCTCTTGTTTCCTTTCTCTGCCAAATTAGTGACACAGTGCTGCTGCTGGTTCTTCTGGTGCTGGTTGAACTGGTGGTGATGATTAGCAACAACAACAAAAAACATAGTTCCACTGATGATGATGACGATGAAGCTGTGTTTTCCCTGGAAACTCAACTTTGTTTTTTACTTTTGTTGCACTTGCTGCTCATGGAGGGACTCTGCGCAGCTGGGCGGTGATGGCCATGTAGAGCTGGACTACGTCGAGCTCGATGTGCTTAGTTCAGCTCGGAGTTTGTCTTGTTCCCCGAGTTCGATCATCATTAAGAACACAGGTCTGCACTGGCACCTGCGGCACTGCTTTTCGCCTGTAGTCATAGCATCTCTTCACACTGTAAATACCACTCTTGTCCACTGATACTTTTTGTTTGAACTGTACGTTTTAAAAAGGATCCTGTCTTCTCAATAAATAAAAAGACTGGTCATCGGAAGGCGCTGGTTGGACTGGTGCAGTTATTCTATTTCCGACTGAATTGTACAGAGGGCGCGGCTGATTTTTGCATTTTTTTCTAAACACGTTTGCGCAGTGACAGGCACGTGTTCAGTGGCAGTCATCACTTCCCTTTCTGGTTTGCTTGCTCACAGCAGTGCGTCAGCAGCTTCAGTTGATTCGGTCTTTTCCAACGCTCGCTTCTTGAGACTGATCTCCCGAACACACCCGAAAACGATGCCTCCTCTACTCCCAATTTCCGATCTGTCCTGGATCGCCATTTTTCAAGAGTTTACGCCGAATGACCAGCTGGTGGCGAGCAAAATGAGTCTCCGATGTGCTGTCCTGGTGAGAGCGGCCAATCGCAAAGTAAAGTCACTGGTCATCACTGATAAAGATTTTAAAGACCCAAGCAATCTCGATAAAGTTAAAGATAAATTCAACTACTATTCCCTTTCCTCTAAGCCAGCCATGAAGCAGCTGATGAACATTCCTGGCGAGCCGCCATTTCTCGACTACCCAATAACCACTACTAGTTTCAGCAAGTGGAATGTTTTGCAGTTGAATCCTTTACGATTGTACAATACCTCGACTATCAAGCAGATTGTCAACATTTTCTCTGCTGTCACCGACCTGAAGTTCATCTTCCGGTACAGTGTGCCCGTTGTCGCCCTTCTTGCATCATCCCAACTGGCGGTGCCAACTGACCAACTTGATGGTGGACAGAACACGGTTGATATGCAACCCACTGGCCCATGAGCTGATCTCCGCCATCAACGATCTCACTGCTCTGCAGCACCTGGCCCTTCGCTGGGGTAGCAACATCGACCTTCCCAACCTGACCATACTCGCCCAGCTGAAGGTAGTGGCCCTCCAATCGGACAACCTGCATGCCTTTGTGCGTTCCCTCGAGCAGTACGCCACTGACAATCTTCAGGTTCACCTCATTTCCGACGATACCGAAAGTCTGCTCAAACTCAGTCAGCCACTGCACAGTCGCATTGTTCGCTTTGATAAAAGGGGAAGGAGCTTTAACCGTGACCAGGTGCCCCTCCTCTGCAGCCAGTTTCGCTCGCTCACTTCTCTCTCTATCTATGGCATTGATGCTACTGACGTTGGACCGCTGTTCACCGCCCTTTCTCAACTTCATCAGCTGGTCATCTTGAAGTTGAAAGTATTTTGGGAAAGGATGCGGAGTTGTCAGTACCTCGTCCACAGGCAAAGATAAACTCCCTACGAGCTCTTGACCTGAACTTGCTCATCGAATCTCACTCTGCGGTTGAGTGGTTCAATCTGCCTTGGACGATGCCCAGCCTGCAGACCATCTACACTCAAGATTTCTGTTGTCGTAGCTGTGAAATTGCATTTGACGGTTTGGACAGTTCAAGCCTGTCACTGCTCAACTCACCGTCAGCTCTAAACTGTTTCCAGTCTTCTCTTTTCACCTTCCATTCTGGTGTACCGCTGAATCGAGTCATTTTGGGTTTTCCTGGAAAGGCCATTTCTGCCGAGAGACTGCTGCTCCAGTCAGCCAGTGAGCCGCCAGTCACCGCCGAGCAGCCTTGATGAACGCTCTATCAACAAGAGAAAACGGTAACCGATTGAAAGATCTGGGTTTTCGGTTGTGTTCTATTGCTGAAAACTGTCTCGCAGAATGTCTTAATGGTCGTACTTTAATTGTTTACAATAAAGATGTTACAGCTGTTTTATCCGCAAGTTTACCGTAAGTAGATTGCCCTGTAGATTCTAAAAGGATTGTAGCACTTTTGGTGATTGCTGTACCTAAATCTAATTTACTGTTTTTTCAGCTTCGATCAAAAGTGAACACAGCCAAAACAAAATAACAACACTGTTCCCTCTCTTTTAATTGTCTTTTTTCCATAGGTAGCTGCTGCTGCTGATTGTCTGAATGGAAATGATGGAAAGAAGAATGAGTGAATACAAACTGTCGCATCAAACCGAGTGATGAAGAGAACAGAAGCGAGCATAAAAAACGGACGCTCAGCATGGCAGCCAACTGAACTGGGAAAGGAAATGAGAATTTGAGTAACAAAAAAGTGAGCCTGCAAATTGGCAAAGTTAATGGCTGCTTTTTCGGTGTTCGCAGTAGCCAACTAAGCAGAAAGCGGTCCGTTGTGTGCCCTCCTCCATTCCTCATTTTTCCACTGTGTCTGTGTCTGTGTCATCATCAACATCATCAAACAAACAAAACTGTGCGTCTCTATCTGTCCACTCTCTCTCACACCTACGCAGAGACAGCACTGTCGACACATTGTGATGATTTATTACCACACGAGAAACGATGGCTGGCTGGCTGGCCAGTGGACACTGAAAGAGAAGGGGGACACAAACAGTTCGCTTACGTTGTGCCTCAACAAAAACTGTCCACAACAGAGTTAAACTTTGGGCTGCAGATGATTTACTATCTCACTAGCAGCAGCAGTAGTTGGATAGATGGACAAACAGATCGCTAATGGCTGCAAATTACAAATTACCAATTCATTCGCACACACTGGACGACGACGACGACTAGACTCTCACAATGAAAGAAAGGAGGCAAAATGGACAGTGGGTAAACTGCTTCAAATCTCTATTTTATGCTAATCTTCCAGCGTCTTCTCTCTTTTCAGTAGACAAATCACTGAGCCTAGTTCAATTTCACTTTTTTCTTCTCTTTATCGATAACAGTCAATAGTAATGGGAGAATGAGGAGGCAATGAATGACTGAAGCAGCGAACAACAATAACATAATCGATAGAAGCCGACTGTGCCGCAGTGGTGGTAGTAGTAAGTAATTGATTAAGTTCTCTCTGCCCTTGCTCATCTCAGCTCACTAACAAACTCGGTCTTTCAGTCTGATCAGTTCTCTCTCTGCTGATGGCGATGACGATGATGACAATGGCCAGCCATACGGCGGCACACGCACAGTGACAATAATAGTGGTGGTGGTGGTGGTGCCCCATCATCGCAGCAACAGCGGCAATGAAGCTCGCAGGCGTATCGAGGCAAATTAATAGCTCGCAATGAGCCGAGCACATAGTGAAAGAACTACTAACTGTCCGCTTCACAGCAGTGAACAGCACTGTCTTTGATTGGGGTTCTCTAGTTTTCAATTGACAGTGAGCAGTTGAGTCTCTTCGTTTGGTTGTCGAAGCTCATTGTTTCGATATATTTCGATACGCCGATCTTTCTCTTTCTCTTTCTCGCTGGCTCACTCCGTTTACACTAAAGTCAGCGACGACGGTAACGGACAGAAGCGAACAAGAGTGAGAAAAGACAGCACAAAAGTCTGCTGGCTCCATAGCAGTAGCAGTGCGCACAGTGTCAGAGCGTCGCCCGATTCAGAGCAGAAGCAGCAGAGCAGCAGAACTGAACCAAAACGAGAGAGAATAAGCAGAGAGAATCGAATCGAGCACAGTGGCCGAGAGGCCGTATCAAATGGCCGTAGTGTGCATCGCTTTCTCTCTCTTTATTAGCCAAACTGATGGCTGATGGCTAGTTAGCTGCCGCCGATCCGCAATTGCTCTCAGCGACCATTGTCGTCATTGCTGCTGTTGTAGCAATCACCGCCATTAGTACTGTTGAAATTAAACATTTACCCAAAACAATCTCGATTGTGGTGGTGGTGGTGGTGGTAGTTGTAGTGCTCATGATCTATGCTCCCTTTGGTTCTTTCTCTCTGATCTGATCTGAGTGAACAACACTCTGTCGACTACTGCAAATCGAGGGCGACTGTCGTGTCTCTCATTTTGGATCACTGAATGGCGGCCACGTGCTGAAGGGCAAAGCTTTTAACTAGTCAGTGTACTGAATAGTTAGTCAGTGCTCTCTCTGTCTGCTTCTCTGTCTGCTCATCCGACGGTCATATTATTTACCGCTCTGTGCCTAGATGGAGAAGTCTCTCTTTTGCAGTCTTCAGCTCTACAGCGAAATCAGAGACATTACCGGGAAGAGAGGGAAAAGAGGACCGTGTCGGAGAGTGTGCCAGCATCAGAGTTCACGTGCCAGCAGAACTGAAAAGAGAAAAGGAGAAAGAATCGCTCAATGAATGGAGCACAAGAATCAATGAACACAGCAATGGGGCGCCTTGTCCTGTTCTGCTGTCCAATGATGAGGATGACGATGATGATGACTAGAACTACTACTACTACTACTGCCAACTGGCAATTGTTCCTTTGCCTGTCTCTCATCCTCGGGCTCTACTCTCATTTTCCCTTCCTCTGTAGCCAATCGAAATTCAATTATGCGCACAGTGCCCGTGCTTGTTTCTATGTGTTTTGGGCTCCTGAGGAGCTTCAGCAGTTGGCAGCAGCCATATTGTGTGTGTGGTACGGGGTTTCTTCACAGTTCTCTTTCAGTTTCAGTGCACTGTCTGCATCTCCCCCACTAGGTGCTAATCTATTTAATGACAACACAGTGGCAGCAACGGCAGCAGTTGGAGTCATATTTTATTCATTACAGTGTCACACCACCAGTGCCAGAGTCACTCAATGTATGTGTGTTTATGTGTGTGCTGCAGAGCAAATAGAGAATGGAAAAAAGTGTACAATTTGTAGCTTTTGCTGCTGTTTAAATTTTAATTAAAGCGATTCCGATAATATAATGTGTCGTTTGTTGTGCCTGCCTGCCTGTCTGCCAGATCAGAGCGGTCTGATCAAGCGAAACTGCCTTCTTCAGCCCAGCTTCGTCCTTGGCTGCTGCTGCTGCTTGCAATTCAGCCTGGACTCGACTTGATTAGGCGCAAATCAGCTCCACTAACACTGTCTTTTTTCTCCTCTCTTTTTCCTCCAACAGTTCTTCTCTGCAGTCAATCAATTACCGAATAGAGCTGCTGCTGCTGCTGCTGCTGGAACAGGGCGCCCTCACTGTGTCACAAATTAGCCGCTGTCGCCAACGTTGTCGCCGTCGTCGCTCAGAGAGGAGTTGGGTGGCAGAAAACGGAGAAGAAGGAAGAAGAAGAAAAAGAAATAAAAGATGGTGGTGAAGAAGGAAGGAAGAGGAGAAGAGGAAGGGGGAAACCGTCCTCTACTTCACCCTCTTCATTCTCTCCACCAACTCAAAGCTCCTCCTGTCCGCCGCCGTGGGCCGCAGTGCGCGAAGGCCTGGCCAGCGCCGGCCTCAGTCGGTCTGATTGGCTGACTGAACGGGCGGCAGAACACTGGCTTCAGTATAGTCACTGGCGAAGGGAAACGGCACTAGTGTCGGCAGCTGCTGCTTTCGGGAAAAGCGCTTTGCTGTGCTGCTGAAAAGCTACCATCATCGGTGCTGTTGTTGTGTGCTGCCTCGAGCTTCAGCATTGGCAAACCAGCAGCTGAGTGAGCACAGTCAGTCAGTCGTCTATTCCACCAAGTGTGTTTGCTGTATGTGTTTGCAAGCATTCACTGTGATTCATTCACCTGTTCACACTTCCTCTCCAGTCCACTCAAAACCCTTTTCAATCTTTTTCCAACATCATCCTCCAATTCAACTTCTGCAAACTCCACTTTTTTCGGGTTCCAATCACCGCCCCAAACATCTCCCCACACATGCACCGACTGGCGAGCTCCGGTGGCACCAGCATCCTCTGCCCCCGAGACAGCAGCAGCAGCAGCAGCAAGCTGAACAACAACAGCAACAGCAGCGGCTGCAAGTCTACTAGTCTTCTAGTGGACTTTCACCACCACCACTTTCCAAATCACCACCACCCCCATCGATCTTCCGCTTCCGTTTCCTCCTCCATCTCGCCCATTTCCTCCTCCATTTCCTCTCCGCTGGCAGCCACCACCACCTCAGGTGGAAATAGCGCCCCCTCCTCCTCCTCCTCCGCCTCTTCCTCTTCCTCTCTCTGCTCGCCGCTCAGTCAGTTTGCCGCCAGCATTGTCAACGGAACCGCCGGCGGAAGTAGCCAGCAAAACGGCGGAAGTTTGAACTTTGAGCAGACGACGACCACCACCACTACGACCAAGATTAGCGGAGTTTGCCACCACCGTCTACCAACTTGGATCAGCAGACTTCCTCCTCTTCACCTCAACAGCAGCAACAGCATCAATCTCCGCCGCCGCTTTATCACCCCAGCCTGGCCAGCGCTGCCAGCAATCTCCCCCTCAAGACGTCGCCCTTTGCAGAGATGCTCTTTACAGGTATTTGTTTTTGAATATCTTTTGAATATCTTTCGGTCATTCTAATAACCCTTTTTGTTGTGCCTTTCGTTTTGTGCTACTTTTAGAGTCCACGTACAAGAGCTCGTGGAGTTCACCGACACCCGCGTCACCTGCTCAAAGTAAGTGGCTACACGTTCTTTCTTTTCCTTTATTTTCTCCTGTAGTCAGTGGCAGCTTTTTCCCATATAGCAAACTTCCTCTTCCCTCTTTCCCTTACTCACCCTCGCTTTCCCAATCACTCCGCCGTCGCCCAGAGACGTGCTTAAATCAAAAGGAAGGATATGATTAGGAGAGCTAATTAGTTGGTTCCTTCCTTCGATCTTTACAGCAGCAGCAGCTGCAGCACATTAGTGAGCTAGTAAATAGTAGTCAACTTGCCTTCTTGCCGCCGCTGCCGCCGCCAGACAGACAGAAAGTCTCGGAAGAAGGCGACAAATTTTGGCAATTTAAAATTTGCTTAAAAGCGCCCCGAGTGCTAGGCAAAAGAAGGCGCAGTCACAGCTTTTTTGTTCTTTTTCACTGCTGGCGCCGAGTCCAAGTCCTTCTCTTTCAGTCTTCCCCAGACAGTGATGATATTAAGAAAGTTGTTACTTTCTCTCTCTTCTTTTTGCAGTTTCCTCTCGGGCTCTTCAGCCAAAAGTCTTTTTTAGTATTTTTTGGACTTTGCTTGGTAAAGCCCAAGTGTGCCCAAATTCTCCTTTTTCCTCACACAAAGGAACTTTGTCTGCTGCAGTTGCTGCAGTTGTCAAAAGGGCGCCTAATGTTCCTGCGACTCATAAATAACTGAAAAGCTAAAGAAAGAGACTGGCAGACACTGTTGTCCCTGCTGTGGGCCCTGAGGGCGAATACTAGGCACGCAGAATGTACACTTCTTCTACAGGGGAAGGCGCAATTAATAATAGAAAACAGGACGATGACGCCGAGACTGCTGACTTTAGCAGCAACAGCAGCAGTAGAATTGGCCATCTAGCAGCCCACCATCATCTTCTCTGCTTTTGCAATCCAGTGTCGCTAATTTATTCGATTATGTGTTTGTGGGCAAACAGTAGCACATTTGCGATCATCAGTTGAGGGTGACATGTTTATGAATGGCCTGCGAGAAGTGAGTGAGTGAAAGTGAGCTAGTGCAAACCAGGGGACTGAACCTTTCAGAAACTGGTGATCCTGGTTTTGTTTAATGTACTACTACCACTATTTGCTGGTGTGCTCTAATGTACTTTCATTACTGAACTGACTGACTGGCGATAATAATTTATATCGAATTAACAACTGCTGAAGGAGTGCCACTGAGTTGTCAGTAGTGTTCACAAATCTAGGACTGGTTTGTCAGAAGTAGTGTTTCAGCAGCAGCAGCAGCCAATTATGCGCTCCACTTTGCTCCATTTGGTGGCTGCTGCTGAGTCTGTGCTGGTGTTTCCTTGCATGGTCCTCTTTCAGTGCTGATGATGACAGCGGTGGTGGTGGTGGTGCCATTTGATCTGAAAGGCAAATAAAAGGGACAGCCTCCATTAGCGCCAGTTCGAGACATCTCAATTAAGGCCTTGCTGATGGTGGTGGTGGTGGTGGCAATGGCACTTTGGCTTTTTAGTCAAACACACACAAGCAAAGCTTTCGGTTGTGGGGCGCGAACAAAGCAGTCTGTACGGGCAGTTTTTTCTGCTCTCTTTCGCTCGCTCTTTCTGCAAACAAGTCGTTTATCATGCCTCCTCTGGACTGCTCTGGAACTGCTCGCGCCCGTTTCCATTCCTCCTTCTGCTGATGTTGTTGATGTCTTCTTTCCTCTTTCTTTTTTGCTTTTTGTCTGTCTGTCTGCAACTTTTTTTTGCTGCTGCTGCTTCTCACTCTAAAGTGGCTCATTTTCACTTTTTTTGCCTGATTCATTCATTCACTCGTTTGCTTTCATTTATTATTACTTCAGATTACTGTGCAGTGGTAGTACCAGTCAGACAGTTTTTGTTTGTTTGCTTCAGTGTTTGCAGTGCAAATATTGAAATGACTTCTGAGGTTAGGCAGTCAGTTAGTCTGTGATTGCTATATTATGAGATCTTTCTGGCTCAATTAAAGTGAAACCAACTACGTTCTACTGTTTTCGCCCGCTAGTGTGCCACATTTAATTCATTCATTGTCCAAAAGTGAAGAAAAGTAGTTGATAAGCGCTTTGATTGATCCTGAGCGATCCTGGCAACAGCAGTAGCAGTAGGTGAGAGGGCTAATTCGGGCGGCAATTTTGCCTTCTCCTGAAAGAGAACTCACCACCAAAAACTCACTGGGGACATGTCGCGGCACCAGAGTGACACTGACACGCAGCACCGATTGCGTGCAGTTTTCGCAGAGCAATTCAGTTCAGTGCCGTGGTTCTGTGCCACACACCACCCAAATTGCCTGCTCAAATCACATGTCCTTCTCTCTTCTTCTCTTCTGTTCTGTTCTGCTCTGCTCCTCGCTAATCGTTGATTGAAATTAATCGACTTTATTAGCTGGTGCTGGTGTGTAGTGCACGTCACTAATCGCGGCACCAGCACCAGCAGCAGCACAACAGCACTACGCTTAATTATAGCCAGTTTGAGGCCACAGTTTTCTGGTGTGCTCCCAGTGGATCACACAGTTAGTGCCAATGCCGCCTGTCCACGCCTGCCACGCACGTCAATCAGGTGATCATTTTGATTCTGGTTACCACCACCACCACACCACCATTTGTGGCTGTCATGGGCGTAGTTGGGCTGCTGCCGTTTAGTCGTCCTCCCTAATTGACCATGGTGGAATATTTATTAGGTAATGTGTGTGTAGTGCAGTGCAATCAGCAGTGGACCGGCGTGTCAGCAAACTAATAAGTGATTGCCTGAAAAAGGGGACTAATTGGCTAGTAGTAGCAATAAAATTGAGCTACCACTAAATAATAGTCTGCTAATCGATTCCTCACATCGATTCACCAAGCTCAAAACTTTGGCAAAACGAAAAAAATACCTTGTGTTTTCTATTTTTACATTTTCTGACTTTCTATTACTTTTCCTTTTTTACTACAGGCTACCACTCCAACTCGTTGGCGAGCCTAACGAGCAAGGCGTCCTCCCTCGACCAGACGCACTCACATTTGAACGTTCGCAATGCAATTCAAGGTAAGTTATGATTAGATGGACTATTTTTTCAGCAAATTTTTAAAAATCACCACTAAAAATCGAAGCGACTTTAATCAGCCAATTGCACAAGTCTGCTGCTGCCGCTGTTCACTTTACGGGCACTTGGATGGCAATTGAGATAATGAACAACATCCTAGCCATGCTAGACAATCTAACTTTCAAAGTGTCACTGTAGTTCAGTGGTGTGTGGTGTGTGTGTGTGTGTGTTACTGTCAATGACTGAAGAGGTTCAGTGATGCGAATGCCTCCGCAGTGACAGCATCAGCAGCAGTGTCACTAGTTCAATCAGAGTGCACACAATGCACAATGCACACTTTTCACTGTTCGCTTTATTCGCGAAATTCTCACTTTGCTGCTTTAGATGAAATAAATGCGCGCGCGGGCTCATTCAGCTGAACAGCTGAACATACACACAGAGACAGGACAAATCAGTAACCGTGTCAACTGCTGCTCGAATGGTTAGGCAAGAACTAGACTGGCAGGCTATCTTTCTCTTGAACTGAATTGAATTGAATCGAGTTCAGGTTCAACTGTGCTATCTGGGCGTGAGTGCAGTGCATTGCCGGTGTAAGTAAACGAAGCAAAAGTCGCTTTATCCAGTTCTTCTTTCTCGCTTTTTCCCATTCTCACTCCTCTTCTGTCACTGACATGCACACACACACCGTCGTGGAATATTATCGGAGACAAACACCGGCGGTGTGCCACTTATTAGCAATTGAAGGCAGGCAGATGACCAGGCAGACGGGCAGGCAGTGATGAAGTGGCGCAATTAGAAGCGAATTAGCAGAGACAAGAAGACAGGACAAGAAGACAAGACATGATGAAAGACATTGAGAGCAAACACCATCACCGCCGTTGAAGCACACAATTACACAACATTAGAAAGATGCTTGGGCACGCGTTTGTGGTGGTGATGGTGGTGATGAGCACACACACACACAACCACACAACAGACACTTGAGCCCAGCGCCAGTGTCAAGAAAACTGTGTGCCCGAACTGCTGGGGAGACTTATTAGACGACGGCTACGGCGGGGGCCTGTGTTTGTTTGCCCAGGCACTCGTCTCGTATTATTGTAATATCGACGACCACGACGACGACGAGTATCATGTTCGAGCACACATTAGTCGGGCACTCTGAAGCCTAGATCCTCCTTCTACTTCTTCTTCTTCTCGACTTGATTGCTCACTGTTGACTGAGCAGTGGTGGTGATGATGGTGGTGCACCAGGTTCGCCCGACTGGACCTGACAGTGAGTCGCGGGAGAAGAGATGTTTGCCAATTGCTTTCCCTCACTTTTTGTTTGCTCTTTGCCCATCTCGTCTTCAGTCAGTCAGGCCCTGACTGGCTGTGTGTGTGTATGTGTTGGCTGTGGCAGACCTCAATTGCACAACAACAAGAGCCCAACACACACACAGCTAATACACCCGAACACTGAGGTAGAAGTAAAAGTAGTGGTATTTGCACAGACCGTTGAAGGGGGCAAATGCGATCTTTTTCTTGCTCGGTGGCTTTTACATTAACATTAACCGTGATGTCTTTATTTCTTTTCTCTTTTTCTCTACTCCAATCTCAGATCCATATCAGATGTTTGGTCCGACGAGCAGTCGCTTGGCCAGCTCGGGTAAGTTGCAGTCAACTGACGACTTTGTTGCATTTTTCTGCCCCCCCCCCTTCTTTTATCATAATCACTTGCCTGCCCCTCACACACACACACACTTGATGTCCTCCTAATCACCTACTTCAACTTTTCTTCTTTTATTTCTCCTCCTCAGGTTCAGGGCAAATTCAGCTGTGGCAATTTCTCCTCGAGCTTCTCTCCGACAACGGCAACGCCAACTGCATCACATGGGAAGGCACAAATGGCGAATTCAAGTTGACTGATCCAGGTTGGTTATTGCTCTCTTCTTATTCCTCTTTTCTTCTTTTGCCCTCTAATTCTAAACACTATTTTGCCTTCTTCTTCTAAAACACTAAATAAATCACACACACACAAATTGTTCTGTTCTCCTTTCATCAGATGAAGTCGCCCGACGGTGGGGCGAGCGGAAGAGCAAGCCCAACATGAACTACGACAAGCTGAGCCGTGCCCTGCGCTACTACTACGACAAGAACATCATGACGAAAGTGCACGGAAAGCGATACGCGTACAAATTCGATTTCCAGGTTAGTTCGGGCTTTTTATTGGCACAGGGGACAGAGTTTACTGTCTTTTCTGCTTTATCTTCTTTTTCTTCGTTAGTTAACCGCAAGTGGACAGTAGTAGTTCGATGGTAGTAATTCGGAGGCATTCTCCTGTGATAATCTGATTACGGTGGGCCACTACTGTGGTGGGGTGAAAGCCCCTCTTTCATTGATTGAGAACTTAAACAGCAGCAGCAGTGGTGGTAGTTAGTGGTCAACAGAAGGAGAAAGTGGAAAAATCAAAACCAAAAAAACCAAAAAGCAGCTTCCTAACAAAGCTCATTCTTTCTCTTTTAATAATCCCCCGCTACCAACAAAAAATGCAGGGCCTAGCTCAGGCGACGCAGCCCACGCCGGCGGACACCTCGATGTACAAGGGCGCCTACCAGACGGCGGGCGACCTCTTCAGCAGCATGCACCCCGGGGCGCAGCTGGGCGGCTACCATCACGCCCACCACCATCACCCTCATCACCCCCATCACCCCACCACCACCACAGCTCCAGTGGAATGATGGGCATGAATGGAAGCGGGGGCGTCGGCGGCGCCGGCAGTGGGAAGCACCACCACCACCATCACCACCACTCGCTGAACTCCTTCATGACGGCCGCCTTCGTTGACGTCGCCCACGGCGGCCGCCGCCGCCTCTCGCTCTTCAGTCCGACGGCTGCGGCCGCCGCCAGCGGCTACTGGGGCAGTCCAGCGGGGGTGAATAATCTGTACTCGAACATCGCGGCGGCGGCAACGTCGAACAGCATCGGCCATCACCACCACGCACACCACGGATCGGCGGCCAGTCAGCACCTGGCGTCGCACCTGGGCTCGCCCTATTCCCATTACGCATAAAACAATGAGAGTAAAAACTTACTGATTGAGACTGTACATAGTACATGACCATCCTTTTTTTCTGCTGAAGAACTTTTTTCGGTTTCATTCTCGTGTGACCCTTTCTTTTCCTTTCTTTTCCGTTCCTTCATTCTAGTCTGACTTTGCTCTAGTCTTTCCTTCTCTTCTCATGTACATACTCTTAAAATAGTGCTCTACAGTGCTAGTCAATTCCATCGAACCTTCTCCTCTTCCTCCTCCTCCTTCTGCAACAACAACAATAAACAAAAGTTGGAAAATGTCTCAATCTCACACTGTTTGACAGGCAATCAGCCCCTGATCCGAGGCTGGTTCCCATCGCCCACAGTTTCACCTAGGCACCACTGCAATCAGTGGATTCAGTGTAATTCCCTCTCAAAGTGAGCAAAGTGAGCAGCAGCAGTGGCAAGCGTGCCGGGTGCATGCCGTCGTCAACTGAAGTGCTGACTGCGATTGATTCATCTCTCCTCTCTGTCCTCTCTCCCGATTGAGCTGATTTGAGAGCTACAAATATTGGACACTGTGTTTTAGATGAGAGAGAGTGAGTGAAACACTGCAGAAGATTGAAGGGGATGGGAGAGGGGGTGAAGTTGCAGTTGCTGCTGCTACAACCTCGAATCATGCGGAGCGTGAAAACGACGACGTCGACGACGGCCACTGCAGAGAGAAATGATTAACTGACTGACTGTGCCTGACTGTGTGAGCAAGCACAGTTAGCCAGCCAGCTAACTAAATGAGAGCGAGTAGTGGAAGGAGAACAAAACGTTGTTGAGTTGTTCCCTGTGTTCTCTCTGTTGGACCAACAACAGTAGCAGCAGTGAGCACATTGGGCGCACTGGGCGAATTTGTTGTCCATTATATTGGCTTAACGAGCAAACGTGAGCCACTGGTTCTGGTGGTGGTGGTGATGGTGGCCACTAACGAGCGAGCGAGCAAGAAAGAGAGAGAAATAGAACAGTTCACTTGGACGCGTTAAACATTGGAAACAATTGAGAGAGAGAGGCAGAGAGTGAAACATGAGGTCCCAGCCGAAAAGAGTCAGTGAGCGAGTGAGAGTGTGTGTGTTGTAGTAGCTGATCAGCAGCAGCAGCAGCAGCAGAGGTCGTAGGTCAGAGGCACGAGCACACCTAATCACTCAAATGAATACATGGCCGAGCATTAGCTCAGCCACTTGCCACCACCACCATCACCACTACCAGCACTGGAGCAGTCTGTGTGAACCCTAGGCTTTCCCTCTCACTGTCTCCCTAGGTCCCAACAAATCGTCCGCCATTGACTTTGCTCTTGTTCAGTCCCCGTTCAGTCTCTCTCATTCAGTGTGACAATAGCTTTGCAGTTACAGTGGTGGTCGTGTGTCACCTCGTGTGGATGCTCACAACATGCTGCTTACACAACACCGACTTTGTGTGTCACTCTTCTTATCTCTTGTGCTTTTAATAATAATGTTCTCTCCCAATCTGTAACTAGTGAATTTAGAAGAGGGGGAGGGGGTGGAAAGTAAATGAGTGGCTCAGGCCACAGGCATTGAGATGGCCATTTAGCTGCTGCTGCTGCTGCTTCCACTGGGTAACCTGATCACTGTGAGGACCAGTCGTCAGGGGAGTACTACCGTTGCTACCAATACCACATCATCATCACCAGCACAATCACCACCACCGTCTACATTTCAATTGTCGCTGTGGGAAAGCTGCTGCTGTTGCAGCTCAACATTTAAAGCTAATTAAAAAGCCATCGGATTCTAGTCTCACTTTATTAGTTTGCAGTTGTAGTTAACTGTAATGCTCAAAAGATTAAGCAAAGAGGGGTGCCCGATAGCAAGTGGCCCCTAAGGGCTTTCTATCGTTTGACTGCACTGATTCCCTTCCCCTTTCTCGCTCTTTTCCCCTTTATCGGGCCATTAAGCAGCAGCGCAGACTGCTAACAAGCACCTCGATTCTTCTTCTTCTCAGCTATTCTTGTTGTTGTTCAGCTTCAACTGCAACTGTAATCACAGCAAGTGTCTGTCGCAACTGTCTGTTTGTGCTCACTGAAGCCTGGAAGAAGCTGGCTGATGCGGCGACGACAGCGTCAGTATGCAAACTAGGCGGCAGTTGCGAATTTGTTGTTGCTTTGACAATCATCAGAGAGAGAGAAGCGAATCAAACGGCAGTGTTCCACTGTGTGCAGCTCCCAGCGGACGACAGTGACAATGTGACGCCAGTCTGCTAAAGCAGTCGGTGGCAATTTAAATTTTCGCTCTTTCACCAGTCATCAGCCAGCCAGCCAGTCAGTCAGAGTTGGTCTCATTATCAAGTCGAGTCTTGTCGAGAGAAAGAGAGCGACACTTGCTAATGGAATAATAAGGAGGGAGTGAGGCTGATGAGGGTGACAAAGTGCCTTGCTCAGAAGTCACTTCAACAGAAGGAGAGAGAGAGTGTTGGCGTTCCAATCACGGTTGGGCGACTTTTCACTATAACCCCAATTGTGCCAACAGCCTCAGTGAGTGAGTGAGTGAGTGAGTGGCATATGCAAATGCTCAGCAGAACAGCACTGAATTGCATAGAATCAAGAATCAAGAAGAAACACTGACGCTGCATTACAAATTGGCTGCTCGATCGATGGAAGTGTGTGTGTTCATTTAAAATGCGCCTGTCATTACGTAAATGAAGGGAAAGAGTGCTTCTGCTGATGCTCTTTTTCTCGATCAGTGGCGCCCAGTTTCATCTACTGTGCTTGAGCCATCACACTATAGTGTCAACTGTGTTCAGAAAGCTGTTTTCAGAGATAGTGATCGTCACTTTGCTGCTGCTGCTGCAGTGTCTGCAGTCTTTCAATTAACTCGGCAACTGTCGACTGACTGACTCGATGCAACTAGATTGAACAGCAGCAAATTGGCTGCCGCCGTTACCACCGCGCTCCATCATTGATGATGAAGTTGCCATAAATTTCGCCCGTTCTCTCATTCATTCGTTCATGCATTTCATTCGCTCATTCATTCATTCGGTCGTTCGTTTATTCATTAGGATGTCGTTGCTCGGTGCATTTCACAGTTTGTGAAGGGAAGAGAGAGTGGGTATCATCATCATCAGCAGCAGAAGCAGAGAGGAAAGGAGTGAGCTTCGCTGCACGCCGTTTTTAATTTAAAGCTCCATTTATTTTGCATAGATAACGCAACGAAACGCACCAAATGAAATGTGTAAAGTGAAATGCTGTGATGTGCTGTCGTCGGCGTTTTTGGCGCTTTCGGCGACGGCAGAAAAAAGAGTGGGCTGAGGGAAAAACAGTTTAAAGTACATAGTAGCTAGTTCATCTTGATTTGAATCAGTAAATTAGCAGCTGAAAAAGCAATCATAATTTTAAACAGACCTAGCAGTTAAAAATTTAGTTTTCGGTACAAATTAGAAATTAGAAAAGCACTCAAGATTATAACGACTTGTACGATCGACCCCGGCAGCACTGATTGGCGCCTGAGGCGGCGACGACAGCTGTTTCAGTTTCTTCTTGAATTTCTTCTTTTGTTTCCATTTGCTCAGCGAGTCTCCCACCCGAAGAACAAAGAGAAAATGGTCCGGGCGCCGGGAAGAAAACATGTAAAGAGAGCGACTGTCTTGCGACTTCTTCTTCTTCTCCAGCCTTCAGTCTTCTGCCCCAGACGTGGCCGGTAATGATAAACATCCGATGGGCCAGCCAGCCACTCGCTTCTGTTCGGCACCCAGCCTTCACTTGGTCGTCCACTTGGATGCGCTTCCCTTGCCTTGTCTGCCTCCTCAATTCCTCCCTGCCCTTCCTCATCCTCTTCCTGATCCCATTTTTCTTCATCTCCTGACCCCGGTTCGCGCATAGGTAAGTGTCTCCGGTGTGAATGTGTGTGTGTGTTGTACCAGCAGTTCCTCTTCTCCTTTGTCCGTGTTATGGTCTTCTTCTTCTCTCTGTGTGTGTTATAACTGTTATTTGTTCTTCCCTTTCCTCTTTCCTTTTCCTTTTTCCTTCCACTACCACCGCCGCCTTTTCTGCCACTTGACGCTGAATCACGTGTGAATATGATTCTTCCTTTGTTCCTTCCTCTTGCTCTTCCTCGGAAAAAAACAGAGAGTGTCGTTGACTTTCCACACAGTCTTTACAGAGTGGACAATGATCTATTTTTTGCCAGTTTTCAAGTTTTTTACTTCATTTTTTGTTTGCTCAAATTGCGAGTTTCATCAGGCGCATGCAAAACTTCAGCTCTGACATGCGTTTGATTTATGTACCCAGTTCTGTTATGTTCACTTTATGCGACCATGACCAGACCAAGACCAGCAGCAGCCGCGTGGACTCCCCGCACTGAAACTGTCCACGAAGCTGGTCGTAAATAATCATACAACAAATCATCGTCATCGTCATCATAACAGCAGCAGCAGCATAAAAGGCGCAGCAAATTTGCATTTAAAAATGGCTGCTTGCTGGCTGACTGACATTGCTCCAATTGGATTGAATTGATGATTGGCCGCCCTCTCTTTCTTTCCTCAACGACGGGCGCACTTTTGTGCAGCAGTGAGCCACTTTCACTCACTTACTCAAACTCACTTACTTCTTCTTTCTTCAATGCACTGTCGAATTGAATGGTGGTGGTCGATGATGATGAGCTAGCTGAACATACTACTTCTACTACTTTGAAGCTTCTTCCAATGTACAAAGCTTGCTTGCTGTGTGCTCTTCTCCAACTCTTGCTAGTTACGAACGTGTCCTCGTAGTGTCGACTCAATCCACTGCAAGCCTGGCTCAAGAGTGAAGAAGGAGAAGAAGAAGTAGAGTAAGTAAAGTGGTTCGGTCTGAAGTTTGCTGCTTTATTGGCCGTTGCGGCGGCGGCGGCCGTCGACGACTACGATGAGCCTAGCCTAGCCAGGCAAAAGAGCGAAAAAGAAGAGAGAGAGAGAGAGAAAAAGACAGCACGAAGCTTCAGCAACGACAGCATCAGCAGCAGCATTTGACACTGCCACTATCATCTCATCTGACTGCAGTTCCGGTCTTTGCGTGCCGACCGGAAAAAGTTCCATTAACTTCATCAGCGCGGCGACGGCAGCAGCAGCAGCATCACCAGCAGAGACAGCAGCACTGCCTGAGTTACTGAACCAGAGTCAGGCACAGTGCCTGTGCACATCTCGGACTCTCGGTCTTTCGGTGCACTCACTCTCTTCCACTGTGCTCTCCACACACACACATGCTGGCTCTCTCCCTCTTTTCTAATCACTTTGATTATTTTCTCCATTAAAGAGGACGACGCTCACGCTGTAATTTGTAATAGGCTGGAGCAGCAGCCAAAACTACTTCCAAAGCTTCGACAGTCTCGGCCACTAGCTCTGCACTGCTGCTGGAAACGTATGCGTTCCCTCCTCCCCTCCTTCCCCCCCCTTTCGGCCACTTTTCTTGGCCCGGACCAGCCGTTGCGTTAATTATTATTTTAAACCATCACTACCAGTGCTACTGCTTTCTGGTTCGGTTCGGGTTCAGGACAGCTTCTGCCTACGCCTGCCTGCCTGTTCACTTGACCACACTGGAGGGCACGAACAATGACGATGGGGCAGTGTAATTGCCCCAAAAAAGAGAGAAAGTGAAAGCAAGGTGAATAACAGCAGCAAAAAGTAGTAGCAAAAGTAAAACGTAAGCACACACACAATTTTTTCTCTTATATTTGAGCTATTGAGAACATAGAAATCGTTGGGTTATTTCACGGGAATCCTCACTTATGTACACTCATGGCACTGGCATCTCTACACGATATTGCAACAACATTGAAAGAACACTCTCACTGGATTACACAAACACACATTGCTGACTGATAAAGGAAGGAGCTATTGCGTGGGGAATGTGATGCAGTAACAGTAAACAACAAAGAAGAAAGAAAGAGAATGCAACACCATTGATAATGCTGCTGCTGCTGCTGCTGCTGCTCATCTCTCAGAGAGGGTAAAACACAGCTCTTGAGGTAGAGAGAGAGAGCTGAGCAGACTATTGATGCAATAATAAGGTTTTGCTTGATTTGTGATTGACTGATTAGAGCATAGCGCCGGATTCGTCGTCGTCATCATCGCCGGCGGCAGCGGAGGAACCGCCTGCAGCGTTTCCGCCCCCATTTCCTCCACCTCCTCCGCCGCCGCCCTTCTTCGGCTGGTACTTGACCAGCAGATCACGAATGATCTTGGTGACTTCGTTCTCCAGATTTTGAATGAACGGCGTCTTTAGGGCACTGCAGATGGCGACATTGTCGAACTGGTCTATTCCCTGGAAGAGGTTCTCCAGCACGTAGCGTTCGTCGTTTTCCACCAGACTAAAAAAGAGAAATTGATCAATTGATGAAACTGTTGTGAGGAAATTGATCATCAATGGTATATGGTACCCTTTATTGGCCAGGTAGACCTTCTCCGCGGCCACCGAGTCGTCTCGGGCGAGGTGGATGATGACCAGCTGGCAGACCTGCCGCCCGGCCGACCGATTCTCACTGGCGAGGTTGTAGTTTTCAAAGGCCCGCATCGACCACTCGATGGCGTGGTCGTAGTCCTTCAGCTTGAGGTACATTCGCACCGCCTTGTTGGCGTACTCCGCCGCCTGCAGGTACCGGTCTTCGAGGAGGACCGTCTCCGAGGCGTGGCCGTACCACTCGGCGGACTTTTCCGGTCTGATGGTCTCGAGCATTCTGGGGGAATCAAAACAAAAAGTTAGATTTCACGGGTAAATAGAACTCCCAAAGCAGCCCTTTGCTTACCCAGCTGCTTTGTTGTAGGTGAGGGCGGCGGTGTCGGGCACTCCGTATTCGCGGAAGAGGACACAGGCCTTCTCGTAGTAGGTGATCATGGTGGCGTAGTCGTTCTTGTCCCGTGCCGCCTGCGCAATCTGCTCGAAGGACTTGCCCGCCTGGAAGAAGGAACGGGTACTCTCGAAGCACTTGGCCGCATTCAGGTGCGCCTCGATGAACTTGTCGGTCAGCTTGGCGGAGCGAAAGGCGACGGCTAATTGAAACACAAGTTCGAAATTAGAACCAGAAAATGATAAAATTCATCCCAAAACAGTTACCTGCTTTGACGTACTCATTGGCGGCAATTTCGTAGTCGGGCGTCCACTTGAGCATTCCGGTCTTTAGTCTGCCAGAAGAAAGAAGTCCATTAGATTTTATCTGTCAAAAATTTTTAGAAAGAAAACACTTACGCCTTCTCCGCCCGCGCCACACAGGCATTTGCTTGATTGACGTAATCGGTCATCCTTGTTGTAGACTAGGGCAAAAGCAAAGATAAAAAGGTGGATTCCTCTAGGTTCCTAGAAGTTCTGGTTTGTTGTTGATTTTCTTCCCAAATTGTGCACCAGAAAAATTAGAGGGCACGAGCACTTTGATCATCTGGCTCAATTTTGCACAGTTCGCTATATAACACCAAAACAAAACACAGCAGTTTTTGACAACTTGGCGACACCATCGATGCTATCGGCGTTTGCTGGCAAAATGAACAATCGATACATTGATACAGGGCGCACGTTTTTGCGAATGTGTTCGTGTTTTCTGGAATTTAGAACTGATCCTTCTTTTGTCTTTTGTTTCAGGTTCTATTTTACCAACGATGATTCCACTTTGCTACAAAAGAATGTCACCAGCAAGCTCAATAGTCATCTGCTTAAGAACAACCTCAAGGCACTTGGAATGGAGTGACGACCTGATGACGCTCTTCTGGACACTGCACCAAGGTAGGTGAATCTGTTTTGTTTATTTGCAGTTTTATTTCTGAGTTTCTGAGCTGATTACTTTTTATGTTGAGAACTTTCAATGTTAATTGATTACTACGAGTAGATACTATCTGCTTACTAGCTGCTAGTGCACAAGTCATGTGACAGCAGTTTCGACGGCGATCAGTGACCTGCTCATCATTGTTGCTGTCCTTCATCTTGTTCCTGTATCAGCTCTCCGGTTCTGGTTAGAGGCACTTCCAGTACTGTAAAGTGATAAGTGGAAAGAGAGAGAGAGATGACACTTCAGTGCGCCCACTAAACAGCTCTCTTCTCTCTGCTGATCATGATCAGAACAGATGGAACATGTGACGAGTGAAGCGTGAGCGTTGAAGCCCATTGCTTCGCTGTCGTTGTTCACTCTGTTGATGGTTGTGTCGCCTAATTCCCGTCTTTGATCAGTGCCAGCAGTTGAAAAGGTGTCTCCCTCATTGACAACTACTCTTCTCAATTGCTTCATTCTCTCATTTTCAACAGTGGACTATTGCCTCTTTGCATGTGTGTCCATTCACGAATTTTTCGCTAATTGTTTCCACCTCTTTGTTTCTGCACTTTTAATTACCAGAGGCAGGCAAAAGCACACATTGTGTCACTTGTTGCTGCTTTATGGTGGCTGTTCTTCTTTTTCCTTTTTCTACCTAAACACACCACCTGACCGTGTTGGTAGTTTGCCAACTTTCACCATCTTTTGTTTTTCACCTCAGATCATAAATTGAAAGCAGACCGCAGACACTCGATTGACGTGTGTTTGATGGCAGCAGTAGCACCTTCTTCCCGCTCTTGATTGGCCAATATTGATTTGTCCTCTCAGATGCCGGGCTGAGTCCACCAAACTGAATTTTGATTGGAAGCCAATTGCCAATTGCCTGGCATCACCTGAACAAGTGTCCGAGTGTGTGTGTGTGTGTTCACAGTGGAGTTAATAGCTTTGCCCGGGCAACTCTTCAGCAGCCGCAACTACTTGCGCAATTGCACACACTGACTGCACTTGATTGCGCCAGGGCAGGTCAGAGGTCAACTGCGGCAGCAGTCATTAGCATGGTTGAGGCACTTGATGTGCACTGCCACCACCACCACCATTGTCTTGTTTACTTTCGCTTGCTTTCATTTGTTTGCTACTGCAGCTGATGCTGCTGAAGCTGATCAGAGAAGGTAGGGCAGAAGGTAGTGAGAGAGAGTGCCGTGCGACCAGGCCTTCTTCTTCAGTACCCGTCGCCCTCGGGCACTTTCTGGTCGCCGTGTGTTGCTGCTGCTGTTGACCTTTTCTTATGCCTTCTCCTCCTCCTTCACACCGACTTCTTGTGCGCTGACCTACTCGGGTCAGCAAACTCCTTTGCACGGGAAGGCTAGGCTGACGGACTGACTGACTGGTGATGCTCATGTTAACTTGCAGAATAGTCCGCACAGAGAATGTTTTCTGACATTGAATTGAGCAGCAGCAGCAGTTGTGATTTGCGTTCCATCACTGCCGCAGCCGCCTCCTGCTCTGACAGCAGCAGCAGCAGTGACAATTAGATTAGGGTAAGTGGTGGTGATAGAGTGTGTGTGTGTGTGTTTGGTGAAGTAATGTGCTCTCAGTGGCAGACCATTTGCTACCTTGCCAACCAGTCAACCGATCGAGCTGCTGTTTTTCGTCATCACTTACTAATGATCTCCAGCTATTATTGCCAATCAGTGAACACACACACCAGTAGCGCTCTCTTACACTCTCTGTCAATGTCACACACGTGTAAGCCTTCTCAATTGGTGTCGTGTGCCGCCACCGCTGAATGTGTTCTCTCTTGTTGGCTGTCTGTTCACCTGCCAGGTAATAATAATAATAATAAATGTGAGCTGTTGCTGCTGCTCTTCACCTCTTCCTCGCCTGGCTGAGCACGGTAATGCTGCTGCTGGTGGTGGTGGTGATGGTGATGGCAGCAGTAGTAACCAGTAGTCGTAGTAGTAGTAATGTGTAGCCCTCATGCTCTATAAATCTAGTCTTCCATTGGCCAATTGTGTGCCTGTGTTGGCAGCAACACTTCTGGCGCCGATGATCGCGCCAGGGAGTGAGAGAGAATAGAATAGCAGCTCTTTGCAATTAGCCTCCATTATAGAGACTTGTGAGCCACTGGCTGACTGCTGGCAAGACTACTACTGTGGGCTACTACTCCTTCATCGGCGCCATAATGTGGCGATTAGAGCAGCAGCAGCAGCAGCAGTAGACACAATGGAAGATAAGTGGTGTGGGCGCACGACACACGACTTCATCAGTTGTAGAGCTCAGCAAACTTGGAACAACCAATAAACCACTTACTTTGGAGAGGGCTTATTGAATTCAGCAGTGATCAACACTGCTCGATCTTTACTGTTTTTAGCATATGCAAAAAAGCTAATAATTTTCCCACATTTCCACTTGTTTTTCTCAATCGAACAGGAGAGCTTAAAGTGTTGAACTCCTTTCTTGTATCTTTAGTCTTTGAGTGGTAGTAGTGGTGGTGTACTTCTTTTAACGATTACAGTGAGACAAAAAGCAGCAGCAAAAAGTGTCACTGGTTTTCTTTTTTTCTTTCTTTTCGTTCAGTTTTTGTGCTCTCGCTGCCCACCTGTCGCAACCTGTTGATTCGCACTGTTGGCGATGAGGCGCAGGCGACACTGTTTCTTTGGCTGCGACTGCTGCTGCTGATGCAGAATCATCGTCGTCGTCGTTCTGATCATCATCACCATTTCTAAAGTCTGCTGTTTCATTGAATCGCCTCCCTCTCTCTCTTTCTCTCTCTCTCCCCGCACTATCTTTCTTCATTCACAAGTTTGCCATTACTAATTTGCTCTCCAGTTGGCGAAATTCAGACACCAGCCTGTGTCTTATTGAAAAGCGAGCTCTTGTGATTGCGAGGGGACCAGCTAGAGCTGTTTTCTTCGGTGTTAGCTGTTGCAGCATCGTTGCTTGCCAGCAGCAATAGCCGACCATAGCTAGTTCACCATAAAGTGTGCCGGGAAGAGGGAGAGTGAGAGCGAACATAGGTGAGATTAGCCCTCAATAAATAAAGATTACCCGTGTCTAAAGATGAGCAGCCGCTTTTCTTGTTGATGATTCATGCGACTGAAGTTTAGCTAGCTAGATAGCTTTCTGTGTCTTTTCTGTGCACTCTATTCCTAGTGACTTTTGTACACTAAAGGCCACAAAGTCGCCGACAGAAGTCTCACAGCTGAAAGCTGAGTAGTTTGATCTTCTTCTTCTTCTTCAGGTGAAGAAGAATTTTGATTGCTCGCCGCCAGTGTGTGACGTGCCAGTGAGCTCTAACTGCTTTGCTGTCCGGGAAAAGTGCTGCGGCCAAATGTGAGGAAGAGAGAGAGAGAAAAAAAAGGAGAGGGAATTGCTGTTGACCAGGCGCTGCTGCTGATGCCGCTCATGTGGAGCGAATTAATTGGAAGACACTCGATGCCGACGCAAATTGACTTTAATCTCACTTACTTGTTGGCTTGCTGGCTTGCTTACTCTCAGCTGAGCTTACTTTCACCTCAGATTACGAGCGAGAGAGAGAGAGTGTGTGTGTGTGTTTCAAGCTGCTAAATCTGCTTAATGATGGCACTTTGCTCTCTGCTGGGCACTACTTGCTCGCTCGCTCAACTGTAGTACTCTAAGGACGTTTTACGCACCTTCTAAATAGCCAGCCAGCACGAGCACAGTTGCAATGAAATATAAATTGAATGACACCTTCTTTTAAAACTTCCACCAAGCTGATGTGGTGGGTTTACTGGAAATGCCCCATTTGTATCTCTCTCCTTCTCCCCATCTTTGTCTCCTACTCGAGATGCCTCGTGTTGCCTCACTAAGTGACTTGGGCTATAAAAAATGCCTTTACCATTGGAATGTGTGCATTTTCTTCTTGCCAAACTAAGGAGAGAGAATAGTGCTGCGACATGGCAATCGATTAGAGGCGACTGAAGACGAAGAAGAAGAGGGCAGCAATGATGAGCATGCAAATTGCTCGCCACCACTAGTAAATGCTGGTAAATGGGCAATCGCCTGGTGTGGTAATTGACTTGCAAGTGCACTGTGTGTTTGTGTGCAAGTCCCCAGCACCACCAGTCATTGTCAGCTGACTAGACTTTCTTTCCATGTATTCTTTTGTGGTGTCACTGCTGCTGCTGCTGCTGCTGGAGGCCCACTGGGTCAGTCGCGAGAGGTGTCTGACTGTCTGCTCCTCCAGTGTCGTGTCCACTGTTGTCTTCTGCTGTCGGCTCTCTTCTTTTTCCCTTTTTAGTGCCTTTTAGTGGTCAAGCTCCCTATTCTTTGTCTTTGCCTTGGCCGCAGTGATTGGTGCCCTTTTGTCTTTTGACTGCTGCTTCTGCTGCTTTGGAACTCCTCTTTCTACTGGCAACTCCTGCTGTGTAGAGTGGTTCTTCTCGTTGTTTTTGATTCTCTTTCCTAGCACTTTCGTTTGCTATTTTGAGTGAGGAGAAAAACATTTACTCGCTCTTTCACTCTCGGACGCTAATTAACTGTCTTTCGGTGAATCGGCACTCTCTGCTGTCTTTTTTGTGCACTGTCAGTTCTGTAGTAACATTTCTGCGGTGGCACGAGTCGATTAGTAGTAGCAAATAGCTGCCTGGCTAGGTAGCAGCAAGTCACACTCACTGACTCGTACGCCTCTTCACTTTGAATAGTCGTACGGTGAAGCAGAAAAAACGTGTAAAAAATGTGCTCTATCACTTTAAACTTTGCCGTGTAGTGTGCTAAACTGTTTGCTGGAATGTGCGAGGAGTTTAGTTCCCTTACACGCTGAAAGGCTGTGCTCAATTTTGAATTTAGCTGTAAATGGAAGCTGTGAGGCAGTTTACCGGCACTGCCAATTTCGTCACCACTGCACACTACTTCCTTGATAACTTTCTCTCATTTTTGAAGTGCATGTTTTTCCACTGTCTAGTAGTTATACTACTACTACTCCCGTACGGAGACAGCAGAAAAATTTTAAATGAATCATATTTTTATGGCGCATTGTTGTCTCTATTTGGCGGCGGCAGCAGCAATAAAAAGCTCCTTTTTTCTCACAAGGGCAATTCAGTCACTCCATTCAATGATCCAGTAATGAGCAGATTTATTGTTGTCATTGTAATTGCCGAATTTAGTAGTAGTAGTGAATGGCAGTGCACCTTTGAGTGACTTTAGGCATTTTTTCTGAAGTGAATGATGATCTTTTCGGTGGCGGTGGCGCAGCTCGTGGTGGTTTTGCACATTTTTCGGTGGAATTAGTCAGAAGAGGAGAAAAGAGGGAAGACACAGACACCGACACACATTTGCTATCATCTTCCTGCTCACTCTCTTTCTTCTGACTGGTGCCATCTCCGAACAACTGTTGTTCGGTGGTGGTGGTGGTGTACCACCCCACAGTGATTGATGTCACCAGTGTGCAGGCCGAGCCGGGCAGTCATTTGCCACCATATTTTCCCACGAGCTCTCGTGTCACACTGCTGCTGCTGCTGCCTTCTTCTGCTTCTCTGCTGTCCCTGTCCCTCTGAATATGTTTGCTCTACAGACCCACACAGCTGTTTGTAGTTTACTGGAGCTACATTTTTTGCCGTTGCTGCTGCTGTCGTTGCCTCTGATCTCGTTTTCCCTTCTCTCTCCCCCACACACATTAGACTGAATGAGCTCCATTCTATTTTCGGTATTGTCCTGCCCGACGGCCGCAGCAGCAGCAGCAACAGCAGTTATAACTGCCCGCCGATTTGAATAGCGCGCCGTGCGGTAATAAAACGTCAATTGGTCTCGGCGGGACAATCAATTGCCAATAAAAAAATGGGGAGAAAAAAGGGGGCAAAAGTGTTGCTCGTGTGCTCGTTTTCCTCTGACAGTGCTGAACCGGTGCGCTGAACAGTTATCCTTTTAATTGCCTCTTGTTTACTGCTGCTCTTTCTGCTGTCATCGGCGCAGATTAGCACAGGTTGGGCGATGGCTGTTCTGGCCACCTCCGAATAAGGACATCTCGGCTACTTACAACAGCATCACTGCTGCAGTTTGTGCACCTAGCAGCTGTGTGTACTGCATTGTCAGCGAGAGTGATCACAAACCGACACACTGGCACATAGACCACCGTCGTATCACTTTGCCATCATCTGTGTTTGTGTTTGTGCACACCGTTTTCTGCGTGGGCGCAATGGGGCACTGGTGCAGTGAAGTGAATGGATGGGAAGAATGGGGTGAATGGTGAAAGAAGACGCCGAGTGCTTGTCTTCCATGTAAGGCAGTGATGGTCCATTGCCCGCCCGCTTGTTGCGCATTATTGTTGTCGATTGTATCGCACTGGCACTGCAATTACACGAGTGCGCGCAAGTATCACCACCTCGTTCGAGTCCCCTCACACACTCGTTCAACGATCCCTTCGTTTAATTAATTCAAATATTAGGAGTTGCTTTTTATTTGATGCCGCTTCTTCTGCTTGCTGCTGCAAACAAACCGAGGAAAGTGAACAAGTGAAAGAAAGCTATCCTTGATTTAAATCTGCTGTGCACTTTTAGCAAGATTTTTCACAGTGGTTTTGCTTTCCTTGCTCCGGTGCTCATACTGTCTGACATTGTCAGTTGACTGGAAGATTGGCTCAGCTAACTTCTTCTTTCTTCTTCTCCTTCAGCGATCATTACCACTTGGAACGATTAATAACGATGATCGTTTGTTTGTTTGTTTGTCTGTCTGTCTTGAGTTGCACCATTTGTGTTGCAGCAGTGCCGCCCCCTCTCTCACTGACTAACTGATCTTGGGTAAACAATCACACACACAGTTTGTGTCAGAAGTATCGAATAGAGTGCTCTAAAAGTGTCCCCACTCTTTGTCCAGGTCTAGGTCAACTCCGAGGTCTGTTTGCCGTCGATAATGTCCACCAGTGAAAACGTAGATGTTCGTCTCTCTCGTTTCTCCCACTCTCTGCATTCTTCACTTCTGCACTGACTGGCTGTTCTGGCTCAGTGCCAGAGCCCAGACCTAGCCCCAAAAAAGTTTTTGGAAAAAAATTGACAATTATGACCAGCACTGCTGCCGCCGCTGATAAGCTGAGCATTTGGGTCTAGACCGCACTGCAAATTACCCAGAGTGCTCTACTCTGTTTCTCCTGCTGCTGCTGCTGGACAAGATCGACTCTGATAGGCCGAGACTGAGGCTCACGAGCTGAGTTGACGGACCAAAGTGTGATTAGAGGAGGTGATTATGCTCAGAGGAAAATATGAAAAGAATGACAGCTATTTACCAGTGTAGTGCTCGTGCTGCTGCTGCTGTTCTTGGTGGTTATGCAAATTGACTTCGCCGTCACTACTTCTTTTTCTTCTTCTACTTCTGCCTGAGTGAGATTAGCCGTCAAGTCTGCCGTCGCTGTTGTTGTCTCGGTCGCGACTGCGACTTTGGGGAGAAGAGGCAGGAGAGGGCAGTAAACAATTAGCCACTGGTAATTGCCTGACGAGAGGACAACAAGTGCTTTGGCTGCTGTTGCTGCTGCCAATCACTGGCCACCTTGAGCAGCAGCAGCAGCAGCCGAAGCACTTTTTGCATTCTGCTGATGATTTATTGGAATGATCGGACAGAAGTAGCAGAAGTAGCAGCTCCCGCCGACGGAGTCGCCTGCATGTAATCTGCATACTGCATATTCTGCCCCATTACACAGTAGTGGTAGACAATGGTGGGCACCCGAACAGAAGCTGTTTGTCTCGATCTACATTCTGCGAGCACTTGCTGCCGCCGCCGCCGCCGCTTCGGTTTCGGGCAATTAGTCGTCCAGGCTTTCTTCAGACAGAAGAAACAACAACAGCAACGGCAATGGACGATGAGAGGAGAGAAGATGGGTCGTTGCTGCTGCTTCTCAGCCTTCCCCAGCTCTTTTCGAGGGTTTGAGGCAATTTAAAAAATTTTTGAATTGACTGCTGCTGATTCTGCTGCTGCTGCTCGTGAGAGGAGGAGACAGAGCACAGCCACTGACTGCTGGACCTGACAGTAATTAAAAGTAACGTCTGCCCGAGACTGCTGCTGTTGTGTCAGTGTTATGCAACAGTCGCCACCACCGCCACCACCACCGCTCTCCTCTCTTTCTTTCTCACTGTCTCGGTCTCGGATTCGGTGTTGTGAGCATCACGATTTATACTCTCTCTGGGTATGTCTGTGTGTGTGTGTTCACTGTCGCACTGATGCTCTCGGGTCAAAGCACAAGCACACAGGCTGAACTGTGCCTTGACAAGGCCCACATGGCCATATGTTCGCTTGTCGGTTGGTTGGTTGGCTGCATCATTTGCTGCTGCTGCTGTGTAGGCGAAAGCAGGCATTGATTTTCTCACGTTACATCGAGTGCTGCTGCTGCTGCTGCTTCGGTGCTCTTGATCTACTTATTTTAGCACTGTCGCATTGAAGCACTGCGGCTCTCTTTTTGTCTCACTACCCCTACCGTTTTTTCGCTTTCTTGCTTCACATTTTGCCCTTCAATTGAGCTTTTTCTCTCTCACTCTCCTCACCTCTCTCACTTTACGATGATTCTTGTCGGTCGAACTCTCTCTCTCTCACTTTTCTTTCCCCTTCAGTTGAACTTTTTTTTTCATTGCGGCACGGTCTCTTTTATGTTCTCTCTTTCTGCTTTTGACGGCTGTCGCCTTTGATAAAGGCTCGCTAAAATTTTTTATACTCTTTTTCAGACCTACCGAGTGCTGCTGACTCCTTTGGCTGCTGCTGCTGGGCGGCAGATGCTGAGGTTAGAGTGTTTTCTGGCGTCTTTTAAGAGAGTTCCTTCACATCACTTGACCAAACACACACACACAGACCAACACTGCTGTTTGGCCACCATCAGTTTGATTTTATGATTCGTTCGCCAAAAGTAAGCAACAGCAGCGGCAAGAGGATTTGTTTGTGCAATTTGCTCGGTCGACCAAATAAAAGCGACTGGCCAAGATTTCTCTCTCTTTTGCTCGCCAATTCATGACAGTGACAAATTGTGCAAACAATGCGCAACACTCTGCTGAAGAAGAAGGCGGAGAGATTGGGGAAAAAGACAACATTTTTATTCGACACGTGCTGTCTCCGATTGCAGCAGATTTTCCCCTGCCTGCTGCCTGCCTGCCTGTTTGTGTGCTGTTTGTTTACTGTCTTAGCTTTCTGGTTACACAGGTGACACACAGTTCTGTCTTGCTGGGCCATGTGTTTGTCTTGGGTCGTGTGTTTGTGTGCTGTTTTTTTCTGCGTTGAGTGAGCGAGAGCAGCGAGCCTGCCCAGCTGACAGTTTTTTTCTTCTGTCAGCTTTCCACTGAGGAATGTGCTGAGGAAGCCAAGGCACAGGCACACTTGTTGCATAGTGGCCAAATGGCCAACTTCTAACTCAATCGTGTGCAGTGGTAGTAGTGGTCAGCAGTGCACTGCACTTGTTCTCGGTCCTGCTGCTGCTGCTGCTGCTGTGTTTCTTCAGTGCTCCACAGTAGCTCTTGTGTGTCTATCAGCCGCCATCGGCAACGGCAGCAGCAGTAGCCGTTCTGTGGCTTGTGTTCCTCTGGCCATCTTCTGTGGTGGTTCGCTAATAGCAATTAACCAATGGACAAGCTGCCTTTTCTGCCTCTGGCCATGCTCGACTTTGGCTGCTGCCGTTGCTGCTGCTGGCCATTCACTCGTGGTCCATGCGTTCTCTCTCTCTCTCTCTCTCTCTCTCTCTCTCCGCTCATTATCTTCTTGCTGCTGCTGTGTCTGATCATCTTGTGAACTAGACTACGACTACTACTACTACTCAGTCTGCTGGGTCTTCGGCGAATACACACAGACGGGCACACACACTTGTTGTACGCCAATTATCTTCATTTGCTCACTAATGTTCTTTCTTCCCCCCCTCTCTCCTCTCTTTTCTGTCTCTTATCATCGACTTTTTGACATTCTTCAATCTCAATCTTCAGTGTGTGTGTGTGTGCACTTTAGTGTTTGTGCATTCTGGGCCATTGTCATGCTCACTCACTGGCCGTTGTTATCTCACTCACTCTGCAATTGTAGGTAAAAACCTACACTGCACAATTCACTTTGGGCAGATGCTACCTAGCTGATTGCCGCACAGAAATATGAGTGTGCCTAAATTAAAATGGCTTTGGTGCTTCTAATTTTTGGTGGTGGTGGTGGTGATGGAATGCGCAGCACTGGTCACTTGTCACTTTGCTTTATGAAGCACCGGGTATCGATTATCACCACCACCTGACCCCGGTGGTGAATATAAAATATTCATCACAGCCCAGCATCAGCACACTGATCAGTGATTCAGGAGAGGTGAGATGGTCATTTCATTTCAGTTCTCCCCTTTGACTGCTCTGTGTTCTTCAACTGCTAAAATATGCACGCAGAGAAGACACTGCTGATGCTGCTGTTGCTGCTTTAATGATTCACTTAAAATTTATGTGCAGCTCTTCTTCTCCTTCTCCTTCTCCTCCTCCTTGAGCACTGGCGCCAGCAGAATGGTCACTCCATTCTGATTGCTTGGGCAGTCTCTCGTCTAGCCCTTTTAATGTCTGCAGCTTGTCCGATTATCACCACACGGTCACCACCACCGCAAACTCTTTAGTGTAATGATGGCGCGGTTTGTCTTATTTTGGGAAGGGGAAAGAATCTTTTCTTCTACTTCTATCGTTCGCTTAATTTTATTTCATTTCACTTCATTGTCTCATCTTGCACAGCTCCTAAGCAGTGTTAGTGCATCCCGATCACCACCTTTCTTTCTCGCTCGCTAGCATCACCGCTAATTGATTCCCCTGTGTTTAGTCCTGCCTGTCTGTTTGTCTCTGTCCGTTTGTGCCGTCAGTTCGGTGTTTAATGGTCGGCCAAAATGGGTAGTTTAGATGTAAAGTAGTAGCGGGTCGCTGTGATTCTCTTTCTCTTTCGCTCTCTCATTGCCAGACACTAGTTGATAATTGGCCATCGACTAGTGGTGAGGACTCTGATCTGAGACTGAGAGATTGTGAATAACGATTGACTATTGACTGCGAACAACTAGTGTGTGAGTGCATTTGACATTTACGACCTCTGCCACCACCACCACTAAAATAAAACAGCCTGTTTTGTTTGAGTGTGTTGTGTGTGTGTGTGTGTGTGTGTGTGTGGATTCATCATTTGGAGCACCAAAGTGACCAGGCAGTGATCTCAGGAGGTTGTGCTGCTGCTGCTGCCGCTGTTACTTATTATTATTACCTGAGCGCGCAAATTAGTGCACACACACATTGCCTTCAGGGGGCAATTCGGTGGCGGTGGCAGTGGTAGTGCTAACTGTGACCGTTTATATAGTCAGCCAAAAAACCGAGCTTCTTTACAGAGTCGTTGAGAAGCCTACTAATCGAGGCTGACTTTGAGAATTCTCTTTCTGTGGGCACTGGGCAATTACCCACTGTCTTGCTCTGGCTACCTGTTCACTCACTGCTTCTGCTGATGCTGAAACACTATCTCTTTTGGCGTGATTCGCGCCGTGTTAGCCAAGAGAGGTAGTTGTGCCCAAACATTACCATCACGCGCGTGTCATTGAAGCAGTACTAGTTGTAGTGGTGGTAGTAGTATTTTCCTGGGCTCAGCCTAAGCCTAAGCCTGCAGGGTAGTGTAAGAGGGGGAAGAGAGAGGGAAAGATGAGGTTTTTTGAGCCCAGATCAGGGTCAAGACGGGAGAGAGAGAGGGAGAGGGAGAGAGACTGAACTGTGTGTGCCGTGTGTGTGTTCATTGACGAAGCCATGCTCGTGCACGTGTAGTAGCTGCTGCTAGGTTCACGCTCATGTGAATGGGCAGACTGTGTAAGTGTAAGTGTGTGTGTGTGCATTCCATCAGTGGCAATGGCATTCCTCTCTCATTTAACTCCAGCACTTTGAGCGCAGTGTCGTGTCCTTTACTTTTTCCCCTTCCCCTTCGCCTTCTTCTTCTTCGGTAAGGTCGCTAGGGTGGGCATAATGACACTGGTGCAATCACCACCACCGTTTGGTGCTTACCTCTGCGACAGTGGTGATCGTTGATTGCATTCTTCTCCTTCTCTTCTTCTTCTTCTTCACTGGTCTCTCTTTCCCGTTCTTTTTCCGAGTTTAGTCTGAAAAAAGTACTCGACTGTCTGAGTCTGAGTCTGAGTCGCGACACGTCGCGACGACGACGGTGTCCAATAAAGAAGATTGGCTGAATGAATGAAAGAAGAAGTAAGGAAAGGTAGTGGTGGACAGTTGTGAATTGACCTGAACAGCAGTGACTAGTGGCTGGTGGTGTCTGGGGACACAGCGACAAGTGAAAGTACAGGTGAATAGTGGGAATAGAGGGGTCAGCAGCAGTTGGGAGAGAGGTCATTGCGACATTTTCTTCTTCACGGCAGATCACTGGCTAGGTGACCATGACCACCAAAAGTCGACGGGTGCCGATCTGCCAGTCCGTTCTGTTTTCTACTCATACATTGGCAATCATCATCGGGCATCACAGCAATCTGGCAAACACAGCAGCAGCAGCAGCAAACACAATAGATCTCAGATATTGCTCCCCTTGCATTGTCTTTTGCTGCTGGCCATTCTTAGAAAGGGCAGGTAGTAAAATTTATTGGTAACAAATAGTAAGTGTGTGTGTGTGGTGTGTGTGTTTGTCCCTACTTCTCTACTATCTCTCCAAGTGTGTCTACTATTAATCAAATCACAAGGAGCACAGTAAATCTTTGTCTTTTCCACTTCTATCCCTCTCCCCTTTGTGAGCAAACAAATCGGTGAATTGGTTTTGGTTGTGCTGATGGTGCCTCCTCATTGCGCCCTCGTCTTCTTCTTCATTCTTTTCCTAAGGTAAAATGAACCAACGGTGCCACCAGCTGCACACACACCATTTATCTTTGGGTGATGATGGTGGTGTTGGTGCTTACTGCTGACTCAATCCTCGAGGAGAAGTAGTGAGTGCCCACTTGTTTCATTATTACTATTACCAACTGACTGGCAGCTCTTCATTCTGTTGATCAGCTCTCTTTCTGAGAGATGTGGTGATCTTTGGCAATTGTCTGCCAGTTGTTTGCCGGTTGATAAATGTTGTGCGTACTCAACTCAGTTGTCATTGGACTGTGTAGACACTGTGTGTTGTACTATTTGTGCTGGTGAGCACGTCAGACAGCACAAGTCTGATGATAAGATGGGGACTGACACTCGCTGTGCCACCTCGCAAACATTGCATCTTCTCTTCCCTTCCCTTCCCTTTCCATATCTCGGAGAGGTGGCAACTTTGATTTATCAATTGAACTGGCGCGCGCGGGCACTCCACCACCACCACCACCACTTATTACACTAGAACTTCTTAGACTACACTTTCGCCCATTAAGTAAACTCTTGTCTTTGCCCTCTCTCCCTTTTCTCCCCTCGGATTCTTCCTCTCTCTTTCTCCTCCTCGTCACTGGGATTCGATTTAGACAAAAAAAACTGCCGCCGCCGTTCAAAAATGCTGCTGCTGCTGCCGTTCGTTCTGCAGCTCGCGTGTACCACCACCGCCTCTGCACCGATGTGAAGGGCTCATGCCTTGGCTTGAATGAGGGGCAAGGGGAAGAATGGATAATGAAAAAGATGAAAAAAGCAAAGTAAAAAACTACGCCACAGGTAACTCGTGTGTGTGCCACTTGTCCCTCTAATGCCCTCTTTCTCTTGCCTTTGCCCTTTTCCAGCAGACCAGACCAGACCAGAGGGATTCAGACGTTGAGGAGAGAGCCTTAGCCTAAGCTGTGAAGTAGTAGTCGTCGTCGTCTTCGGTAAAGGTCGCGACCGTAGTGGCAGCGGCGGCGGCGGTCAGCACGGTAGTCCAGTGAAGAAGTGGCCAGTGGCCGCACGAACTGACGGGGCCCCCTCCAAGTCGTTTTCTCTCTCTCTCTCTCTCTTCTTTCACCCATCTCTTCCCAGTCAGTCGCTTTCTCAGTCAGTTTCTTCACTCCAGTCCACTCCGTTTCCATTCATGCCCGGCTCCTCGTTTTTCACCTTTCACCTTGGCCCTTGACATGACTTCTTCTTCTTTCTTCTTCTGCTTCTTCGGTGAGGAGCCGCTTCATCACGACCGCGCCATCGAACCACCGACCGACCGACCGTCTTCTCTCTCTCCCCACTCTCTCCCTCTCTCCATCTTCTTTTTTGCCATCACCATCACTTCTTCTCCTTCTTCCCCTTCATCTTCTCTGTGCTGGGTTCATGAGCAAGGAGAAGGGAGAGAGAGAGAGAGAGAGAGAGAGAGAGAGAGAGAGAGAGAGAGAGAGAGTGGCTCCAGCAGCTCCAGTAGTAGAGTACAACTCTCGTAGCTCGTCCTCTAACTAACTAACTCTCTGCTACTCTCAGCGTGAGTTGTCATGGGGGCACAACAGTTTGACTCTTGGCTGCTGTAGCCTTTGCCTTTGCTCAGAGGGGACTACTACTTCGGCGGTGGTGGTGGTGGTGGTGTGGCAGAACAGCGACTGACGGCGACGAAGACGACGACGTTGAGGAGCTGACTGAACTGAACTGAGCTCCTTTTTGGCCACTGCTGCTGCTGTTGCCTTTAGTGTGTCGGCAGCAGCTAGGCTCTTACTTTGCACTGCTGCTGTCGCCTGTGTGTGTGTTTAGTTCGCTGGCAGCCGTCGCCGAGTGAACACACACATACACACACAGACCGTCACAACGTCTTCTGCAACCTAAGAATTGTCTCTCTCTCCCTCAGTTTGCACTGCACTCTTCTACCACTGCCGCTTGTTGCTGCTGCTGCTACGTCGGCTGTGTCTTCTGCTGTCTTCTGTTGATGCAGTCAGTGCCGCTGGCTGCTGCTGGCACGGCTGATGATCTCTCGCCATCACACACTGAGTGTGTGCTACTGCTACGGTGCTACGGTGAAGAAGTGGAAGAAGAAGCCAGTGGCATCGTGGTCGATGACACTGCTCCTGCTGATGCTGATGCTGCCGCTGCTGCTGATGATGGTGTCAAGTGAACAGAATTGCCGTTTTTGAAGAAGAATTATTTTTTCTGTGTTCTGAAACAATCATCTACGGCTTATGTGCTGCAAGCAATACCGTCTACAGCTGAAAAGTGAGCATATAATGCTGAATGAACGAGCGATTGAATGAATGAAGTCAGTGCGGCATCACCTCAAACACCACTACACTGCTGTGAAGGACAGCACTGCTGCACTGCACAAATCAGACCATCACCACTACCACCATCACTTTTTCCAGGCATCACCGAGCACACTTTTTTTGGTATAGCACACAACCGACCAAAAAGAAGTCCAGCATCATCATCATCATCATCACCATTACCATTACCATCACCACCGACACCACCGACGCCGGCACCAGTGCTCGCATGTTGGCTATCTGTTGCTGTGCTGCAATGCTGCTGCACACACACTGTTGACTACAACTGCTGTATAATATACCACCACCACCGACTACAGCAGACAGCACCATTATATGTTGTGTATATTTTGTTGCCATTCAGCAGCGACGACGACGCCGAGAGGACGCCGACACACCGCCGCCGTTGCCGCTTACACACTCGCAGCACCAGCACCAGCACACCATCATTCGGCACTGATCTGGCGCGTCGAGGAGTCTTCCTCTCACTCTCCCTCTTCTTTTTTCACTCGCCAGCTCGTCACGAGCTCAGTCATCACAAATCAACACAAATCGGTGTGCTGAGCCATCACCACCAGACACAGTACTACCACTACCAGTGACCAGCTTTTTCCCCTCTTTTTCTCTTCTTTTCAACTCCGAGCTTTTCATCGCCTTTTTACTTGTCGCACATTACCACCACCACCATCATCATCATTCTCATCAGCACACTTGACATATTGAATTCCCTTTCTTTTCTTGTGTTCTTTCAACTACTTTTAAACTCTACTTTTATTCATCGGATTTTTTCATTTTTACTGCAACAAGTGCGCTCAACAAGCTTTCTCCACAAGTAGTAGGTAAGTGTTGACTGATTTGGCGGGAAATCTTTTAGAAATTTTTTAAATTTTTGCCTAAAAGTTAGTTTAAATTTAAAATGCTGCTGCTACTTTTCAAGTTGACAGCTCAATTTTTCTCATTTCGGAATGTCACTTATTTTCGGCTAGTCAGTTTGTGCTGCTGCTGCTGTTGTCAGACTGCTGTTGCCTTTTGGTGAGAGTGAAGTGTCTGTGGTCATTTCAAGTTCGGTGGTAGTTGTGCTGCTGCTGCTGCTGCTGCAGTTGAACCGTGGAGGGTTGATGGGAAGAAACAGCAGCTGAAGATGGCTGATAGAGAAGATGCCTGCAATTTAATTAGGAGTAGGGTAGGGTGAACTGCTTCTAATGGTGGTGGTGGTGGTGAATCAGTGCCACTTTTCCCACTTTGCACTTGTTCACTGGTGCACTTTTTTCAGTGTACACTCACTTACTACTACTTACGATTTACTACTACACGTGAAAACGTGTGCTCGCACTCCTCGTACACCGTTCGAGCACAACCACTATCATCATCGTCTGATTGATTGTTTATATCAATCAGAAGAGAAGAGAAGAGCAGATAGTGTCGCTTTTTCTCACTCACTGACTCTACTCACTTTACTACGACAGCAACTCCAACCGATCACTTCCAGGCGATAGTCGTCGGCGTCGGCTGCCGCTGCGGCACTCACTCACTCGGCTCTGTTGTTTGTTTGGGTTTTTCACACTTTTTTGCCGTGATTTTCTTATGTGTAGTGGTGTGTGTGTGTGTGTTTGTATGATATCCAGTCTTGACGGTTGACGCTCTTCTTCTTTTAGCTTCCTCGGTGTCTTGTCAGACTCAGCAGACTCAGCTGTGGTCGCTGCAAACTCGCTGCAATGTGTATTCACTCTCTGATGCTGTTTTTGCTGTTGCTGCGGTTGTTGGTGAGAAAAGAGCGGTTGAGAAAGTGCAGTGCTTTTTTTCTTTCTTGAGCTCACATACCTCGCTCTCCAAGTGAGCAAGCACTGACCCTCGAGACAGAGCGGACACATTCTTCGCCGACTGATGATGACTGTCCGCTTTCTGCACTTCTGTCCCCGCCACGGTCGCCGCATCGTCTTCTCCTGCACCGGTCTTCTGCTCCTTCTTCTTCTTCTTCTGCACTGCTCGTCAAAGAGGCGCTCGCGGCTTTGCCGTCACCACCATCACCACCACTGACTGTGCCGCAATAAAAAGTGGCCGTTTAAAAAGGAGCTGGCGACTGTGGAGTGAGGTATTTGCGTCCTGGCGCTTTTTTGGGAGATCAGAGAAGGGGTATAAAGGTTAAGGAGAGAGAGAGAGAATGTGTATTTGTGTGCCCAGGCAGGACACTAGTTTTAGCCGGTGAGATTGTTTCTCTCTCTTTTTGTCCTGTCTTGTCTTGTAATATAATTTTAATTGCTTATCGACGCGAGAGCGCTCAGCTAAAGCTTGGCTAACCAGGCAGTACCTGCTGCTGATGTTGCTGGTGTTGCTGATGTTGTTGATGCTGATGTTGCTTCCACGACGACCAGTCGCCGATGCTGCTGCTGCTCGCACCTTTGATCACTTTTGGTGGCCAGCCACCTCACTGCCGCCGCACGTCACCTATCTCTATCGCTTCTGCTAATCTACGCTGATGTTGTTGATGCTGCTGCTGCTGTCGTAGTCTTCAGACTCCTTTTCTTCTATTTTCTTTATGGCCAATGCTGCTGCTGCTGCTGCTGATAATCGTTGAAGTAGTAGTAGTAGCCCACTGCTGCTGCTGTTTGTGCTATTTACTACGACTGCTCGTTTTTTACTACTGCTGCGGCAGGGAAAATTTCGCTATAAATTATCGACTCATATAAGATGGATGGATGGACATTGCCGTAGATGTAGTCCCGATTAAAGGCCGGGCTCTGAAAATCGCACGAAAATTGGCTCCAGTTTTTAGGAGGCTTGTTTTTATGAGATTGCTTCATCCTTTGAAGACCGACAAACCGACAGACACTTGACAGTATCTCGACTACTACTACTTCTACATGGGAAGATGAGACGCTGAGGTGCTGGTTATTTTGGTGTGTGGCGTGCACCCTGTACGGCAGTACAGAGAGAAAGTGAGATAGTGTGCAAAGAGATGATAAGCGATGATATGTCCATTCAAAGTCAGACGACACCGAGCTTACCAATGGCATTCTCTCTCTCTCTCTCTCTTTGGGGGCTCATTTTCAGGTGGTGGAGGGGAAATTTCTAGAGTCAACAATAAGGAATGAGGAGAATATTTTTACCACCACTATTTATCTTTGCCAGTTTATCATTATTCTTCTTTTTTGTCAACTTTGAGTCTGAGTTGGTGGTAGTGGTGGTGGTGGAAATCCACTGTCTGTCTGTCTATCTGTTTGCATGGTTTTATGGTTTGCTTTTTCCTTTCTTTCTTTCTTTGGTGTCATGGTGTTTGGTCGATTACGGCGAGGGAAGGATGAATATGTAAACAAACTCCGGTGTGTAGTTGTTGATCATCAAATCCACTGTGCTGACAACTGGTGGTGGTGTCAAACTCCATGCTCAACAGGCGCTGACCTGTCTGTGTTTGTTTGTCTGCCCGGCTAATGGCTCAACGCTAATTGTCCGTTTGCAGGAGATTTGCTCTCTTTCTCTCCCTTCTCAAGTGTCATTTGACAATTTGTGTGTTCGGTATTACAACTGCAGCTAAACTGCTGACGATGATTATTTGCACAACGCTGTATGTCTTGAGCTGTTGGATGCCATCTTTTCTTGTACGTCACCACCACTACCACCACCAACTCCTCGATGAGTACAGCACTGCAACAAGTCAGCGGAGAAGCCATCTCATCTCTCATTTCAGCATTTCCTCGGCACTAATCGTCTGCTTCTTGCTCTCTCTCTCTCTCTCTCTCTCTCTCTCTCTCTCTCTCTCTCTCTCTCTCTCTCTCTTTCCCCTCTTGCACTCTGTCACCAAAAGTGTAGACTTGATCATCGCCATCATCATCCTCATCATCATCAGGCATCAGCAGCAACAAGTTGATCAAGTGATGTTGGACGGGCACATCAGCACTACTCGATCATTCGGTCGATTTCCGAAAATCGAATCGCTGTTCAGTGCCCTCCTCTCCCCCTCTCCCTCACCAGTTTCGGGTCACAGACAGTGTTCGATATTCTGCAGCTAGTGCACTTTGCTCTCTCGCTCCATCACCACCACCACCACCACTCTGGCGCCTGTCAGCTTTCGGCGGAGGCAATCATGATTTATCGTTGGCCAAGTGTGTGTGTGTGTGTGTGTGTTTCTGTTTCTGCTGTTGTGCACAAGTGTCTACACCAAACGCCGATTAACAGACAGGCAAAAGCAGCAGCAGCAGCATCAGTTTGTCTCCTCTGCACACACACAAATCCGTGCTGCAATCCTCTGGAAAAGCAGCCAAAAAGGCTGCAATTAGCTATTAGGGCTCATTTACTGCAAAGATGCTCTCTTGCCTGCCATTATTGACGCCGATTTAGCTTCACCATCGGATCGCATCGAGCCAGAGAAAAAAGACAGCCTGGAGAACAACAGCAAAGCAGTAATTGGTGGTCGCTCTCTTTTTTGCACTGCTCTTGATGCGATTAATTACAGCAGACCATGCTGTGTTGTGCTCGTTTTGTTGAGGATTTTCTTTTTCTCTTTCTCACTTTCCGATTAAAGCCGCTTATCGCCTGTCTGCTTCCCTCCTCTTGATGAGGCAATTTGGCGAGTATATTGTCACTGCCGTTGTTGAGCAGTTTTTCCCCCGACATCAGACAGAATGAAGCACTTGTTGTTGGTTCGATTTACAACTTCTTGCTCTCTGTGTCTTCTAACCATCGTTCATTCCGTTTTTAGCCGATCTGATAGAAAAAGCAGGTGTCGACGATGCGTTTTCTGCCTTCAGAAGTGAATTGTGGTGGTGGTATTTATGACTAATGAAGACGTGAAGACTGCCAGCACTGCACACCAAGTTGACTTGACTGATGTCTCGCTACTGGAACGGACACCGAGAATGAACCTGTGTGTGGATTTTGTGGATTTAGCAGCAGCAGTACTTGTTTGATGAATCACACTGTCACTCTGCGAACGTGTCTCGACCACCAGGCAAATGAAATGCTATGCACACAAACACACTGGATATACTCTCTCTCTCTCTTCCTTCTCTCTCCCTTCTTCTCTCTTTCTCTCTCTTTTTCTCTCTCCTCTATCTGTCATCTCATCAGATAACACGACTACGAACTGAAGCAAGAGTACTGACTGTGATCTCTCTCTTTTCTCTCTACTCATGTTCCAGATCCATCAATCGTAATAACAGCAGCAACAGACAGAAAGGCAGCATGTCTGAATGATGCTCACTGCCGTCTTTCTGTGATCTTCTCTTCATTTTAGTTTTTCCAGTACTTCTCTGCCTATATGCAGCCAAAGTAAAGTAAAGTGCGCCCTAATCTTCGGTCTTCTTCGTCGGTGATTACTAGTATCTGCTGCGACATCTCTGCTGTTCAGCTGCTCTTCTGCTTGCCATGTGAAGTTATTCCTGCGAAGGTCATGTCATCGAAGGCACCTGATGAATGCTGGCCGTGTGTTGTGTTTGTCTGTCCTCCTCTCACTCGATCTTTCTTGCTAGGTCTTCTCTCTGCTGTTTATTGCCAGCTGTGTATTCTGCTGCAGCATACCAGAGTCGGTGGAAATGCAAGAGAAGAGACGTCATCGATTGCAGGGAAAGTATCGGAGAGGAGAATTAAGAGAAGGTAACTGGAAGGAGGTGGATGCTCTCTAATTTTCTGCTGTCAGTGTCCTCTTCTCTCGTCTTCTGCATGTGCCACGTCTTGTTTGTCAAATGAATGATTAATGTGAGGCATGTTTTGCTGCAGACCGGTTTAGGATAGCAGGAAAGGGAATAATCGGCAATGCAAAACACAGGGAGAAAGTGCACCAAAGTAATAGGTCTCGGTCTATTGAGAAAGATGTCTGCTGCCTTGTCGCACAGCACAACGTCTTGGCGACAGTCGCCTTCTTTTTGTCTTGTTGATTTTTCAGCCCTCCTAGCAGCTGTCGTTGTGAATTGATAAAAGTGAAAAATGAGGAGGGAAAAACGCTCGCCCACCCCATGCCAACAGCAGCAATTGTGGTTTTACGGGAAACGAACGGATTGCGGGGAGAGAAGAAAAAAGATTTAGCAGAAACAGCATCCACAGCTGCTTTTGTCGTTTGTGAATATGATTAATAAGTGAAAAATGAGGAGGGGAAAAACGCTCGCCCACCACCATCAGCCAACAGCAGCAATTGTGGTTTTACCGGGAAACGAACGGATTGCGGGGAGAGAAAGAAAAAAGATTTAGCAGAAACAAATTTGGCTGATTAGTGAAATCTGCAATTTTTTTGCCGTTATTCATTCTTTGCTTTTTTTATGTTGCAACAACAGCAGCAAACTTTTTTGTGGTAGTCTTACTGACTCACTGACTAGATTGCTGCGGTTTTAAAGTGGTCGTCGTTTCTGTGTTTTTCTCTGTGTTTCTGTGAGTGCCTTGCATTGTGTGTGTGTGCCACACTTTCAGCTTGGCAGCTTCTTTTTCTTCCTCAACAGTCGCCGCAGTTGCTACTTTTCTGTGCGGTATTGCTCACTGGTACTGCCCGAAATAGATGCACCACATCAGCAGTACCAGCAGATGATTAATTTGGCAATTTGCAATTCAAGCTCTGTCAGTGTGTGTGTCGGCACTGCCATTGTACGGCACACTGCAGTTCAGTGCATCACTTACCGCCATCAGCAGCATCGGCAGCACCAAAGAAGCTTACCCTTTTCCGCATCTTTTTCCTTCTTCTTCTTTTCAGTTCTAGTATTATTATTTTTTGCCAGTGAATAAGGTGCTGGTGGTGGTGGTGGTGGTGCACTACCGTTGGCATTGGCACTACCGTTCTCTCTATTTATAGCAGGCGTGGCAGCAGTAGCAGTGCACCAGGCGCTTTTAATTGAGTCCATTCTCAGTGAATTTGTGTAAGTGCAGTGGTTGTTGAATTGGGTGAATTGTCTTTGCGAATAAGAAAAAGGCAGCCATTTTCCGTGTACTCGGTGTTCGTAGTACTGTGCATAAGCACACGCACATTCATTGTCACTTCCTGTATGCAAACAAGACCAGTTCTCTGTCCTGTCTGCCTCCCTGCCTGCCTTTCAGCTGTGCTGTGTTGAGAGTGAATTTGTCATCTTTTCTCCTTTTTCTCCTTTTCTTCTTTTGCTGTTGCTGCTTCCTTTTTCCTCCAGTCGGCTTTGGTGTTTGTACAGCAGCAGCAGCAGCAGCACTAATGTCGCCACTATTGTCATTGATGCCTGTGAAGCAGCACACCGATACTGTCAATACTGATCACTTCGGCATTGAGAGCACACTCATTCTCGAGAACTCTCTTCTTCTTTTTCTGTCTGCTCGCTGACTGCCTGCTAATTACAGACTGATTCCAATGTATTCGAACACTAGAAATGTGTGTGTCTATTTGCACGAGCACGTAGTGTGTTCGAGTTCGAGTGTTGTGTGGCAGTTCGAGTGGCAGACAGTACCCCGAAGTGACGCTTTCCTGCCTCTAATATAACACACACACACTCAACTTATGCAACACATTTTCCCGTTTGTCTGCCTGCCTGTCTGTCTGTTTGCCTGCTTTCAGACGACTGTCGTACAGAGCTGATGTGTACGGCTGCAGCAGCAGCAACGGTAGTAATATGCCAGTATGCTAACTAACCGGCGGCGGTGGTAAGCCCACATATAATAAAGAATTAATGAATCAAAACGCTAAAGAGATATGAACACAGATTCGCACAGATGACACAGTGGAGAGCGAGAGAAAGAAAGAGAGAGAGAGAGAAAGTGTGCCCCATCATCCAACTCGTCACGGTGGGGCCTGAAAAGGCCAATTCATTCATTCAGCTGTCTCTGTCTGTCTGTGTTTGCACGTTCCGCTCTGCTGCTGACGGTAGTCTGCTACTACTCATGCACACTATATTACACCACAGAGCACACACAGTGCTAATTATGAGCTTTATATGATGGCACACTGCTGCTAATTAGTGATGATTTATTTGCCCAGCAGCAGCAGCCGTACTCTTGGCAAGTAAGCTCCGGCGAGGAATTACACGTACAAGTGTCGTACACCGTCGTGATTGCCATTTGATGCTGCTGATGTTGCTGCTGCCGTGTTCACTCATATTCATAACTCTCGCTCAAATACTGAAATGAAATGAGAAGTGGTGGTGGTGGTGTCTTTTCGAGACTAATTCAGCGCTGGTCATGCTTGTCTTCTTCTTCTTTTCTCTTTCTCGTTCAGTGTCTCTTCTCAGAAAGAGTGCGGAGAGAATTGCAAGTGCCATCTCATCTCTCATATTCTTTCATTCTCTGTCTTCTTTCTTCTGCTCTGTCGCTTCCTCTCATCTCTCCTCCTTCATCGTCTCTCTTCTCTTCTCTCTCTCCTCTCTCTTCTCTCTCCTCTCTCTCTCCTCTCTGATCGGCTCTGTCTGGAAATCGTCGCGTCTCATCTTTCAGCGGCGAGCTATAGCATTACCAGTGGTGCCAGTGCCATTGCTGTCTGTCTGTTTCCCCTCTCATGTTGCTTTCCCATCTCATTCCCTCTCTCACTCATGTTCATTCTCACTGCTCATCTTCTCGCCCACTGACGCAATAAGTGCTCTTTGTACATTGTTGCAGTAGTTGGTTGGTTGGTTGGCTGGCTGCTTGTAGAGTTGCCGGTCTTTCCCGTTGTCGCCGTTTCCCTCGGGTAGCTTTCGTACACTACTACTGCCGTCGTACAAGACAGACAGGAGCAGTGATCCAGTGAGTCGTTGAGGACGATCGCAGAGTGACAATTTCACAGAGCACTTTTCTTCTTTTCCCCTTTTTTCTCGTTTTCGATGGCAGCCGCAAAGGGTAGCCCAGCAGCCGCATTCATTTGAGCAGCCATCTCTCCTAAGGTTTACTAATCTTGTAACCGCCGAGTGTGTGTACTCCCTCCTCTTCCTTCTCTTTTGCATTACCAAATTTGATTGATCGAACGAGAGGAGCATACGGAGTTTTCCCCCGGTACGATTCCGCTTGATGGGCCGCACTGGGCCACTGGGCCGCTTGTGGCTGCTGCTGCTGCTGCTGCTGCTTCTGTTCCAATCGGTCTCGATGTACCAATCTTGTAACATAGTTTCGGCTGCTGCTGTTGCTGAGTGCTCTGAATGAATGAGAGAATGCAATGCAATACTTAACTACTGGGACTGAATGCACTCAATCTGACAGTAAGCATTGAGTTGTAAATGGTAGTTTTGGTGGTGGTGGTGGTGGTGACTGTGTCACTGGGGGACGATGATCAGCATGAGGAGGAGGATGATGATGGCACTTTTTTTTTTCTACTTTTTTCTCGTTTTCATGGCACCGAAAATTTTAGTCAGTTTGCATATTAAAGTTATACCCCCCTTTTTCAATTTAGGTTTCCCGATCTGGCGGCGGCTGGTCAGCATATTGTAAAAATAGGAAATTAAGTTTGGGGGGGGGGGGGGGGGGGGGGACCTTTCGCATTTTCTTTCCAAAATTATTACTTTTGTCCTTCAACTCTTTCTTTTCCACACAGGGAAATGGGTTCAGTGGTGACTGAAAAAAATTTTCAGTTCTGACTGAGAAGTCTGTTTTTTCATTGGTCACTGAAAAATTTTTAAGTCATGTTTGAAAAAAATGAGTTTCAGTCACAACAGAAAAATATTTTTCAGTCACAACTAAACAATTTTTAAGTCACTACTGAAAAAGAGTATTTCGGTTGTGACTGAATTTTATTTTCAGTGATGACTGAATTTTGATAAGTGTTTTGTTAAAAAGGTTTTTGTTGACATGCCCTCTGATGAATGGCGTGTGTGGCGCAACTGCTTAGTCTATGGGCGCTATGCGGTTTGAGGTCTAGGGTCGCGCGTTCGAGTCCGCAAACTTAGTGATTGTTTTAGATTCAAAAGTCTTTCTTTCAAACTGGAAATAGCTTAGGAAAGTGGCAAATGAGTGCAAGGTAGATTCTGGTTAGTTTAGAGTGCCATATGAGAATGACGCAATGCAAAAAAAATTTAGGAATAAAATGTAAAAGTAGGTTAAGCAATAACAGTAAGCTTTTTGCAATATTTAACGTTTGTTTACTCTATTTCCACCAAAGCCCATGCCTTAAATCGTAAAAGTAACTTTTGCAAATTTCAGTGATCACTGAAAAAAGTCAAAGAATTTCAGTCAAGACTGAAAAAATTTTTCAGTTGTGATTGAAAAAAAATTTAGTTGCTATTGAAAAATAAAAATTTCAGTCACAGATGAAACGGGCCCTTTTTCTCCAGTGGTGACTGAAACCATTTCCCTGTGTGAGGAATGCATGGTCTTTCCTGCGTCTGCTGTTGGCTGCTGATTCTCTCCGCTGAGTAGTGCCGTGCCATTCCAGGCCGACTGTCCGATTTTCACTGCTCGCTTGGTAAAGAGCCTGGACGGCTTGTCGGCAGCGGCCAAAAAGAGAGACAGTGTCATACGTCCATTCGGAAAATACGACGGCCTGATAAAAGAAAGCTGTACAGCTTCTTGTTGTACAGGTGTGAAAGACATGTAGGTGATAACAAATAGTTCCAATTGTTTGTGTGTCCGGTTCCTTCTCCGCGATTCATACTTTGGTGAAACATTCCCGAAAACTGTGTCCAAGTTTTGTAGCTCCATGTGCCGTACAGCAGCTTGTTATTTTGACGGTCCACAGTTCTTGGTTTGCAGTTCCTCAATTTCCCTGTTTCCCCCATGAAAAATTGTAACTTTACCACCTATCAATGTGTTCGTTCGTCCTCTTTGTTTTGCTTGCATCACTTGCTCTGTACAGTGCAGTTTGCTTTGTCGCGCCAACCATAAATTATGAGATGATGTCTCGTGGACCATAGGTCATGCTTCCAAGGTGATGACACTTTGTTTGTCACTGTTAGGTTTTTGTAGGTAGAGAGGCAAGACGCTGCATTTAGCACTGCTCTCTGGCATCGTGACTGAACTGTGGAGAAAAGCAGCACAGCATCATTGGTGTACAGTAGTTCAAGTTCAGCTGGGCTGGCTTGCTGCTGCTTGCTGATCCTATCATACCACTACTGACTACTGTCACCATTTTTGTTCTGTTTTGGTGTGATTTATATTTTACTCTTGCCTCTCCGTTCGTCCGATGTCTGACTCACTCGCCTTTCCTTCTCCAAGTTTGTTTGCTACTTGTTGTGCTGTTGCTGTGTTTCATCGTGTAGTTAAATGTGTATGGTAATACATCACACCAACACACACAACCCCATTCACTACCACTGCTTTCCGCCGTGATGGCTTTCCACCCAGTGCTATTGGTACAGTAGTACAGCCGCAGCACACAGCCGTTAACTAGCTATGTGTGGCGGGTACTCACAACTTTCAATTGTTGCTTTGGGCTTCCTTTGCTACTCGCAAAACATACCACACACACATAAATCACAGCTATGCTGTCGTGTCGAAATTTGAATAATTGTCAATTGGCCTGCTTGAAGTGTTTCATTGCGTGAAGTGCTCAATGAAGTGCTCATCGTGCTGTTGCTGGCAAGTAGCTGGTGCCATTTCCTAAGCATATTTTTCTGAATTTTCGCGCTGAAACAGCTCAGTGGTTCAGGATCACTATCCATGTGATAGATGATTTATGTCCTGTCCCTCCTCCAAATCCCTTTTCAATCACGTTTATTCTGCCATTTCCTTTTTTTGCAACAACAACAGCCTACATTTGAGAAGTTGTTCTTTTTTATTCCTTGAGCATTGTGATCAGAATGGATTTCCTTTTTGTTGTAGTTGCGACCATCCCATGCATGATTACATTACGTCTCTTGCTCTACTAACCTTCTTGTTGTTGTTCTCCTCTTTTCACCAACAGTATACATCATCCTGGGCCAGTACATCCACGCATCTTGCTTTTCATCATGGATTTCTTTCCCCCCCCGTTTTAACAACCACTATTTTCAAATGGATGTTTTTTTTTCAGAACAAAAACGCCAGCACCACATGCCAAAGTACACACAGTTTGGTTTCGGGTTGGCCCGCGCTATAGAGGCGCCGTGTTGATTAGTGCAGCACCAGGTGTGCACACACCACACATACTTCCAATTGAGGCCGCCCCCGATTTGTTCTCTCACACAAGCACAAGCACACACCCACTCACACACGATTACGGCGAGAATTGTCCTCTTTTTCTCTCTCATTCGCTCTGCCCTCTCTTATGTCTTGAGAACGATAACAGCGAAGCGTCTTTGGCCTCTTCGGCGGGTGCCTCGCTGCGGTGCAGCGCGCTGCTGGCGGCAGAGTGCACCAGTGGGCACCACGTCACCGAATGGACAGTCATTCTGGCATCGACACCTGTCTTCTGGAGCTGGAATCGGAGCGGGAACCTTGTGGGGAAAGCCCACTGCGGGCCTCAGCAATGCCGCCAACCCATCAAAGCCAGCCCTCATCGCCTTCACACCCACACCACCAGCACTCAACACCCCGTTGCACCTGACGCTGCAGGTGAAGCCGCTATTGGTCCGTTTAGCTCACTGATTTACGTTCATTCTATTCTTTTTTTCTATATCGAAACTAGGCGGCGCATACTCGGCAATCCGTAAGCCGTGGCAAGGCCAAACAGCAATTGGCACACCCACATCGCCACACCATCACCGCCGCAATTTCACCTGTTCCGCCTCCCAGGTACCGCTCATTTTTGGACCTGACGCCTTCACTTGGGTAGTTTGCAACAGTCCCCCCACGACAGTCATGCGGCTGCGCTGCGCTAGTCTGCCCACACCTTGCATCACCTTCTCATTCGCTAGCCGGAATCCGTGGTATGACCACTCAGCCGTGTAGTCCGCATCCCTAATACTCACCCATCATCACATCTACAACATACTCAGGCAGCCTGGAGAAAAAGGCGAACGAGTCGCAGGCTCGCGGCGCTTCCTGTAAAAGGATAATCAGCCAGCAGCATCACTGTTTCAACGGCAGTGAGCACACACACATGTATGGTGGAGGTCACCACCCACCGCGGTCACCAATAGGAAAAGCTTCAGCAAGTGAGAGCGCAAATCCAGAAAGACCCGAAGGCCTGCCCCTACGTGCATAGGAAGGTGCCCATAACCGCACCGGGTCTCTTTTGTGTCGACAAAAACCAAAAAGTGAAGACGTGGTCACAGAAAACAAAGTTTGTAATGGGAGACAACGCGGCTGTGAATGCTATGCCTCAACGCGAATATCGGGATCCACATACTCGAAGGCGTGACAGTAAGAAACAGGGAATCTGCCTTAGTCTCCTGGACGGAAACTTTGAATATAATGTCCGGAGGTGGAGGGAACGAAAGAAAGTATTCCTCGCCTCCCGCCCGACAAATACTATGGGCGCCTGTGGGACCCTGTACATCCCTCCGCTATACGATGATCCATGCTGTACAGCTACCCAAGAGGGTCGCACCGTTTTTGACTGTCTCCTGTTAACAACGCAAAGTCAAAGACCACACCACCACTTCCAATGAGGTTGTCCAATATCGGGTAAGATGTGAACGAGAAATTGGAAGAATTTTGCTAACAGGAACACAAAAGTGTTAATTTAGCACAGCGCCAGGTGCAGCAGACGCTCTATTTTACTAGTGGCGGCCAGATTCCTCTACATCTTTCTTTAGTTCCCTTTCTTGTTAATTACGCTGCACTACAACCAGCAGCACCTACTTTGTATCCAAGTTTAACCAATCTAGTGGGTGTCTTACTGCACTGACACTCTTTATGGGGTTAGTTTGCGACGGAACCTAATAAGGAGAGAGAGCATGTATTTAATCCAGAGGTTACAAATTTGAAAAAAGGAAAGAGAACAACAGCGGCCAACCGATTTTGTACGGACAGCGGAGCGGCAAAACGGGGAGCGGAGGGCTGCTGTCCTCGAATCCTGTGGCTGCTATGTGTGTCTGAGTGAGTGAATCAGCCGTTTTCGGCTCAAAAATCATCGCTGCCGTCGACGCGTAAATGAAACCGAAAGTCTCATGATATCACAAAAACGGGCAAACTAGCTCAAATGTCTTTGAGTTTTTTTTATTTTGGAAAGAATAACGACGAAGGAGACTAGGATTCCAGCGTGAGGAAGAGCGGATTTTATGTTTCCTAGGCTAGGACCGCACATCCCTCTCTCAGCGGCTGCACTGGCAACCGTGTCTAATTGCCGCCTAGCGCGGGTACACTGGCGGAGAAGGGGAGCTGGGCTTAGGTCTTCTGCACAGTTATCTTTCGGGTTCCAAGCACCACAATCAACAGGCAGCAAGCATCATGTAGTAGAAGTGGCTTCTCTGTCCAATAGTATTCCACCACCACGCGAAACGAAGGAAGGGAGGGGGAGGAGAAACCCACTACGAGAGCCCTACAGTGTCTCGTCCTTTTTCTTTGCCCGATGAACGCGGACTATATTGCTGCTTTTTTCGGCCGATTATTGCGACGCGACAAAAAGGAAACGGGGGGCCAGACTATATTCCAGTTGGTTGGCCTGCCTGCTCTCTTACATACATTCGAAAAATGTAACCACTCAAAAAAAAATCCATGAGGCAGCAGCAAAGCAGCATCGTCATTGCCAAGCAATGACTCTTTCTTGGTAAAAAAAACCCCCAGCGCGCGCGCGTTTTCCGGGTACTCGGGGACTGTCATGCTTCTTTCGTATTAAGTTGAGAACAAAATGAAAAAAAAAAAGAAGAAGTTAGGTTTTGTGTCCCTAAAGCATCTCATGTTCGTTTCTTGAGCAAATCAGATCGCGGTATATGGGATTGGGATCGTGATGCCTGTACCACCTTCTTTTTTCTTTTTTCGTCATCGTACCGACCGGACACTGCTGTACCGCAGAATGAAAAAGGATCCTCTTTCTCTTTTTTTTTGCCTTTAGGAGAACAGTCCCCCAGTACCTTGCCGTCGTTGACGACGTTTTAAGTGTTATGTGCGAGTGTTTTACATCCTCTGACCGCCGCCGAACTGCTGCCTGTGCGGTGGGGAAGCGCGAGTCAACGTGGAATGCCACTCAATTAAGGGGAAAGTGAAAGGAAAGGAATGTTGTGTGCTTGTGCGGTCTGCCTATGAACGCCAGTGAATGAATGCTTCTTCCTCTAGCTAACGCGAATATCTGGCGCATGCTCTCTTTCATGCTCTCCTCTTCGGTTCCCCACATTCTCTTTTGTCCGCTGACATTGGCCCACGATAAATTTTCTCTTTCTTTTTTCTTTCTTTGCTCTCTCTGTGCATACTCTGACGGCACTGCGCGGGGGGGTAATGCGCTAATAAACACACGCACACACACAGTGCCACTGACTTTGATAGAACAACTAATTACATAGCAGCTTCCTTCAGAAGCAGAGACTACTGACAACTGCCCGTACAGTGACGGTTGTAGTGCAGCCTATGACAAGCTACGTCCGTTGCCCTGAGAATTGTAAATTATATTCCCTACGACCGCTGCCGATGCGAACCGTCCTGTAACTGCAGGTCGCACTTTTCAGTACTGTTTACTTTAAAGTTGTACGGCTTTCGGCTGATTGCTTCCTGTTGTTGTTACTCTCACTCAACTTGAGAGTGCTTTTTCTGTACTCACCTGTACTTTCTTTTTTCAGCATTTTTTTTTTCATTCGGAAGGCGGATCAAATTCAGTCAACGGTAAACCTGAGTTGGCGTAACTGTAACAGTTTGTCTGATAATGAGACTGTTCTGAAAACTACTTGGGTGGCTTGCTGATAGCCCTTGGGCGGGGCCTTGCTTGAGATAGGGCATTCAAGTGCAGGCCCGACAATTCAAGACTATGGCAGACATTCAGATAATGAAGACGTGAACGAAAAAAAAGTAAAGTGTTCAACTTTGATTATGAGCCACGTCTCTGTAGGGGGCTACCTCTCTATTAATTTGCCACGGTCTATTTTGAAAGTTGTATTTGGTATCCTGGTTGAGATGTGTACAGAGTGGCAAGATAAATTCGCCCTTGTACCGGTACATGGCTGTTGCTTCTCGTTTTTTGAACAGCAAAAAACACACACCCAGGGCGGGGGACACACACCACACAACAACAACCATCGACCTGTACATGCACCTGAACCAAATTACGCCTCTTCTCAGTTTTTCGGTGTTCTTAAATGGCACCCTAGCTCTGATCGGTGTTTTTGGATGTGTACCTTTTCCTTCTGCACGATTTCCACTATAGGCTTTCTTTTTTCTTTTCGCTCTTGTTCAGATTGCAGTTAGCGGCCCTACTGACTGCAATAGTCACATTTTGTATCTCATGTCCTGCAGATCGATTTCGTATTTGCCGTTGGTGTTGCAACAGTGTACCGTTTTTCTTCGGACGGTAGCAACAGATTGGAATCGAATAGAAGTTGTGCTTTAGGAATATAGTTCTTCGATGGATTAATTGTATGTTTTTTGTTGAGTTTTGTTTCGAATGATTTTCCTCCTATTTGCAACTGTAACGAGTTTAATGACTGAGAGGAAGCACACGAGCTAGCTAGATACAAGTGAAGTGTGTCTAAGCGAGTACAGCTGTTATAAACCAGCTCTAGAAGTTCGAAATGTGACGTTCGAACTTCATCCTACCACACCTCCCCCTTTAGTAACGGGCCGTCCTCTTCCGCGAAGCGTCCCAAGAGGCACGTCCATGTTGAAGCATTCCTTCAGCTGGTTGACATGTACGACTTTGTACGTCCGTCCCGTGCCACTGATCTGGTAGTTGAGCGGGTTCTCAGTCTTTTCAGCTAGAAACGGTCCTGCAAAGGTTGGCTGCAGTTTGGTTTTTCGCATCGGCACTCGCCAGTAGACTCTACGGCCATCCAAGTCTCTTGGAGCTTTGGCATTCTTTTTCTGGTCGTAGACGGTTTCCATCCGGTCTGCTGCTTTTCTCAGGTTCTCTTTGACTTGGTTCAGCATCGTCTCACGGTCCACTGAAGCTGGCTTTTGAGTGCCAACCTTTTCGTCAAACTGCGTCGTCGGTGGCACGCCAAACATGATCTCAAACGGCGACACTCCAGTGACTGAGTGTTTGGTCGTGCGGTAAACCTCGAGGGCTCTGGCGATCCTTTCGTCCCACCGTCCCTCTTCCCCCTCCAAAGAGCGCAGCAGTTGCTCTAGAGACCGGTTCCACCGCTCGACCAAGCCATTCGACTGATGATGATATGGCGACCCAAGTCTGTGGCTAATGTTGAAACTGGCCATTGCGTGTTGAAACGCTCTTGACTCAAACTGGGATCCACGGTCAGTGACCAGCTCCTTGGGTTTTCCGTAGCGCTTGACGATCTGCTTATCGATCCACTTGACAATCTCCTCAGTGTCAGTTTCTTTTACAGGGCTAGCCTCAACCCACTTGGACACTCGCTCCTGAGCTGCAAGGATGTACCGATTGCCTGACGGAGTCACCGGCAATGGTCCTATGATGTCCACTGACCATTGGTCCAACATCTGCATCTCAGCTGCTTTCGTCGGGTCCAACTTTGCTGTCTCGATGCTAGTCTGCTTCTGGGTAGCACAGACGTGGCATCTTTTGATAAACTTCTTCACGTCTTTTGCCATTCCAGGCCAAAAAACGCGAGTGCGCAACAGCGCCAAAGTTCGATCAATGCCGACGTGACAGTTATTGTCGTGTGCTTCTACCAGCACGTCCTTCCTCGCATCCTCAGGAATCCACAGCCGATGATTGCCATCTGCCACATAGAAAAATCGTCCATCTGCCTCTTTCTGAAACCACTCCGGGTGCGCTTCCAGGGACGTCATCTTTGTCCTCTGCGCTGACCATCCCGACGATCCGGCTCATAGCATCAGCGTCCTCGTTCTCTCGTCCGGGAATGTACTCGATGATAAACGGCTCAAACTCGCTTAAACGAAGCGACATCCGACCGAGTTTTCCAAGACAGTCCTTTTTAGTGCGCAGCCAGGCTAGCGGGCGGTGATCTGTTTCGACTCTGAACTTCCGACCGATCAGGTAGTGCTGCCATCGGTTCAGAGCCCACATGAGTGCCGTCGCTTCTTTTTCGATCACTGGGTAGTTGCGCTGCGGCCCTTTGAACAGCTGACTGGCGTACTCGACGACTCGCCTCTGGCCATCCACTTCTTGCAGAAGCAACGCCCCCATCCCAGTGTCGCAAGCGTCCGTCTTCACAATGAAAGGCAGCTCCAGCTCAGGCAGTTTAACAACCGGATTGGCAAGCATTCTTTGTTTCAGCTCCTCAAACGCTTGTTGACGCCGGCTGTTCCATTCAAATTTGACTTTGCCCTTGGTGAGCTCGTAGAGTGGTGCAGACAGTTGGGCAAAGTCAGGAATCAGGCTCCGGTAGTAGCCTGTCAGCCCCAGCAGTCGCTCCACATCCTTGGTCGACTTTGGCACCGGAAACGACTCCATCGCCTCCATCTTCTGCTGAGCCAGTCCACGTCCGTTTTGGTCGATCCTGTAACCGAGGAACTCAACCTCGGCTACGCCAAACTCGCACTTGTCCTTGTTCAGTCGTAGTCCTGCCTTGGCCAGTCGCTCGAACACTGTTGCAACATGTGCCACGTGTTCCTCCTCAGTTTTCGAAAAGATGATGACGTCATCGATGTAGCAGCCAACAAAGGGCAGGTCTGCAAAAACCATGTCCATCAGGCGTACAAACGAGACTGGCGCCATCGCCAAACCAAACGGCATTCTGACAAACTCATAGAGTTGCCCGTCAAACCGGAAAGCCGTCTTTCCACGATCTTCTTCCGCAACTTCCATCTGGTAGTATCCTTTCCGGAGGTCGATCTTAGAGAACACCTGAGCTCCGGAAAGTTTCTCCAGAGTGACATCGATCCGAGGCATCGGGTAGGCATCTTTCACCGTGAGCTCGTTCAGCTGCCGGTAATCGATGCATACCCGAACAGATCCATCCTTCTTCCTGACGGGCACCATCGGAGAGCACCACTGACTTGTGCTCTTGCGAATGACGCCCGTCTCCAGCATCTCCTGGACGTTCTTCCGCATCTCGGCCATGTAGTTCACAAACTGCCGACCTGACGCAACACAGACTGGTGAAGCGTTGGCCTTCAGCTTAATCTGGTGCTTCAGCAGCGTGCAATGTCCTAGGCCGTCCATCAGCTGACTGTGGCTCTCAATCAGCTTCTTCAGTCCGTCACCTTTGCAAACCATCCTTGACTCCTGAACGTCCTCGGTCTCCTTCAGGTCGTCAGTAAAGACAGAGAACACGCCTACGGTCTCTGGCTTCCAAGACCGGAGCGTGAACTCTTGTTCGCCTTTGGTTCCACACAGGCGTTCCAAATCCCACCGTACCTTATATGACTGCATAAGGTCACGGCCGAGGATCACTCCTCTGACGTCGGCCACGTATGGCTTGAACGAAAGCTCGACGCCATCCTCAGTGACCAACTGCTTCTGGACAGGCCCTTTGCCCACAAAGCAACTTGACTTTGCAGCTCCACCAAATCTCCGAACGTCCAGCTTGTCCATCCGGCTGCACCTTGTCCACGGCACCAGACTCACTGGCGATCCCGAGTCGACCAGCGCCGTCGTCGGGACTCCATCGATAGACACTCGAACCAGGAATGGGTTGTCCCGGAACGAGTCCACCGAGGCTACCGATCCTGACCACTCCACACGACCGTACTGTCCAACACTTTTATTGAGAGTGCAGTGCTTGGCAATGTGCCCAGGCTTGTTACAACCGAAACAAATAATCTTTGCTTTCTCCGGGCAGCTGGCAGTAAAATGGCCTTCTTTCTTACAGTAGTTGCAGCTCGGTCCACTACCGAGGTTCTTTGAGCAGTTGCGACTGATGTGGCCCACCTCCTTACAGATGTAGCAAATCGGAGGCGGGCGTTGATGACGTCCATTGTCTCGGCCAGTGTCTCCCACATTGCCTCCAGTGACCATCAATTTGTACTCTAGTTTCTCAACCTCATCGTTGACGAACGCACTAAGGTCATCTAAGTTGCCTTTGCTTTTCTTTAGGTCTACAAACTTCTCTTTCAGCTCATTTGGCAGCTTCTCAAACACCTGACTGAAGGTTTTAAGCTTGAGCATCGTTTGATCCTTTTGATCTACCATCAGCATATTGTGTTTCTCAATGGTATCAGCAAGCAGCTTCAGGTTGCTGACGTCATTTTTGCCGACCACCTTGATTTTGCTTAGCTCTGAGACAATGACCCGAATTCTCAGCATGCATGTAAAAAATGTAACACTTGCTTTGGTCACCGAGTCGTAAGACGGAATCAGCAGCGGATTCAGCTGGACTGTCGGGGGGGGGGGGCGAAATGAAAAGAAAGTAAACGACAATGGCAGGACGGCTGGACGATAAAAAAAAA